>JARFXV010000161.1:705000-1064440 GCA_031761425.1 Cosmopolites sordidus | reverse complement strand
GGACAACGCAATATATATATCAACATTAAATTTTCAGTCAGGTTTCAAATATATATACGCTGATGTTACGAGAAAGTACCTTTAACAAAAATAAAACAATTTTCCAGAAAATAACTCTGAATACTCAAAGTTTTATTATGGTTTATAGGGTGATTCATAAAATTTTAAAGAATTTAATTATAAAGGAGAAAGAAAACAAAATGAAGATAATGGATGGGACAAGAATAACTTTTGTGTATTTTTTTCATAAAATTTGTAACAGTTTGGCTGTATGTAAATATGAAACCGGAATTTTTATATTGAAAATATACGTTTATTGTATGAAAATGATTAAAAATAATTTATTTGAAGTATTACCCATCGCTAGCTATACATTTTTCCCACCTGTCTGACGGGGCAAACCGTTATCGAGCCATTTTCGTAAGAAGTCAAGCGCTGCACAGCAAGTGCGTTTCCCATCGATGCAAATAAGTAGTAATCGGTCGGAGCCAAGTCTGTTGAGTAAGCCGCATGCGAAAGTATTTCCCAACTAAATTCCTCAATCGTTTCCTTGACCAGTTTTGTTGTGTGTGACGCTGCATCATCAATAAGCAAGTAACTGTATTGCCTTTTTTGATGTCCTGGTCGTTTTTCAGGCAAAACTTGATTCAAATCGATCATTTGTTGTCGGTAAGGCTCAGTATTAACGGTTTCGCCAAATTTAGCAGCTCTTAATAGATTACACCCTAGATCCTACCAAACACAGAGCACTGTCCTCCGTTTAAAGTAATTTGACCTTGTAGTCGATGTCGATGGTTCGTTGGAATTACCCATGATCTTTTACGCTTAGGCTTATCAAAATATATCCACTTTTCATCATAGCCAGTCACAATTCGATGGCGAAATGACTTTCTTTTGTACCTGGCGTGCAGCATTTCGCAAATGATTTTTCGGTTTTCCATCTGCCTTTCACTCAGTTCATGTGGAATTCCATCTTCTGGATCTTTCCCATGGCTTTCAAATGTATAGAGACGGCTTGTCGTGTCACATTTAATTGATACGCGAGTTGTTGTTGCCTTTGAGCGTCATCCTCATCCAACAATGCTTGCAATTCGCTGTCTTCAAACTTTTTCGGTGATCTTCCACGTTGTTTGTTTCTCACGTCAAAATCGCCGCTTTTAAATGATTTTTTAAGTGATTTACCAAGTAATGAGTAATTTACCAACCGTAAGCTTCGACAAGCATTCGATGCGACTCTGCAGCAAGCAGTTTTCTTCAAATGGTAACAGAAAATCAATGTTGTCCGTAAATCGTAATTTTTATATGACAAGCCATGCTATTGTAGGAAACTTGTATTGTTGTGAGATGTCAAGATATCTTTGTCAGATGTCAACAAGGAAATGGCGCCAATAACGCAATTTGACGATAACTACATTGACAATTAGGGCCATCTAAGGGCAAATGCCAGTTTCATATTTACAGATCTGGTACACGCTAAAAGAAAGCAGTGAAATTCTTGTAATGTATAGTAAAAAAACAACGTGAATTTTTACAATGTGACAATATCCGGCGTCTTCTAAAACGACACTTTATCGTTAATTCACAAAATTTCAAGAATTCGTACAATCAGGAATGGGTATCAGAGATCCAACAACAGTGAGGGGCCTCCGGAAACATCAAGATTGATTACAGGATGTGAATAAACGTTTTTGTGAACTGGTTTGCACACGGTTTCCTATACGCTTCAAACTGTTCAAGACTTACTTCCTGCAGGCTATAATAAGGGATTATAATTCTCTAATGCCATAATATTAATATAACATCATTGAATTAATTTTTTTCTCTGTTTTTGGGTTTTTCGCCACGATCTAAAACTCAAAAAATATCAAACATATCTGTTCTTATGTAAATAAAGAATCACTGTTAATAAAGAATCAGTTCTTATGTAAATAAATTCACATAAGAACTAAATTTAAAACAAAAAATACTCTTAGATCTATATTGACAAAAACCAAACCAAGCAAAACACAACGGAATACCAAAAATGTGGTTTATAAAATTCCCTGAGAATGTGGCAAATTTTATATAGCTAAGACAGCATCTAGACCGTTAGATGTTAGAATAAAACAA
Organism: Cosmopolites sordidus; assembly: GCA_031761425.1. NCBI lineage: Eukaryota > Metazoa > Arthropoda > Insecta > Coleoptera > Curculionidae > Cosmopolites > Cosmopolites sordidus. The sequence continues at coordinate 1,062,331 of JARFXV010000161.1, read as the reverse complement.
CGAAAAACCCAAAAAAATATATGAACACGTCACAATCATTCATAATCATTGAATCAAATTGTTTAAAAGACGATGGTGGAAATGAAGTTACAGTCAACAGTGAACCCTATAGAAGGGTAGTCTGAAAAGTTTCCAGCTTCAACATGAAGATGGCGTGACTTGTCAAAAATATTCTGGTAACATAATTGTGCATGCGTTTAAAGATAATTTTGAAAATGTTAACCATATTAGACGCACAGTTGATTTATAAAAGTACCGGAAATTGGTCAATAAAATACAAAATGTTTATTATTTATCCAAATTTATTGTATCGCCTTTAAAGTAGGCCCCTTCCGAAATAATACACTTATGGCAACGAATAATCCATTGCCAAAACATTTTTTAAACGCATTTTCCAGAATCGATTTCAGTTCCCTCCACGAATCTCTTTTATATCTTCTATCTATTCTCTTTTATGTCTTCTATCCATTGAAAACCGGGGCCTTGAAGTGGTAATTTGAGTTTTGGAAAGAGAACGAAGTCGGACGGAGCCATATCAGATGAATACGGTGGTAGTTCGATGGTGTTCGTTGAGTTTTTGGCCAGAAATTCGTTCACAATGATAACCTTGTGAGATGGTGCGTTATCGTGATAATGAGTTAAGTTTTATTTCCACAAATCTGGCCTTTTTGACGTATTTGCTCTCTCAAATGCCACATAATGCTCAGATAATATTCTTTATATATCGTCTGACCTTCTGGCAAGTATTCCAAGTGAACAACACCGCGATAATCCAAGAAAACAGTCAACATCACCTTAACTTTTGATCTACTTTGACGTGGTTTTTTCGGTTTCGGTTCATTGGAAGACGCTAGCTTGTTGACTGGTTTGCATGCCAATTATGAATATGGGATCGGAATTGACTCATTCCAGCATATCTTCAGCGATCTTTACGCGATTGGTCCATAGGCGAGCGGTAACGCGTTTTATGTCCAAACAATGGCTTAAAATGGTACGAATTGATTCGTGAGACACCGAAAGATCAGCGGCTATCTCTCTCAAACTTAAGTGACGACTTTCAGTCACCATTTCCTTCACTTTAGCGATGATAACTTCAGTTGAAGACGATGATTTTAGTTTGAAATAAATAAAACAACAAAAATATACTTACATGATATTTAATATCTATATATTCATCGGAAAAATTACGACATATTTATAAAGTTCTTAACTTTAAATGAAATGGTTAAATTAATTTCGTTCCTCAGGCGTAGCCGAAGAAGAAATCTTCGGCTTTTTCTTTTAAATATATCCACTACTTCATCTGCATGAATTTCTGTTCCATAGTGAATGTTCATGAGTGCCAAATCATTAAGTCTGTTTTCACTTGTAGTGTTTCGTAAATAGTTTTTCAGTCTCCTTAGGCTCGAGGAAGACCTTTCTGGGGTAGCAGTGGATACAGGAATGGTAGCCAAGATTTGTAGTAATGTGTAAATATGTCATCACAGTCTTCTTATCAGCATGCAAGGTAGCTGAAGCTTTGATAGCTAAATCTAAATTTGTTTCTTTATTAGAAACCCCTTGACTACACCACTTTTTCCAGTAGTCCATACCTTTAAGTTTATCACCCTTCCTTTTTTTCCCCTCCATTTTTCGACAGTAATAGTGATTCACGTATCTATCCTTAACAATGTCACCGAATAACACTGCACTAAAATTATTCACTTACACGGTACACTTAATTATCTTCACTATTCGTTCACCACTTTTCATTTATATTCGCTTCGAGTTCGCATGGAACAATACTGACGTAAGCGCGGTCACGCGCCGCTTTTATAGCAGCCCAGTAGTAGCCGTCCAGAAACTACCACAAACTTCCACAAAGCTCCGCTTATTCCGACCGAGGGGCGTGGCGAATAATCGAGAAACAACGCAAAGTTTCCATACGATACAAAATAGTTCGACTACTCGACAAGAGATGGCGTTACTGTGCGCAACGTCCACTAGTTCGGATATATATTCAATTCAAATGTAATAATTTAACTCTCTTCACTCCTCGTATTTTTTCGGTATAATATTACGTAATATTTGGCTTATTTCGGGGTGGTTTGAAACCCCTAAACCCCAAACAGGAAACACAGGAACTCTACTAAGCTCAACGAACATAAAAGAAGTTACACTAAATAACAAAATAATTCTCATTATCCCCTTAATGTTAGAAAAACATACTTTCAATGATAATTTTATAATGTTAGATAATGAGATTAAATCCAAAAAATTAAATCTTTTAGAGAGCCTAGAAATTAATAAAAGAAAAAAAATTGGATATTTTGCTGAATGACCATGTAAAATTGAATGGTTCACTATTATTAAACTTATGTGGCCTTTCAAGACGTTGAAAAAAAATGGATTTCCCCACTATCATGTTTAATGGTATTATTACGTCGATGGACACTTTAGGTTGTAATTACTTTTCTTACTATTAATTTAGCATAGTTTGTATTTGAAAAAGGCACTGTGTGTCGACACACCATTGCTTCCAGTTTCGGATAAAAATAGCGACCCTCTTATGTACGCTTTAATTAATAATATCTCGTTTCAAAATCGGTAAAAAATATTTTTTTTTATTAAATAAAGGACACTTAGCTCAATATAATGTTTTAATTTCATCAAATTCAAGTTTCAACAAGATAACACCCCCATTCATTCGGTAAAATTATAACGGATTTATTCCAGCAAATAACGGATTTATTCCAGATTTGATTACCATTGAAAATGTCTGAGGGATGCTTTCAAGACGTGTTTATAGCGAAGCGAAGTTTTTTCCTTCAGATACATCTTCAGTTGATGTTTAGATGGTTAAAAATTAAATTTATTGCAGCTTTTATATTAATTTGTTATTTTGAAAATCTTGAAAAATAATTGTTCAAGGGTATCTAACATTTTGACAGTGAATGTATAGCCCAAAATGTTGTTTCGGGAGTTAATTTCAGACTCCATTTACACTCGCTTTAGCCGAACCAGAGCACGTAAAAAAAGACGCGTGCCTTATATTTTGATGTAAAGTTTCGTCAAAACTGGAGTCTGGCAGTCCTTTCACTTTTCCTTGTCAGATGAACCTCCATCAACACGAAGTTATAAAACAATTTCGTTGGCTCACGGCTCACTCTGCTTCCTTGTACCGAAAAAGCTGAAAATTTTCCGACGATCCGACCGTTCAATTAATTTTATAATGGTCAAAGTTGGATTTGGGATGCGATAGCCACGACCTTTTCCATAAATATTTAAACCCGAATTGAAGAGGAGTGTCGTCTTTTTTTTTTCGTCGTTTTTTTTTTATTTATAAACAGGGTCCGGAAAAATGGTCCTAAGGGCGAGCAACTGAAAACCCGTGTCGTACCCTTGTAGCCGACATTGTCATCGACGAAAATAAATTGTGAATGGGCCCGTTTTGATGGTTTGTTGATCGTAGGTCCGAGTTAATATCACTTTCCAACGACATAACTATTATTTATTGGCTTGTCCATAGCGGTTAGCTGGAGCTGTAATTACGAATAGTAGGGGTATTATAAAAATAGAAAATATAGCTTTGATAGAATGCAAAGTTTGTACACTTTGTGTCAAAATATTACGACATTCCATAGGAATTAAAAAAAAATAATATAGATAAGTTTAATTCTATAATAACAGGTCTACAAAATAATTTAAAAAAAATGGTGCTGCCGAGATTTAAATGTAATTTTAAAGTCTAGCAACACTCTCAGTAATATTAAATTTTCAAAAGTACGTATAGTTTATAATTTACTCACATCGATAATATTTTCTACTCATTAGCCATTTAACTTGTTTATTTTTGGTGTTTGTTTAATTAAAAAAGTTAGTAAATAAAACCTGCAAGATGTTATCACCAAAACGATCGTGATTAAGCGACCCGAGTACTTTTTGTTAAGTTTGTGGCGAGTAAACGGTGAAAAAGTTTTGAAAACCTTTATCTAAATTTGTGCAAAATGCGTATTTTGTTTACTTTTAAATCATGGATTCCAAATAACGTTTGCAAAATGTGTGGTAAACATTTAAGACAATAGCCGAATGGTAAAAGAAGTTAAGTAAAATTTGGTGTTTCATAATATGAGGGAACTAAAAAATCACTACGATGACTGTTATTTTTGCTTAGTCAAGGTACTTGGTATTTCCCGACCTGGTATCTGTTTAAAGACCTGTTTTTCACCCAGAAGAAGTCTTTGTTCCAACTTTTTGTGTCTTGGATGTACATTATGTAGTACATCCAAAGATAGACAAGCTTGTACTAGCGAAGAAAGTGATAATTCTAAAGTGATAAAGCTACGTCGTCAAAATCTCTACTTTTTACTCAAGACGTTTTAATTGACCTTAGCGGAGAACTCGATCCTTCAAAAGAAAGATCAGAACTGTTGTTGAGGAATTTACTCCTTTCAGGTACGAAAATTACATGTTATCGTATTCGAGAAAAAGAACTGCTTCTGTGTTTTTGTTCAGAAAATGATAAACTTGAAGAGATTTACCACTAAACACCAAAGCACTTTTTTTAACTGCTTGACGCACGTTTCGCTAACCATGTTAGAAAATTATTAAAAGCATCTTCGACTTTTCAAAAGGATCAGAACACAAAGAAATTCATGGTAATACAATTTGATGCCCAATTAACAAGAGGGCTAGACAAAATTTTGAAAAAAGTGGACATTAAGGTTGTGAACAAACCATATAATAAATTAAGAGAAGTTCTAAGTAATCCAAAGGATAAAGTAGAGCAACATGAAAAGTCGGGGATTTACGAAATTAGTTGTCAAGACTGTGATCGAAGGTATATAGGGCAAACAAAAACATCCATATTGAGAAGATATAAAGAACATATTGTTCACATTAGATATGGGAGAAATGAAATATCTTGTGTTGCCCAATATACAATCAAACACGACCACAGTATAGATATTAGTAATTTAAGACTAATTAAAAATGTTTAAATATTAGGGCTTTGGATGCATATGAAAGCATTCAAATAGAAAAATGTAAGAAAATCATGAACCGAGATAAAAAACCTATCCCGTTCAGTCAAATTTTTCAATTATTAATGTAAGGCTTAGTAAACTTCACGGTTCATGATTTTTACACACTTCGTTAGGTAGGGTTTTTCATATAAATAGAACATAGTTTTGTTTTAGAATTATATTAAATCATCTCCTGATGACCCTAACATGGTTAGCGAAACGTGGGTCGAGCAGTTAAAAAAAAAGTGATTTAGGCTTCAGTGGTAAATCTCTTCAAGTTTCGTGTTTTTTTAGTTTTTTTAAACTATTATTTAATATTTTTAAATTACTTTTGAAGGCAGCTGTATATTGTAATTTTTTGACTCTACACACATTGGTCATTTAGTGTCTAGTTATTTGGTGCTGGTAAGAGTTGTAATAAAATTACGTAAACGAGTAAAATAAAAACTTAATATCAATAAAGAAGTGAAATGTTTGAATATTTAAAACTTTTGGCCATATGTGAATATGGATTTTTTAAAATTTGCTCCTATTTGTTTCAGTATACATATTGGACCACTGGTACTCCCTTTCCGAGATCCCATTGTGTTTCGTTCCTGCTAGAATCTTTACTAGTGGGTATGTATATTCATGAATGATATACTACTATGATCAAAAAGTAAGATGACCTTTGCTGTATAGATACAATCATTTGTTTATTAAGCTGGTATAACTGTTTTTGACGTCTGAGAGAAGTTTTATATCATTTCGCTTGATAAGTTGGAAACTATTCGATGTGCGTCTCACGGAAAACAGGACTTTTATACATATATTTATTTGTTTGGTAAAGATAGTCTGGGAAATTTTTCTCTCAATAAATCAATTATTTCATTAGCAGAGTAAGATGTAGCGCCATCCTGTTGGAACCACATTTCCACCAGATCAATATTATTCCATAAACTCAACTCACAACTCAAACTCCAAAAAAAAGTTCCATAAACAAAAAATATTCAATTCAGTATGGAGATGGGACTAAATGATAAAATTAACTTCCTAGACATAAAGATAAAGAAAATATGTAATAAATTACAATTTGATATTTACAGAAAACCGACTACGACTCGGTTATACACTTTAGTTCTAAACAATGTTGTAAAATTATCTCTTTTTGTCACGATCTAAAACTCAAAAATATTTGTTCTTATGTAAATAAAGAATCACTAGGTAAAAAACAAAAAAACAAACGGAGACAAATTTCTCAGTGATTCTTTTTCTATAATAAATTTGCCAAAACAAAAATTAAAAAAAATACAAAAAATTGTCTAAAATAAATACAATTTATATATATATATATATATATATATATATATATATATATATATATACATATATATATATATATATATATATATATATATATATATATATATATATATATATATATATATATAACAATATTATCCTGGGTGGTAACCAATCCACTCGTCGACCGACGGCAACCGGGGGCTCCGATTTTGGGGACTCTGGACTTTCACGATTTCAAAAAAAGTCGTAGCTTTCCGGCAAATTTCCACACAAACTCCTACATACATTGGCACCTTCAACATTAACACGCTAATCCTACCAGGAAAACTTCACAACCTGACCTCAGAACTTAACAGACCAAACATAATTGTGCTTGCCCTACAAGAAACACGCTTCACAGATGAGGACACGGTGGACTACGAGAACAATCGCACATTCAAAAGCAGGACTGACAAACGAGTCGCCAGGAGTGCTCAGCTTCTAGGCATGGTCTTTGTGGTGCACAAAAGGATAGTTAACTCTGTTAAGAAAATCACCCTCATAAACAATAGATTAATGACAATGCGCATACAGTGCGGCAATAAAAAGTACACCATGATCAACGTATATCTCCCCACAAATGGGGACAACAAGAAAGACCCCAAGTCTACAGAAAAATTATGGGAAACACTAGAAAAGATAATGGCAAAGGCCCCAAAGGATTACATCAACATTTTACTGGGCGACTTTAACGCACAAATCGGTAGGGAAAAAATCCATCAGAAAACCGTAGGCAAATTCCCCGGTCACAAATTCACCAACAAGAACGGCATAAGACTCATCGAACTATGCCAACAGAATAGCCTGAAGATCATGTCAACATCCCTCAGAAAATCTCCACGAAATATAAAATCATTTCTTTTATATTGTTGTTCAAAATCTAAGATTTTTATGTTGTTAAAATTAAAGTTATGTTCATTGTCTATACCATGCTTTGAAAGTGCAGTGATATAATTTAAATATATTGGCCCAACGAAACAATATTTAAAAAACAGAATTAATGAACACAAAAAAAGCATTAGAAACTTTAATCAAATCAAACATCACTGCACTTTCAAAGCATGCTATAGACAATGAACATAACTTTAATTTTAACAACATAAAAATCTTAGATTTTGAAAAACAATATAAAAAAGAAATATAAAAGAAATGATTTATATAAAAAAAAACAAATAATACCATTAATTTCAAAAATGATACAGATAATTACTTAAAAAATTCAAAAAATTAATTGTTTAATTGATATTGGTAGGTTTTTAAATGTAAGTTTGTATGTTTTTATCTTATTAAAAAGTAATTTTTATTTTAGAAGTATTCTGATGATGGTTCGTTGTAGAATCGAAACGTAAATAAAACAATAAAAAATTAAAACTTATTTACACTGACCGAAAATCCCAATAAATAAAAAAAAAAAATAATATATATCTATATATATATATATATATATATATATATATATATATATATATATATATATATATATATATATATATATATATATATTATTATTATTATTATTATTATTCACGTATGGGCCCGGGTGGACCACGCGAAGTACAATTAGAGGCGTTTGTTGTTGTTAGCCTTCCTTTGCGCCCATACTAATTTCCATAATATATATATATATATATATATATATATATATATATATATATATATATATATATATATATATATATATATATATATCTCATCATCATCATCATCATCAGCCCGTATCGATCCACTGCAGGATGAAGGCCTCTTCAGCATGCTTCCAACCTTCACTGTCCTGGGCTTTCCTCCGCCACTCGGGTCCAATATACTTAACGATGTCATCAATCCATCGTGCTTTCGGTCTTCTTCGCGGACGTTTGCGATCAAGCGGTATCCACTCCAGGATTGCCTTGGTCCTTCTGTTGTCCCATCGCCTCGCTATATGGCCTGCCCATCTCCATTTCAATTGTTTTACTCTTTCAATGATGTCACAGGCTTTTGTTTGTTCCCTGATCCATGCGCAGGACTTTCTGTCTCGTCTTGTAATGCCAAGCATACATCTTTCCATTCCCCTTTGTGCCACCCGAAGTTTTTGAATTAATTGCGATGTGAGTGTCCAGGTTTCACTTCCGTATGTCATAACGGGTAGAACGCACTGATCGAATACTTTTCTTTTCAGGCAAAGTGGGAGTCTGCTCTTAAACCTATGTTGAGCCTACCAAATGCCTGCCAGCCACATTTAACACGCCGTTCCACCTCCCGGGCGGTATTCCCCTCCATTGCAATCCTCTGCCCAAGATATACAAAGCTGTCCACAATCTCTAAATCCCTTCCTAAAACTGAAATTCTTCTGTCCTGAGCGAAGTTATTGAACATAACCTGACTCTTTTTCAGGTTTATTTTCAAGCCAAATGGTTCGACAGCCCTTTGCAGTTCTTGTATGCGTCTTTGCAGCTCCTCTGGGTCTTGTGAAATGAGAATAATATCGTCTGCAAATCTAAAATGGTTTAAGTTTGCACCATTGATCTTTACACCATCCTGTTCCCAATCCAGTTTACGGAATACTTCTTCAAGGTCAGCCGAGAAACGAATAGGCGATATTGCGTCACCCTGCCGTACACCTCGTTCTATATTAATTCCCACTTCAAGATCATCAAGGTGAATTGTGGCTGTAGCTCCATCATATATCGGTTCTAATAGGTTTACATAGGCTCTCTCTACACCTTGGCTAAGCAGTGCATCCATTATGGCATGCTTTGAGTTGGAATCAAATGCGTTTTCTTAGTCGATAAAAGCCAAGCACAGTGGCATGGTGTATTCGTTGTGCCTTTCTATGACCTGCTGTACAACCTGGATGTGATCCATTGTACTGAATCCACTTCTGAATCCTGCTTGTTCTCTTGGTTGTGCGTCATTCAGTTTTTTTAATATTCTTTTAGAAATTATCTTAGTGAAAACTTTGTACATCACTGATAGGAGGCTTATTGGACGGTAGTTCTTTAAATCCTTCCTGTGCTCCTTTTTTTTTGTAAAAGGATCACTTCTGCATTTTTCCATAAGTCAGGTACTTTTTGTTCTTTGAGGCATTTTGAGTATAATTTTCATCAATTCTATAGCATTTGTTACTTCCTCCACTAGGATATCTGGCATTATATATTGTTCTTCCGTGGGTATTGCTGTCCCTGACTGGTTCTGATCTTCATATAACTGGGAATAAAACCTTCTGACAATCTCTAACATTTGGGTACGCGCCCTGCACACTGTGCCATCCTCTCGCTTTAAAGCATATATTTGCGTTCTTTTGATTCTCAGCTTCTGTTTAGCTTTGTTAAATCCTTTGTTTTCTTCGTTTTTGCACTAGCTGCATATTGAATCGGCGCGTGTCCTCTCTGATACGTTTTCTTATAGTTTTGCAGAGCTCAGTGTACTCGACCCTGCCAAAAGGACTACCTGCATTTCTCATTGCTCCCCGTTTCTTCATTAAATCAATGGTCTCACTGGAGATTTTTGTTTGTCTGAGATATTTTTCTTCTGGTGCTATTGAAGCAGCCGTTTGAAGTACATTGTTGGCGATTTCTTCATATTGAACTGATATTTCCACCTCCTCTGGATCTTGTAACGCAGCAAACCGGTTTGACAAAGCAATCTCAAAATCGCTTCCTCTGTCCAGCAGTTTTCCAGAATCCACCTTGCCCTTCTTTGATCTTACCATTTTTTCGCGCTTTTTTCGACAGTCAATCCAAACCCTTGCGCGTACCATTCGGTGGTCACTTCCAACATTAAAATTGTTAAGGACAGTACAATTGGTAAATATTGTTTTATCGTTTGTCATGATGTCGCTAGTGAGCCCAGATGGACTTTTCCATGTCCATTTTCTGCTGATATTTTTCTTATAGAATGAATTTATAATATATAGTTCTTGTCCTTCAGCAAAATCAACTAATCTGTCACCTCTATTGTCTCGCTCACCGGTTCCATATGGGCCAGTTGCATTTTCGTCTGTTCTTGTTATACCAATTCTGGCATCACCCATCAGGATTTTGTACCTACATTTCTCCTTGTATAAAAGCTGGGCCACATCATCATAAAATTCCTCAATTTCCTCATCTTTATGGCGTATAGTTGGTGCATAAGCTTGGATGATTTGAAGCCTAAACTTTTTATTCAGCTGAATGACGCATTCAAATTTTACTACACTGTCCTTCAGCTTTCGATTGATGAGGAATCCAATTCCGCCACATCGGCCATTTTCCGTACCTCGAGTGTAGAGTACGTGTCCAGTTGGTTCCAGTTTGATTAACTCTTCACCCTTTCTTCGTGTCTCACAGAGCCCAATAATATCCCAATGTATGTTGTCAAGTTCGATTAACAGTTCTTGCAATCGGGCCTCTGTTTTCAAGTCTTATTAATTTCAAGTATATTTAACGTTGCAATGTCAAAAGTCCAATGGCAGCCTGATCTAACCCGGTGATTTTTAGCACCCTCTGCCTTGGGGCAGGTCTTCCCGCTGCCCTAGGTAGTTGCCCCTTGGCCTCCGGGGAATGAGGGCCGTGTTTGAGGTTGTACTGTCATATTTCAACATATTGAAATACCATGTTGAAGTTATGGACCGTAATCTGCCACGCTGGTCCAATGCGGGTTGGCAGATTTTGGATCATGTTAGTCTGAGGTCTCCGCCTTGACCTGTCCGCCAGGGGTCCCTCTGACGCTGACCCTCCCAGGTCCAGCTGACCCTCCCAGGAGCATAGACTCCAGACGGCTTAGCTCAAAGCTTCATTGTCCTCTCAAATCCCTTTACCACGTCAAGGTCTGATCCACAAAGGGGATATATATATATATATATATATATATATATATATATATATATATATATATATATATATATATATATAGATTTCATTTAATCATAATATATATCATTTTTCATTAAACGCCCATTTTCATCAAATAATTCAACTTTTTTCACGCGTTGTTGTATTGTGTACGACTCTATTTTTATAAATGTCATACATTACACTTTTGAAATGAAACTAGATCTAAATAAATTCATAACGCCATCTGCGTTTTATTCAAGAATTAAAAAAAAACGCTAAATTTGGAAGACCCGTTACAATGCATCGAAGGTCTGCATTACGACTTAGATGACGAAGCAAGTTTCAAAAATTTTTGTTATTAAAATTTGTTTCTTTTTATTACTCGAAGAAACCTTTGCAGTAATCTACGTAAAATTAATCTAAACTGTTGTTTGTGATCTTCCGCGATTGCGATCGAACTGAATAGTAGAGGAAGAAAAAGAAATCACGAGTGACAGAAGGCGGTCGTCCGCTCTTCATTCATGCGAGCGTCTCGATTATGCAAATGGTCATTGTGACCGGTACCTCGGAAGTCTCAAGGTAGTCTGGATGCTGCCGCCGATGGTCAGTCGTTGCCCTGCCGCAGACGACGACCGACCGCAGGCGTCGGGCCCCTGCTGCCGCTTCTGCTTCATCTTCACTCTTCGGCCGTTTTTTTTCGCCTTCTGTTTGTGTGCTGTCGATCAAGTCGGTTTCATAGTTTGTTGTTCTTAGTGTTAGTTGGAGTACCGGATCTTCTTCAAAGAATATTTCGGTAAGCTATATTTTAATAGATGCACGAAGGGAATTGGTAGACTTCAAATTCTTCACCAGTGTTATTTTAAATAACAGAACTAATACTTACAGTGGGTAAAAAAGCATTTGAACTAGAGATTTTTTGTCAGTAACTTATTTATTAATGAAGGGAGACTAGTCTAACAAAGTAAAAATTAAATATTTCAATTTTCAAGGAAGAATTAATTTTTAATAAAAAAAAATAGTCCATATACGTATTTGAACACAAAAATTGCAAGATTTTAAATGTTCTGTAAACAGCCTTATATTTTCACCCCTGTAATTGAAATAAATACTTGAGATTCAGTGGTGGCCAATATAATAATATAATAAGAATGATCTCTCTGAAATCAATTATAAATATGTTAATGTGAAATTTAATATGTTGTAGTATATCATTTCCTTTCGATAACAGCCCTACATCACCTTACCTTTCTTTTAAACTATTTCGGTTAATTTGTTCGTAATGTCATTTTAAGGTAACCCCAAAGGTTTTTTATAGGGTTAAGGTCAGGGCTACATGCTGGACATTCCATTACTGTCACACTATTATCGCTGAACCATTTTTTCACAGATTTGGCAGTGTGCTTGGGGTCATTATATTGCTGAAAGACTGACGCAACCGGTAAATTCTCGTTAACAAAGAGCACCATATGACCTTGCAGAATGTTTTTGTATCTCTCTTGGCCAAGGATACCATGAATTTTTACTAAAGAGCCAACACCGTACCCCGAAAAACATCCCCAAAGTTGTATATTTCCTCTCCCATGTTTCAAATGATCTAGGATCATTTTTTGTATATCTTGGTCACCTTAAAAATAATCTACCATCACTTTCCATGCAGTTTATCTATAATTCGTCGGACTACAAAACCTTCCAGTTGTTTCTGCTCCAACTAATATGCTCCCCAGCAAATTTTAATCTAGCTTTGCTATTTTTCTTTTTTAAAAGTGGTTTCTTGCTCGAAGTACTTCGACCAAACAACTTGGTTTCGTTGTGGCGTCTTCTGATTGTCCTCGAAGAAAATTTAATTTCTGGAGGAAGCTGCTTCTTGATTTGTATGGAAGTCATGAACGGATTCCTTTTAGCCATTCGGACTATAACTTTGTCCGTTCTTTGATTTGTTTATCGTGATGATTTTTTCGAAGTATATTTCCGTGTATCCCATGGTTTTTGAAGTATTTTAGCGCACCGAACACCATTTTTTTGGAACAGTTTAAGTGTTCAGCAGTTCTTCTATAGCTCCAGCGTCGCTGCTTTAAAGCAATAATTATCTTGCGCGTGGAAGGATCACAGCTTCTTCTTTATCAATTTTAAAAATAATCTTATGTAATTTAATAAAATGTAAAAATAAATTTCTCCCCCAATCTCTCGTAATTTCATGTTTGATATTCGTTCTCTCAAAGTTAGTCCTATAATTCTTCTCTATACTCTCACGCACTTGGCTGGGAACGAGCCCCACCCATTCCTACAATTGGAGAGCACATGTTTCGAAACATGTGCTTCTCCCACACACATATAGAACGGATGTAAACAACTGCAGAGGGATATCTCTTCTCCCAGTTTGTTGCAAGATCACATCTCAATGTCTACTAGACAAAGCTCAGGGACAGTTAGAACCTATAATTGGTGAATATCAAGCAGGTCGGTTCGACCGGGCAAATCCTGCCCTGAACAGATCCTGAATCTAAAGTTGATTCTAAGACATCAAAAATTGTACAATAAAAATATCGTCTGTACATTTGTGGATTTCAAAAAAGCATATGATTCTATTGACAGCGAATCTTTATTCCAAATCTTGAAAGAACAAGGACTAGATCTGAAAATGCTGGTAATTATTAAAGCAACATTAACTAACACAAGGTCAAAAGTTAAATTCATGGTTGACATCTATGAGCCCTTCGAAATTAAAACTGGAGTGAGACAAGGGGATGGACTCTCACCACTATTATCTAACTGTGTTAACTGGTGAGAACCAACATCAAAATTGATTGTCTGGCGTTTGCTGATGATCTAGCAATTTTGGCTCAAGATATATTAACTGCACAAAAACAACTTAAAAGGTAGGACTCCAAGTTTCCTTTGAAAAGACACAATACATGACCTGCAACAGACTAAGAACATCATTTCTAAAAACAAAATATGGTAACATCAGACGAGTCTCTCAATTCAAATATTTGGGTGAAATAATCATGGAAAATGGGTTGGAAAAATCGACCAATAAGGCTAGATGTCAAAAAAATGGAAACGGCATTGAGACTTACACAAAATATTTACACCAAAAAATGTATATCTAAAAACACAATACTGAGACATTATAACACAGTTATTAAGACATTAGAATGTCTATATGGAGCGGAAACGCTCATTTTGAATTGAAAGAGAGACATCGAGGACATTGAAAAGAAGGAAAGAAAAATCTTACGCCCCAAACAAATAAATAGAGAAAAAGAACTTCGAGAAAACCAAGAAATCAAACAATACACAGATATACATAGCTATATAAGAAAAAGAAGACTTTACTTTTACGGACACATAAAACGGATGAATCCGAGTAGGCTAACTAGACAAATAGTCGAATTTTATGAAAATAGGAGTAGAGCTAAAGTAGAAATAATTAAATGGATTGCTGCAATTAAAGAGGACCTAAGATCAGCAAATATTACACAAAGTGAAATTCAGGATAGAGGCTGTTTCAGACATAAGCTTATCGTTTGGAAAGTTGGTCAGAGAGAAAAATGTAGGAAAATTGGAACAGCTTGGTCTGACGAAAGGAAAAAAGCTCATGGCGAAAGAATGAAATTAGTATGGGCGCAAAGGAAGGCTAACAACAACAAACGCCTCTAACTGTACTTCGCGTGGTCCACCAGGACACATAAATAATAGGACAGGACACATGAATAATAATAATATATATATATATATATATATAGCTTTGGGGAAAAAAAATTGTACTAAAAATGATCATGAGAAATTCATCAAAAATATTTTTACGCTTCTAAAACGACCGCAAGAGGGCGTGACGAACTAAACATTTTTAAAAATATTTTTTGTGTGTATTTTCAAGTGTTAACCGACTAAGAAAAATTCTCAGTTATAATTAGCAAACTATCTCCTACAACTTTGTTTTATGACATTTTGTCGTAACTTCGCGAATAAAGAAGTGGGGGGGAGTTTTACCTATTTAGATATAAAGTCGTCTAATGTCCGTTTGCCTAAACCGATTTTCCTCAATTTGGATTCATTTAAAAGGCAATTGCTGGGACAATCAGATAATCTGGGAGATACATTATTTAGTTTATAAATGAAACCGCGAGGTGGCGTTACATTCAACAATAGTTTTTTGAAGTTTTGTTCAGTTTTTTCAAGTGGAATGGTACAGCTTTTATTACATGGCTAGAAAGGTAATTTAAAGAGGAATCATCCAGTGAAAACCCGAAATCGATATCTCTGACATGTCAAGAGATATTTCGATTTTTCTGAAAAAATCAGTTATTATTTCACTACTACCTGCATTAAGTTAAAAAAATATTAACCTTATGTTGGCCTTCCTTCACACTTTACACAGGCTTAGGACTGGTCCAAATTCTTCGTGCCATATTAATTTGGAGCGTGTTTAAAGGCCAACGGGCCAACAAAGAAGATAATAATAATAATAACAGTCAAATAAAATTAACAGCACAACAGTCTAATAATTAACAGAATCTGAACTTTAACGCCTTTCTAAATGTTCAAAATGCAAGGTTAAAGGTTATATACTAGGTTATACTTATACTTAGGTTATTACTAATACAAGGTTATATATGGGAGGAAGGAGAAACCTTTTTTGAAGAACGTTCAATTTCCTACAAAAATATCTAATAGTCTTTCCACAGTAAGATTCCGCTGAAGAGCTATACAATTCCAAAGGTTAAAACAAAAAATCTTATGATATTTAAATGGGAAATTAAAATTTGCGATGCGGAAACTCTTAATGTTAATATTAAGAGCTCTAACTTTCACAGTATTTGTTTCCCCCTCATTTCTAGCAATATTTTCGATACCTTTAGCTCCGGCATATGAAAATGAACCCTAAAAACGTTATACAAGAAGTTAAAAGGAAGTAAGAACGGTAAAATTACAGGAGGAAAAATTATTTTACTTTGCGTAGATTGGAACTGCTAGAATGATTTTTAAATAGGGTATCCGAATATATATGGAAGTTACTGTATGTCTCCGAAGTCTTACACTTTCTTCGTTCATTAGCATTTATGCCAAAGAATATTTTAATCTACTTCAAGTATGATTTAAAATGACAACAGCATAGTGAATAAATCTGTTCTTTTTTAAAGAGTCCGTTTCAAAAAGAGGGAAACCGTGTAAGTATTGAAAAAAGTATCTGTAATGAAAGCGAAACCTTTAAAGTGGATATTTTCCATTAAATGAAAATGTTTTTGTTAGGTCGTTTTTTTCGCAAAATAAAGAAAAATTCCAAGATGGAAAAGTTATATAAATTTTGATGGAATACCGAGAATAACGTAAGCATATTATTTCGTTTTAAAACGGAGAGATCCTTTTAAGTCCCAGGGGGGGTTAAAATGAATACGAAATTGGGCTCTAAGTATGGTACAATACCCACCATCTGTCAATGACACATATCATTTTTCACCACCAGACATTTCACGAAGCATCTCTTGCAAGCAATATTGCACCTAAATAACTAGCTGAAATATTCAGCACTCAATATGGCTCAATTGACATAATAATAATTATAAATACAATAGAATCATAATTATAAAAATCGTTTTATTTCTACACTATGAAATGTCGGGTTATCCGAAAAGTCCGTGGCCGTATTTTTAGGGAAAAAAGAAACGTACAAAGTTTATGTAAATATTTGTTTGTTAGATAATTGCCATTATTAACGGGCCTTTCAAATTGAGCGATTTTTTCAGAGGTGTAAAATATAACATTTATAAAAAAATAGTCGTATACAACAATTCATTAAAATTAAAAAAAAAGAGCACATTGTTTTGGTACGTGAAAGTGTTGCTGAGGACCCAAACACTTCAATTAGTCGACTTACAATTTGAACTCAGTAAATCTACAACATGGCGTATTTTACTAAAAGATTTAGCTCTGAAGGCATATAAGGTTTAAATAACACAGGAACTAAAGCCACTGGACCATTCAAAACGTCGTACATTTGTCAACTGGATCAGAGATCAAACAGATGATTTTTCTCAAAAAACCATCTTTTCAGATGAAGATCATTTTGAGTTTGGTGGCTATGTTAATAAACAAAATTGCCGCTTTTGGGGTTAGGCAAATCTTTACATCCTAAACGAGTCATTATTTGGTGTGCATCCTTTTCTTTTCTTTCCAATTGTCTCTTTTTTTCCCTTCTTTTCTTCTTTTTTTGTACCTTGTGTTTTAGATATTATATTTGAGTTGTTATTATTTTTTTTCTGTTTTTTATATAGTATTAAGTATTTATTATGCACTTTCTTAACGATGTTCAATGCCAATGGATTTGGGAACAAATAAATATTATTATATCGCAAACACGATTCATTCATCATCTCAGCCTAAGCTGGTTAGGTTTACAATGCCAAGATGAGAAAGCAGTTTAGCTTAGTACCTTACGAACAATACGCCAAGTTTGTAAGAGAACTGCGCCTTGTCCTACTGGACGCATCGATTTCGAAACACCAAGAATTTCCAGGTTTCGTCTTCGGCGGATATAACAAAAGGTAACACCTCCATTTTCTGGAGCTTATTATTATTTTCATTTTCATCTTTTTTCCCAGTTAAGCTGGATTTTAAATGAAGTGCGGGCCGTACCCAAAACAACTTAATTTTTCCAAAAATTTTTGGACTATGCGAGTGATATTAATCTAAACAGATTTTCTTTTAGTCCCAGAAATCTAATGTTATTTTTCAGGTTCTTTGGTATTATGCCAGTTATTGAAATTAGCAATGGCACACTATAAACCTGGTTCAACTTCCATATCCGCTTTATTTCTAGCTTGAGATCTGTATATTTTTGTAGTTTTTCTTCAGCCGTCTTTTGAATGTTCTGTGTGTTTTGAACAGCTATGTCGATTAGGAATGCTGTTTTCTTCTTTTTGTCCAGCAATATAATATGAAATTGGCTGAATCTAGTACCGCCTCTGATGAGTATTTATAATAGGGAACTCGCTCTGTTATAAGGTTATTACAACTTGCAAGCTCTTGGTGGACTATACTGGCCACCTGATTATGAAGGTGTGAATCCTCCGGAAGAGTCTACCACATGCTCCTATAATATGTTGGATAGTCTCAGGTTTTTCGTGGCATTTCCTACATGTGTCATTTGATACTCGTACATCCTTAATGATATATTTTTGGTAGTTTTTAGTGTGCACGACTTGATCCTGAATATGCACACATAAAACCCTCAGTGTCCAGAAAAAGACCTCCCCACGTCAACCAGGCGTTCGACGCACTTTTGGGGTGGTCATTTATAGTGGTATCTTTTAAAATTTGTTTTCTGTATGCTTTTGTGTTTACTACTTGTTTTTGAATAGCGCACAGAAATCCTTCGGTTTCCTGTTAGTGTCAAGCTATTGAGAAATTTTAACGATCGCAGTATATTAACATCCCCATATTTCAGATTATTAAAGTATCCCCGTGTAGGGCTTAAGTTCGTGTTCAGTGTTGGACTCTTTTGATAGTGTCAGTGTGTTTTTGATTTAATATGGAATATCCTTTGTCAACTTCACGAATCATTTTATGGAGGAGATTTTTTTTTGCTTTCAAAGTATTGCCTTAAGTTACCCCTTTATCTATGATATGTTTCTTCTAAATTAATTAGACCTCTGTCTCCACCAGTTCTTGGTAGGTATAATCTTATTGTTGACGATGAGGGGTTCTGCATTTTGCATTTTGTTAATATTCTCCGGGTTGATCTGTCTAGTTCTTGTAAATTAGTAACACTCCATCTTAGAACTCCATAGGTATAGGTAAGTACCGGTACCGCCCAGGAGTTTATTGTTTCTACTTTATGACGTGAAGGTAAATATGTTTCTGGGATCTTTTTAACTCGTAAGATATATTTTTCTCTAGTAATCTTTCTTATTGCCATATCTTTGACTGCCTTGTTTGCATCATCCTTAGATATTTCTTTCGGTTAATGTTTGGTTCAACCCCCCCCCCCCCCTACCCCGAAATAAGCCAAATATTACCTTATATTATACCGAAAAAATACGAGGAGTGAAGAGAGTTAAATTATTACATTCGAATTGAATATATATCTGAACTAGTGGACGTTGCGCACAGTAACGCCATCTCTTGTCGAGTAGTCGAACTATTTTGTATCGTATCGAAACGTACTTCAAACTAAACCGCCCCCTCAAAACTAAATCCTGGCTACGCCCGTGCTCGTAACATCGAGACTTTCCACTTTATAAACACAATACTTCTGAGTTCAAACATTAAAAAAAAAAAGAATATTTGTTATTGTTTTCCTTGTTACTTTATATCAAAGACGAAACAATAACTTCGTTAAAACCTTTGAGCAAATTCCACTCAACTTCAGCTTCTCCCTTCCTGTTCTTTCATTCGCTTTATAATACTTTCTTTAAAATAAATTATGTTTATAACGCGCCCTGTAATAAATCTTTTTGTTCGCTTAAATGACTGTATATTTTATTTTTATTTTCGGCGTTTATTTTTTTTATACTTCGCTGGACAGATGAGACGTTTTAAATTATGTATTGTTTTTTCATTTTGTTTTTTTATATTCCTCGGAGTCCATTGGGGTAGAGATAAGGTTAAAAGGGATGGAATTTTATTAGCAGTTTTTTTATAAAGGAAGAATGGTTTTTGGAAATACGTAAGAAGTAAGAAAAGTAGGTTGAAAAAAAAATAGGCTGCTGTTAGGTTAGTTTGGAAATACAGAGGTGGTCAATAAAATAAGAGTGGCGGGGCTTTATGAATATATTTTATTTAACCTTATTTTTACGTTGTTTCAAATACAATATTAATTTTTCAGACTGAATTTACCGAGCATTGAAAATGCATACATGGTATCAGGACACTGATACCATGTATACATGGTATCAGTGTCCTGATGACTAAATGTGATGAAAATAGGTGTACATGAAGTATTTTGTAGTTTAAAATCCGAAAATGATAAGGTAGTTACGGTAACACGTACGATTTTCTTGTTACAGGGGGTCGGTGGTGGGAAAAAGAGGAGACAATCTAATATTTATTTAATATAAACATGTAAAACGTACTAAATCTATGCAAAAACATTACTGATAATTATGTGAATGACAAATATATAACATGAGATGTCATACAACGACAAAAACTTTAACTTTTTCCTCTTGTGTTCTGTAGCATCATCTCCTTTCAAAGACCTGCTAATCGCCCAACATAGATGGGTTCCAGCGTCACTAGTATTTTGTTTCCATCTTCCTGATGTCCTGGTGAAACCTCTCTCCTTGTTCCTCGCTTACAGCATCCAAATTTTCCGGAAAAAAATCCAAATGGGAGTCCAAAAGTGCATTTTTAAGAACCTGCGACATCCTGAGAGTTTTTGAAGGCGTTTCCAGATTTTATCTATGATGTTTTTATAGTTTTTCTCTTTCTTGTTGCCGAGAAATCCTATCACTACAATTACAAAACACTTACAAGCTGCCAATTCCTTTTTATTTAATTGTTCTTGAAAACGGAAATCACCTAGAAGTTTCCTTATTTGAGGTCCATGGTTTTTTTTGGTCCAGGGCTTTGACAGGGGGTGCATATTTTATGTTTGAACTACCAGGTCCAAAAGAAGTTCTTTGAGGCCAATTTTTCTTACTCTAATGTTCTTTTGTTGCCCTACTGTCCCATACACAAAAAACAGCAATGCTTTGTAAAACCCCCTTGAAGCCCTAACAATATACCTATCACATTTAAATTCCCACAAATATACCAATGATACTATTCATATTTAACGCTATTTAGTATGGTTGCTAAATTGTCATAAGTTTTTTTCATTGTCACTGAATGGGCTAAAGGAATAGATGGGTTTTTGTTTTAATTATAAAGCCAGACTGCTTTTAGGCTGTATTTCGACGAATCTATGAAAATACGCCACTGGGAAGGTACATTTTCCATATTAAGCTCATTCATTAAACCGTCAATATCACAAGAGACACATAGCGGTCCTTTCTTGTTATAAAAACTTGAAAATGTCTGAATGATTGTGGCGTGTTCATATATATTTTTTTTCTTTATTTGAGTTTTTCGTCACGATCTAAAACTCAAAAAATATCAAACTATCTGTTCTTATGTAAATAAAGAATCACTGGGTAAAAACAAAAAAACCAAACGGAGACAACTTTCTCAGTGATTCTTTTTTGTAATAAATTTGCCTAACGAACGAAATTTTAAAAATAGAAAAATGTTCTAAAAAAATATCCAAACTTTTAACGTTAAAGTTTCGGGAAGTATTCTCCTCCCGTTTTCAAAACGAACCTAAAAATAAAGTATATTAATTTCTATAAATTATGAAAAGATAGAAAGTAAATATATTTTTTGTGTATGTCAATGACTTACACTTACATTGACAATTAGTTTTTAATGACAGTGACATACTACCAAAAAAATATATATAGGTGAGGTTTACTATATATAGGTGAGATTATAATTGTTTATTGAAATTCTTAAATGTTTTAATTGTATTCTTTAGAATCGGGAACCATTGAATTTAATTGTTATTGAATTTAAATCTACCGAAGGCATAGCAATACATTTATTTTTATTTAAATTAATTATAGCGGTTTCTTTTAATCTTCTGTATTTTGTTACCGATTATTTTAATACCGTTTTGGAATTATTCCAATTGATTTTATGACCCGATTCCCACGCGTGTTGACAACTTCTAGATTTATTAAAATCGCCCTTTCTAAGAAGGTTTTTATGCTCTTTTACTCTAACATCTAACGGTCTAGATGTCTCACCTCTATAGAATTTGCCACATTCGCAAGGAATGTTATAAACCACATTTTTGGTAGTTTGTTGTATATTGTTTAGTTTAGTCTTTGTTAATAGATATCTAAGAGTATTTTTTGTTGATTTATTTATTTCCTGCTCTTTTAATTGTGTCAGAAATACCGCGGATATAAGGAATTGTGAGGTTGATTGTTTGAGAGTTATTATTATTGTTATTAATAACTTGTCTGTTTTGTCTAATATCAATTTTTAAACGATTTATCTATAAAAATTTTTGGGTAATTGTTTTTTATTAAAATGTCTTTTATACGATTTGTTTCTTTTTGTAGTGTATCACTGTCGGTGCAAATAAGTTTTGCTCTGTCATTTAAACTTTTAATTACTCCTATTTTGACTGATTTTGTGTGATTTGAAAAGAAATTGAGATACCTATCTGTGTTTCTCGGTTTTCTGTAAACTGTAGTTTTTAATGTGTTGTTTTGTTTTAAAATTAAAGTGTCGAAGAATGGCAATTTATTCTCCTTCTCCATCTCTAAAGTAAACTTAATTGTAGGCTCTCGAGAATTTATATCTTGTAAAAAAATATTTAGATCGTCAATGCTATGTTGCCATATAGCAAAAATATCATCAACATATCTAAATATGTCATTCTCGAGCTCCTCCATAAAGATATTATTCATTAAAGGAGGAAGAGAAGAACCCATTGCCATTCCGAAATTTTGTTGATAATAATCATTTTCTAATTGAAAATATGTGGTTTATAAGCACAGAGTTAATAATTCCAATATTATATTTATGTTTAGTTTAGTGCGCTCTTTTAATGTTGTGTCGTGTTCTAATCTTTTTCTGACTATTAAAAGTGATTTATCAACTGGTACATTAGTAAATAAACTCACCACGTCAAAACTAACCATTAAATTTTGGTTTGTAATTTTAATGTTCGAAATTTTATCTAAAAAATCTGACGTATTTTTAATACATGAATTTGTTCTACCAGAAAGTGGATTTAAAATGTTTAATAAAAATTTTGCTAGTTTATAACATGGGGAATCTATACTACTAACTATAGGGCGAAGTGGTATATTAGTTTTGTGTATTTTTGGTAGATCATAGAAATGAAGTAGTTTACTATAATGTGGTGTAAGTTGTGATCTTTCTGGGATGAAACTGATTCGTTTTGATCTATGTAGGTGTTGAACCTATCTTAGTGTAGGTGCTGCAGTTTGCTTTTAGGCTGTCTCAACTGGTGTGGATTCCATAAACTCCAGTTACAATTTGCCTATAATTATTAACTACTTTTATTATATTACCAATATTTTTCAATTGAGTATACATACAAATTCTATATTGTAGTATCTCCAACTGCCTTATATTTTCTTCTACAAAAGCCTCAGTGATGGGGCTTGCAGTGTCTTTTGCAACTGGCAAATCTGCATTTACTATAAAATATATACACAAGACAAAACAACGGAATGAAAAACTAAGGTATTACAGCTGCTTTCCTATGTACCTAATTTTACACTTTTATTGGGGTTAATTTTTTTACAATATTTTAAATAGTAGGAAATTCCGGAGATCTATCTGATCACTTAATAGATGTCTAGACGATTCTTTATTATATTTACAAATTTCAATTGCTTCTAAATTGTTTAATTTTTTGCTTTTTGGCGCTGTACTGTAAATCGTTTTATGAAACTATAGTCACGCAAATTCGGTCGAATTTAGATCTGGAGACTGTGAAGGCCACTCTAACATTTCAATATGTTTCCTATCAAATCACACTTTGCCACATGATCCATATGTTTGCGATCATTGTCTTGATGGTAGATCCACTGTAAAGGCTATTCCCTTCAGCGTTAATTGTCTCTAAGATTTCTAAGCAAATTTTTTTGTCATATTTTCTTTTGTTCAAAATATTGGACTTACTCTTAATCAAAGAAATAATCGACGAACGATAATCGTTCTGAAAAACAATTATTTCAGAGAAATTCACCAAAAATATTTTTAAGTTTCTAAAACGACCGCAAGAGGGCGTGACGAGCTAAACATTTTTAAAAATCTTTTTTTTGTGTGTATTTTCAAGTGTTAACCGAATAAGAAACATTCTCAGTTATAATTAGCAAACTGTCTCCTACAACTTTGTTTTATGACATTTTGTCGTAACTTCGCGAATAAAGAAGTGAGGGAGTTTTACCTATTTAGATAAAAAGTCGTCCAATGTCCGTTTGCCTAAACCGATTTTCCTCAATTTGGATTCATTTAAAAGGCAATTGCTGGGACAGTCAGATAATCTGGGAGATAAATTATTTAGTTTATAAATAAAACCGTGAGGTGGCGTTACATTCAACAATAGATTTTTTTGAAGTTTTGTTCAGCTTTTTCAAATGGAATGGTACAGATTTTATTACATGGCTAGAAAGGTAATTTAAAGAGGAATCATCCAATGAAAAATCCACGACTACCTGCATTGAGTTAACAAAATATTAACCTAATGTTTGCCTTCCTTCACACTTTACCCAGGCTTAGGACTGGTCCAAATTCTTCGTGCCATATTAATTTGGAGCGTGTTTAAAGGCCAACGGGCCAACAACGAAGATAATAATAATAACAGTCAAATAAAATTAACAGCACAACAGGCCCGTGAAATTACCACAAAATGTCATAAAACCAAGTTGTAGAAGACTGTTTGCTAATTATAACTGAGAATTTTTCTTACTCGGTTAACACTTGAAAATACACAAAAAAATTATTTTTAAAAATGTTTAGCTCGTCACGCCCTCTTGCGGTCGTTTTAGAAGCTTAAAAATATTTTTGGTGAATTTCTCATGATCATTTTTAGTATAATTTTTTTTCTCCCAAAGCTGTGGGATAAATAGTTTTCAAGATAAGCCCGCGATTCATCCTTAATGGGACACCTTATATATATATATATATATATATATATATATATATATATATATATATATATATATATATATATATATATATATATATATATATATATGAACACTTTTGTTGGTTGCTTGACCGGGAAGGAGCCCCACCTATCCCTTCAACTGGATGACATATGTTTCATCTCTGGAGGTTCGGACTCTTCAGGGCGCCGACATATACCATACCATCAAGAATAGGGAGACCACATCCCATCCATATATATAAATATACTAATAATTGTTTTATATTTTGATTTTCAATAATTTTTTGATTTTGTTTTATATTTATTTTAAACTTTTTCTTTTTTTCAATATTTTAATTCTATTTGAAACAAATAAAAAGAGAATAATCAAATCTAATTATATTTTTTTTCTAAAAAATAAATAATTTGTGAGAAAGGCAAAAAATGGTTTATTCAAAGTATACGCCATCTCCGGCTGCACGTTTTTCGCATCTCTCTGGCAATTTGTGGATGCTGTCCTAGAACACCTGTTGAGGTAGTCCAGTACACCTTTTGAGGTAGTCCAGTCATCAAGCTATTTTTCAACATCTCTATAATTGTTGAAGTGTTTCACGGAAAGTGCATGAGATAACGATGAAAACATGTGGTAGTCGGAAGGGGCTAGGTCTGGTGAGTACGGCCAGTGGGGCAAGAGCTCCTAACCAAGTGCAGAAATGGAGTATCGGAGCTTTGGCAGTGTAATGGGGCGTTGCCATGCTGCAAAATTATTTTCCGTGTCTTGTAGCCCATTCTGGTCGCTTTTCGATCAATGCATAGTTCAAACTGATCATTTCTTGACAGTAGCAAACGATATAAACTGTTTGCCCTAGTTCCAGAAGCTCATGATATACGACATCCTTCTGATCAAACCAAATGTACAATATTGTGCTCTTTCCAAAGCGATTTGGTCTTTCGGTCGATGTTGATGGTTGTTTCTGCGTTTTGGGTTCTCGAAATATATTAATTTTTCGACCCGATGCAAAAAAGTCTTTCTATCATGCCGAGGAAGCAAATCTTCCCTCACCGTTTTTCGCTTTTCCACCTGCCTGTCGCTCAGCTAATGTAGTACCCATTTTCCAGCCTTCTGTGTCTTTCCCTCGGCATACAGACGATCATAAATACTTCGTCAATCAACATTTAACCTCTTTGCCATTTGTTGTTGAATATGCATATCGTTTTCAGCCAACAGTGCTCACAATTCAGCATCTTCAATTTTTTTCAGTTGATCTGGGCGTTTCTTGTTTTTAATTTCGAAATCAATACTTTTGAATCCTCCCTACCAAGGCCTACAAGCATCTGTGGGATATTGTCACCGTAAGTTTGCCAAGTATACGACAATTCAACGGTTTAGACAAGTGCTGTGGTAGCAACAAAATTACATAACAGATGAGAAGCGACTCTTGTTTCCAGCGACATCTCTTAACAAAATTAAGAATTATTAACCGCCATTCTTGATATATTCTTGTTTTGTCAGATCATCCTTGACATCTGACAAAAGCTTTATATAATTTCGCTTGTTAGAATCGAAATTATATCCTATTTTGTATTTGTTTAAATTTATAATTTTTCGAGTAAAAAAATATTTTATGGTGATGCATTATAAATGTTAACAAAGGGTTCCGGCAATAAAGGATTTTACTTATGGTAGGAAGCAGTAGAATATGAACTTCGTTCAGGAAGTCTTTCTACGTCAATAGATAAGGAAATCTTTACCATCATCAAGGATCCTGCACTGAATAATCGTCAGATAGGCTCACATTTGGGTAATACATTTTCCAAAAATCAATCAACACAAAATTTGAGCATGCAAGACACAGAAGCCCGTTTCTTCCGACCTTATCTCTAACTCTATCGATAGGTTCTGTGAAAAAAATAAGAGATGATGAAAAACAATATATAAATATCTTTAAAATGTCTCATCTATCAGGCGGTAACGCAGGGGCAAAAAATAAATTAGTAGTAGTAACGCAGGGGCAAACAAAAAAATTGCCCTCCTTTCCAAACAAAAAGATTTATTACTGAATCCATTATAAATATAATCTGTTTTACAGAAAATAAAACGAATGAAGGAAAAGGAGACGCGAAGATGGAAGTTGACAGCGACTTTCTCAAAGGTAATAATAAAAAAAGTCTGTTTCTTCTCTGAGTAGGAATTATTAAAGTTCTTAGGAATGTGACGCATGTCTTCGAACTTTTAATAGTGTTAGAGACGAAAATAATGAGGGGAAATAATATTAAGAGAGAGAACAGCAATACATAAATAACTTTAAACATTATATGGATCATATTATATGTTGAGTTGATGCAAAAGTTCAATCAACAGGAATGATTGATTGATAATCAACAAGAATACAGATTTGAATTTTTGCACAGTCTTACAGATTGATGTGTTACATTTTTTAATATACTCAACTGAAATCTGAACTTTTAACTCAGCTTACTATGAATTTACAAAAAGGGTCAATTCTCACTATTTTGCTTCGCTTTAGATATATCAAAAAAAAATTATTAGAAAAATTTGTTCAGTTCAATATTTTAACCCTACATGTCGAGTTTCATGACAAAATTCGTATTTTTCATTTTTTTAATATTTTGATATTGAATATTTTGTCAGTGTTATTAAAATCCTTCAAAAAGCTCAACCTCGACGAATTCTTCGGATAACATATTAGCTTAGATTATTTAGGATTATTATTAGATTATTCTAAGGATAAAATCAGAAGATGATTCGTTCGTCACAAAATCAAGCCATATAAACCGAAGTTAAAAATTCGAATAAAAAAATTAGACTATTGTTACTGGGCCAAAGGTAATTTTTTAAATGACAGACAGGTTCTGAAGAAGATTATGTTTACTGATAGATTAGTAGATTCACCACTAATGGAGTTGTATCGTCTCAAAACTGTAGATACTGGAGCAGAGCTAATCCTCACCAAGTTATAAATTGTAAAAAAAAATAGGAAACCGAATAATTAGTCCTTGTATTTAACGAATTATTGAATGCTGGTCGTTTAGTTAACTTCTTCGATGGGGAATTTTGGGATGCAATTGAAAATCTTCCTTTTAATGTGCGACCGAATATATATTTGCAGCTAAATGGTGCATCCATCCACAATTCAAAGATTGTTCGTCTTGGTTGAACCAAAAATTTCCTATGCACTGGATAAGAAGAAATAGTCCTTTTGAAATATGACCTTCGAAATCTCCCGATATTACACCCCTCGATTTTTATTTTTAGGAAATGGTCAAAAATAAAGTTTATAAAACAAGGCCCAAAAATCGAGATGAACTTTGTGTCCGAATAAGGTAAACCTGTCAAGAAAACAGCATCCCGAAACTTAGACGTGTAGTTAAACAGAATCGTAAAAGAATCGAAAAATGAATTCGAATAGACGGTGGACTAGTTGAGAGCTAGTTTGCTAGTTAATTATTTGTATTATGAAAATTATTGTTATTATTATTCACGTATAGGCCCTGGTGGACCACACGAAGTACAATTAGAGGCGCTTGTTGTTGTTAGCCTTCCTTTGCGCCCATACTAATTTCATTTTTTCGCTATGAGCTTTTTTCCTTTCGTCAGATCAAGTTGTTCCAGTCTTCCTACATTTTTCTCTCTGGCCAACTTTCCAAACCTTCCAAACGTTAACCTTGTGGCTGAATCTTAGGTCCTCTTTAATTGCAGCAATCCATTTAATTATTTCCACTTTAGCTCTACTCCTATTTTCATAAAATTCGACTATTTGTCTAGTTAGCCTACTCGGATTCATCCGTTTTATGTGTCCGTAAAACTTAAGTCTTCGTTTTCTCATATCGCTATGTATATCTGTGTATTGTTTGATTTCTTGGTTTTCTCGAAGTCGGTATGTTGTGCTATTTATTTGTTTGGGGCCTAGGATTTTTCTTATGATTTTTCTTTTCTTCTTTTCAATGTCCTCGATGTCCCGCTTTCTATTCAAAACGAGCGTTTCTGCAGCATATAGACATTCTGGCTTAATAATTGCGTTGTAATGTCTCAGTTTTGTGTTTTTAGATAGGCATTTTTTGTTGTAAATATTTTGTGTAAGTCTTAATGCCGTTCCTATTTTTTGACATCTACCCTTATTGGCCGCTTTTTCCAACCCATTTGCCATGATTATTTCACCCAAATATTTGAATTGAGAGACTCGTCTGATGTTACCATATCTTGTTTTTAGAAATGGTGTTCTTAGTCTGTTGCAGGTGATGTATTATGTCTTTTCAAAGGAAATTTGGAGTCCTACCTTTTCTGCTGTTTCTTTTAGGATTTCAATCTGTTTCTGTGCCGTGAGCTAAAATTGTTAGATCATCAGCAAATGCCAGACAATCAATTTTGATGTTGGTTCTCCCCAGTTTAATGGGCTGGTCAATATTCAGGGCCGACTTTTTTTCACGCCACTCTATTCGTATTACTTTTTCTAGAACACAGTTAAATAAGAGTGGCGAGAATCCATCCCCTTGTCTCACTCTAGTTTTAATTTCGAAGTGCTCTGAGATATCACCCATGAATTTAACTTTTCACCTTGTGTTAGTTAACGTTGCTTTAATAATTGCCAACGTTTTCAGATCTAGTAATTTGTTTAAGGGCTCAGGACAGTTTAGTATTTGTTCAAAATATTTCGCAAGTTTTTTGCGAAAATTATTGTAGTATACTTTTTCTTAAATTTAACCAAAAATAGTTTTCCCATAAGAATAAAATAATTATTCCTTTGTAAGTACTATTTATTTTACCGAAGTATTTGAATAGATGACACTATTATTAAAAACTATTATTAAATTGAAAATGTGTCAAGTTTTTACTTTCCATGGCATTATCAAATTAAAAAAGTAAACTTTAAGTAAATAAATAATAATTTTGTGTATAGAACAAAATAATGAGAACATTAAAAATGCGAATTTTGTCATAAAACTCGGTATGTGGGGTTAAAATAATATTCTGAACAACTTTTTTTGATATCTCTAACGTGAATATCGGGAACTGGCCTTGTTTGTGAATTCGCAGTAAGCTGAGTTTAAAGTTTAGATTTCAGTTGAGTATCTTAACAAGTGCGACCCATCAATCTGTATGACTGTACAAAAAATCAAATCTGTATTCCTTCAAATAGCGAAAATATGGGGGTGTGCATTATTGGTGGATAAGTCGCAATAGGCTAAATCTGGTGAATACTACGAGTGATTGATCACAGAGACTTGGTTTCGGGTCACAAATTGACGTACAATTAATGATGTGTGACTTGGCGCATTATCGTGCAACAAACTTCAGCTGTCTGGATCGCGGTATTCTGCTCGAATGGGACGAATTCGGTGCATCAATCGTTTCAGCACTTCTAAGTAGTACTGTCCAGTGATAGTTTGATCACCTGGAATGAAGTCTTTGTGGATGATGCCTTTGCTATCGAAAAAAATAATGAACATTGTCCTGATATTTGAAGGGATTTTTGGTGTTTTTTTTTCCATTCCTCACTTTGGCGCTAAGTTTCTGGATTGTATTGAAAGCACCATGTTTCCTCCCCCACAACAATTGATTTCAGGAAGTTTTGATCATTTTTGATGGCTGCGACGGCCTCTCTGGAATAATTAACACGAAGTAATTTCTGCTCCTCCGTCAACGTGTGTCGAACAGACCTTTGTTTTACCCAAATCCTTGTGAAGAATGAGTAGACTCGGTTCTTTGCCGATATTCAAAGCTTCTTCCATCATTTTTACTGAAGCATTGCGTTCATTGAGTGCCGTCACGTTTGTCATTCTCTAGCGACACTCTTCCATCCAAAAAACGTTTATGCCACAGAAAAATATTTGTTCTGCTTAAACAACCATCGCCGTACACTTGCTGCATCAACCGAAATGTTTTCGACGCAGTTTTACAGAGTTTTGCGTTGAATTTAATAACAGCTTTTTGTTCCACGATTTTATTTATACATCAAACTATTTTAGCTGTATATAAGACGTCATAAAATTAACAAATATCAATCGATCGTGGTAAAGTAGGTTAGGTCCAGGAATGTTCAAGCTTTGAAACGACGCCTGATCAGAGGCTTTTTCGAACTTCCTCCTATTTCGAACTCTCAGAAAGTTCATTACATCCTCTTGTACTTTTTTTGTCTTTTTCAGACCACCTTTGTTTCCGACCGCTCTTGTATCTCCTTTGAAAATTCGCTATTATAACCTCTTCTCGTTCATGCGCACAGACATAGCACGTCCACCACAGTAACTTTAGGAATTTAATATATTCTACTATGTCTATTGTTCTCTAAGAGATACATCTGCTTAATTTCATGATTGTATCTACTTTCTCACGAATTCTCCTTAAATATCCTTAAAAAAAAATTCGAATCTGACACACAGCACCGAAACACGTACAGTGAAAGCGATCAGAGACACAATTTCTGCACTTGGCTGGAACTCTTGTCCCACCCACCGTACTCACCAAACTTGGCCCCTTTCGACTATCATTTCAGGCACATTTTATGAATCACTTCAACAATTACGGAGATATCAAAAAATGGCTTGATCACATCCACAAATTGCCGTAAAGATGGGGAAAATGTGCCAACTAGCGATGCCGCATATTTTGAATAAACAATTTTTACCTTTCTCCCAAATTAAACGTGTTTTTTTTTAAGAAAAAATTAAGAATTATTAACCACCACACCTGGTATTGCTTTTTGTTTTTTAATTTTTTGAAACGCCGCCAAATAAACACAAACACAACACTCGATACAGCTACACAATTTTTTTTTCCTGAATGACTAACAACCAAACAAGGGCGAGCGATCTTTCCAAAACGTATTCGTAAAAATCCAATGAAAGCCACGTGTTTGTGGAAATCGAAATTGCTTTTCGTACAAGCCAATATTTAAATTTTCTGATAACCTTTCGAATCAAATTTCGAAACAAATAAACTGATTAGACATATATGATTGATTTGATTGCATTTGAGAAAAAAACGAATTAGAACGGAGAAGTGAATAGGTTCATCGGCGTAAAAAAATCAAGAAAAATAGAGAAAAAGACTGGAGGTGGTAGCGCCAAGTCGCCGGCATCAAACGCCAGTAATTCAGTTAGTAATTATGTTTACCATTCAAGCGCAAATTCCATGAATACCTGTTTCAGTTGGGCAAATAGACGAGACTTACTCTCTCTCTCTCTCGATGACCGTGCGAACATCCATCGGGCGAGATGTTCCCCGCTTGAGCGAATAGCGATGCCTTTTCGATATTGTTCGTCCAACAACCATGACTCGCGAATTTTTGTCCAATGTTGTACGAGCATTTGCTTAAAAAGTTTCTGGCTCGTTTAACTTCCTTTACTTACCATACATTTTCAAATTTCTATTCATTATTTGAGTGGCTTTTACGATAAAAACTAGGCCAACATTATATAGGATCTTATTTTACATAATATTTCTTTTAAATAATCCAGATTTGTTAATTTGTTTTTCACTAGAGCTCGTCTTTATTGTTTTTTCTACTATTTAACATTGTTTCCTTCAAAGTAGATGCTTTGGGAGACACACAGAACTTGTGACGGTTTGTCCACTCTTCATAGCAGTACTGGAACTCATATACTTCAATCGCTTTAATCTGGTTGGTTACAAGGTTTTAAATATCTCCCAATATCTCAAAATAATATTAATAACAATAATGATAATAATGCGATGTTTCAAAATAACCAGAATAAGTTTTATAGAGAACTAGAAACCCAGGGTAATCAGTCAAAACTGGAAAATGTGAATGTATCTACCATTGAAAAATACTGGAAATCTATGAAAAATCTGGAAGATCTGATGGTTGCAACAATTCGAAAACAGACTGATACACTTCCACAAATGGAGTTCAACGGTCTCGAAAAGTTTTAACATTTGCACTGCCATCAAGAAAACTGAAAACTAGAAGACGCCTGGGCCAAATGGACTACACAACTTCTACATCAAAAACTTCACAGCTGTTTACCAGGTACTTGCTGATGCATTTAAAGAAATAATGGTGAATCCTGATACTTTCTCCCGTTTTCTGATAGAGGGCAATACATATTTGTTATATAAAAAGGGTGATGCTAACCAACCCCGTAACTACAGACCGATAACATCTTATCCGTGTTGTATAAATCATTCACAGTCCTGCTCAACGAAAAAAATTACCAACATTGTGACTATAATAACATATTTGAAGATGAGCAGAAGGGGTGTATTAGGGCAAGTATGGGATGCAAGGAACAGCTGACGATTCATGCTATAGTTCTTGCGCAAGCGCGAAAAAAAAAATTTGAATATGTGCTATATATATTACAAGAAGGTTTTCGATAGTGTTTCACATGCTTGGTTATTAGATTAGAGATCTAATATCATCTCCATGATCTCCAATATTGTGTTCCACATGATTAGAGATTAGTTTTGAACATCTAGAAAATTTGTCCGCAGATTACAAACTCTTTAAGTTATCTCATGAGTAAATGAAAGACTAATTTATTTGTTCACCAACAATACATTGGAACAACAAATTTGGAGAGAGGGATATTTCAGGGAGATTCGTTTTCCCCTGTTTGGTTTTGTCTAGCGTTGAATCCGATGTCCACATTATTTAACAATACCAATATTGGCTACAAAATTGACATGAGAAATTCCAGAAAATTATCTCATTTGTTATACATGGATGACTTAAAACTCAATGGAGAAACAAGAGAGAAACTAAACTCATTAATAAAAACAGTCGAAATATTTAGTAAGGATATCAAAATGTCATTCGGACTCGAGAAATGTTCCACTATCAACATACAAAAGGGAATAATAAAAGAACAACATTCAACAGTCTGCAGTATACAAGAACTAGCATCAGAAGACTCATGCAAATATTTAGGAATGCTTCAAAACCATAAATTTGACCATAGCCTATTAAAGAAGAATTTTTCCACTTTGTACCCAAGAACGTCTGACAAAACGGTGGAAACCTCATTAAAGCGATCAACGGCTGGTCGACTCTGATATATTCTTTTGACATTGTTAAATGGTCTGAAATAGATCTTGATGAACTGGATAGATTGACACGAAGAAAAATGACAAAGTTCCGATGTTTACATCCCAATTCGCCTACAAAAAGGCTATATATTCCAAGAAAGTTGGGAGGTAGAGGACTTGTGAATGTCCAGAATCTTTGTCTCAATCAGGAGAATAGGATGAGAGAGCGCTTCATTAGTAGAAATAGCACAGTAATTAAACTGCTTGGTAACAAGGACCAGGGTTCACCCCACTGAATGTAAATAGACAAAATCGTGTTGATAGTAGAACAGCACTGAATTATATCGTTCAAGAATGGAAACAACAGACATTACATGGGAGATGTCCTAAATAACTTGAGGATGACTCCATTGACAAACAATTGTCTCTAAAGTGGCTTACCGATGGACTATTATATCCAGAAATAGAAGGCTTCGCGATAAGTATCCAAGATAAGGTAATAAGAACAAAAAAATATGAAAGATATATACTATACATGGATGTTGTCGACACGTGCAGGAAGTACGGTGGTATGGGAGAAACAATTAAACACCTCATTGGAGGGTATCCAGTTCTTACTCCTAATGCCCTCCTGATTATGCCCTAGGCAGACATAATCAGCTGGCGAAAATTCTACATGAGCAAATCGGTTTGAAACGGTCTCTTTAATAAGATACCTCCACCATATTACAAGTACACGCCTTCCCCCGCACTTGAGTCAGCCGATACCATTCTTTACTATGATAGACCATTTACAACAGATCGGACGGTTGACTATAATAGGCCAGATGTCGTTCTGATTAGCAAAAAGTAGAGGAGAGCTTTCATAATTGACCTTGCGATACCACTCTCTCACACCATCAGAAAAACTGAAATGGAAAAAATCGCGAGATGAAAATTTTGATCTGAAAAATCAATGGAAACTCCAGAAAGTGGAGGTGTTACCTTTTGTTATATCAATATGTTATAACCAATGGAAATTATTGCTCTTTCAAATTCGATTGCTACAGTATAACAACGCCCAGTTCTCTTACAAACTTGCCACATTTTTCGTAAAGTACTAAGCTGAATGGGAGTTTGTGAGCTACTTTCTTATCTTGGCATTTTAAACCTGACCAGTGTAGACTGAGATGATGGATGAATCATGTTTGTGATAATAATAAAAATGCGTTGCTACTACAAATATCGAGAAAGGATTTTTTAGGGAGATTTCTTTTCTCCAATTTGGTTCTATCTAGCCTTAAACCCTATGTCCACATTAATAAACCACAGCAATATTGGATATAAACTTAAACATGAGGAATCCAAGAAAGCTCTCTCATTTACTATATATGGATGACCTTAAACCATATGAAGAAACTAGACAATAATTAAAGTCCGATAAAAACGGTCGAAATATTTACTAAGGATATCAGAATGTCATCCAAACTGAAGAAATGTTCTACCATTAGCATACAGAAGGAAAAGACACAGTCAACGTTCAACATTCTGTAACATACAACAACTGGCATCACAAAAATTCTACAAATATTTTGGAATACTTCAAAAGCAGAAATTTTATCATAACCAGTTAAAGGATTGTTCCATCCTATACCAAAAGAGACTTGAACAGAGGTATTAACAGCTCGTCAGTGCCAAGTTTAATATATTCTTTTAGCATTGTTAAATGGTCAGGAGTAGACCTTGATGAAGCTGGTAGATTAACATGCCGAACATTGTCAAAATTCCCATGTCTTAATTTAAACTTATCTAATGAAAATACTATATATCCCACGAAAGTTGGGGTGGTAGAGGTCTTGTAAACGTAAAAAATATCTGTCACAATCAAGAAAATAGAATGAGACAAATCTTCATTAATTCAAACAGTGCGCTAATGAAATTGGTTACAAAGGACTGGGGTTTCACACCACTTTTCGTAGTCACGTGATTTTATTTGAAATGTTATACATTTTAATTCATTTATTTATGATAAAGTTTTAAAATTAAGTAAAAAATCAATAATTTTTCTTTATTCAAAAACTCAATTGTCTCTGAAGTGGCTGACCGAAGGACTGCTGTACTGTATCTATCCAATATAGGGTAGTAAGGATAAAGAATTAAGAAAGGCATATACTGTAGTTGGATGTTCTTGACAGGTGCAGGAATTACGTTATTGTGGGGAAACAATTGAGCACCTTATTGGCGGTTGCCCGGTCCTTGCTCCTAATGCAAGCATTCTAAATGTTTATTTAGGACATCATAATCATCGCCTGTTTGAGAATCGATTAGATGTTGGCATGCTTCTAAAGGTAGTGAAAATCAAGCTGTCCAATTTCTTGCCACAATGTGTTCTTGTTTGGTATTTTTTACAGGCAAGAACTCGTTTTAACTCATTCCAAGGGTTTCCGGTTGGATTTAGATTCGGGGACTGTGAAGGCCACTCTAAGTCGTATGTTTGGGATCATTATCTTCTTGGTAGACCTACGGCAAAGGTATATTCTCTTAAGAGTAAGGTGGCATAATTGTCTCTAAGATTCTTAAGTATTTTTTGTTGGCATCTCTTCTTTTATCCAAAATATTAGCCCTATTCCGTTATGTGTCAAATACCCCCATACTTTGATGTTACCATTACCCTACCATGCTTCACTGTAACCAAAGGGTTACGCGGATGGATTAAATTCTTCATTAATACATCTTTTCACATACAATTTACCATCAGGCCATATAAATTAATTTTGGTTTCATCGGTAAAAATAATCTTTTTCCAGTAACGTTGCAAATCATCACTACGGTTTCTTTTTGGTAATTTTAATAGCTGTTTTATATTTTGTTTACTCAAAAACGGAACTTTTCTGGTTACTCTATCCCATCTTCTCTGTTGATGGTCGCAAAGGAGGTTAGTATTGTAATTGTCTCAAAGGTATATATCGTAATGGTCATAAAGGTGGCATTGTAAGGTTTTTTAAATACTTCCACTAAATCGACTCGTGAAATAGGTGAGGTATTGAGAGATAAAAGAAAAACAAAAAGGGTTTAAATATCCGCATCGTCAATCAATTCCACGAAGGTAAACATATCCCTAATCAATTCACTTTCGTTCTGTCCATTTGTAGGCCTAGCCGGACGAAATACGAAAAGAAACGCCCTGTATCCAAGGCGACTATCGGCTGACGTCAGCACTTGCTTCTGTACGATTTCCAAGTGATTTGAGGCGTCACTTGTCGCAATGCCTAATTATCGACGAACGTATTCGTACGATTGCTATTTGATAAAAAGAAAAAAATAAACCATTCGCAGAGTTTGCCAAGGTTAAAAAAATAATCTTTGTAGGGATTTCTATTGAGTATTTTTACTTGAGGGTAAGTAAAATAACAAGAACAATTTATAACTGGGAATGAACTAAATCATATATACAGTGCTAGCGAAAAGTCCCCTCCCTTCCCCTTTATCTTTTGAACGGTTATATTTAAACTAATGACATTTGGAATGTGAAAATGACTACACGTAAACTCCTTTTTTAGTGATAACTGATGACGTGATCATCATAGATGGCATCACAGTGCCATTATGACCAATAATTTTCAATGGGATCCTATGGTAAGTGACACCTCGCATGAAAGGTATTTAAAAGATCTATTCAACCATAATAATTTTGTTTGGATTCAAGGGAGACGTCCATTCTTTCCGTCGACTACATAAATTTTTCTCGGAGTTTTATATATCGTTGTAAAGGTAATATTTTTGGCTACGCTTCATTAGCTTCAAAAATAAAAATGTTACTGTCAATGATTTGAACACGTGAATTTTGACCAAAAAAATTATAGTCCCTAGGTTGGGATAGTTATAGAAATACACAAAAGGGTTTAAAAAGTCAATTAATAAGATTCTCTGCATTTATAGTCGATTTATTTATTTAAAAGGACATGAAAAATATAATAAAGAAAATCAATTACATACTAGTCTTCGTCAGATTTACAATTTTGGCAGGTATAGTAGCTGCGAGTCATATTTACATACTTTATATGCAATGATCGCTGATTACATTTAACGGAACTGTTGCGACTTAATTTAGCTGACAAATTTCTCATGCAAATCATACAAAAATCAATATAGGACGACGATGATGACGATGACTTTCGCACTGGTTTGGCAGTCTTCGTCCTGGTTTGGCTGGCGTTTCTTGTGTTGATGGTCGTCGCTTCTTTGCACTGCGTTCTTTCTTCTTTTGTTTTTCTTTGAGCGTTTCTCTTTTTCTGGTGAAGTGAGAATGGTGTTTTTCATTGGCTTACGCCCGCAGTCGGACTTTTTCAAAGGTGTTGCTGATCTAACTTGTCCAACTTGTCCAACTCTAATATATACAATGGATTTTGATCCAGATTCAATAAAAAATTGTAAATAAAATAGTTTTAATAGACCTATCATCCTCCCATTATATTTATTCGTAGAATTATTATCACGATATCACTGAGTATTTTGGTTCTAGTTAAATAATTCCTATATTATTTCTGCACATCCTGAATAAAATATTCATTAACGATGGGAAAACGATTTATACTAAAACTAGGTCAGATTTTTATTTAAACTAACCGATACTGAGAACATTTAATTATGATATGGGATAACTTCAAAGAATTTCGCTTTTAGATGAGCGGGTACGAAAGCAAAATAAAAGGCCCTAAGAAGTATATTTTTTCTTTTGGTTTCTCCAAACTCTCCCTCTTTTTCTCTGTATAATTAAAATACTCGAAATTTAATCACTTAACTCTGTTAAAATGCTTAGTTATATAAGCATTTTAAAACTTAAAGGAAGCATACCAGATAAAGGCTAACATTCAGCCTTTACAGTGTTAGTAAATACTCAATATTTGTTTTTAGTATTCAAATATCTATTGGAGCAACTACACTTTTTAACCTTTCTATTAAGGATACGGAAATTTGATGGAAACGGCTTAGGAATATCAAGATTTATAGAGCTAATTGATTTTGTCGATGGATATCGGCATAACATAAAGATGTTGGGGAACCCTTCTAGGAAGTACGAGATACTGTCATTACAATTGGTTTAGAGGTAAACCAAGCACAAAGTAAACTTGTCAATGAAAATAGGTAGAAGAATTGGGCAGAATTTCACAATTAATGTATTGAACATGGAACGAATTATCTCGACCTAATTTATAACGAACAAAACCGTATTTCCAAAAAAAAAAAATTTATATATATATATATATATATATATATATATATATATATATATATATATATATATATATATATATATATATATATATATATATATATATATATATATATATATATTATTCACGTATGTTAGCCTTCCTTTGCGCCCATACTGATTTCATTCTTCGCTATGAGCTTCGTCAGCTTTCCTTTCGTTAGCTCAAGTTGTTCCAGTTGTCCTGCATTTTTCTCTCTGGGCAATCACCAAACGTTAACCTTGTGTCTGAAACAGTTTCTATCCTGAATTTCACTTTGTGTAATATTTGCTGATCTTAGGTCCTCTTTAATTGCAGCAATACATTTAATTATTTCTACTTTAGCTTTACTCCTATTTTCATAAAATTCGACTATTTGTCTAGTTAACCTACTCGGATTCATCTGTTTTATGTGTCCGTAAAACTTAAGGCTTTTTTTCTCATATCGCTATGTATATCTGTGTATTGTTTGATTTCTTGGTTTTTTTGAAGTCGGTATGTTGTGCTATTTATTTGTTTGGGGTCTAAGATTTTTCTTATAATGTTTCTTTCTTTCTTTTAAATCTCCCCGATGTCTGTCTTTCTATTCAAAATGCGCGTTTCTGCCCGATATAGACATTCTGGCTTAATAACTGTGTTGTAACGTCTCAGTTTTGTGTTTGCATTTTTGCTGCATGCATTTTTTGTAGTAAAAATTTTGCATAAGTCTCAATGCATTTTTCATTTTTTGATAACTACTTTTATTGGCCGCTTTTTCCAACCCATTTTCCATGATTAATTCACTCAAATATTTGAATTGAGAGACTCGTCTGATGTTACCATATTTTGTTTTTAGAAATGGTTTTCTTAGGTTTTAACTTAGGGTTCCAACTTTAAGGCTGTTTTAATAATTTTTTGTTTCAATTCTTGCCAGTTCTGTGCTGCTTGTTTATTAAACCCTTCTGTTAGGGTTCCATGCTTAATCGACCACTTTTGAATCCGACCGTTTTCGATTTCGCTGAAATTTTTGTGTCCTTTTTTACCCCCCAAAGACGTTTCTCAGAATTTTTTCAATTTTTTTTACCCAACTCAAAAAAAGTTATGGGTTTTTAAAAAATGGCCCTTTTTATTCAAATTGCCATAACTTAAAAAAAAATACGAAAAAAAATCAGAAAGCAAGTTCTTTGAAATGTTTCCGTTTTTTGAAAAAACCCGACAAAATCCGGCATTTTAATTTTTTTTCTCTCAAAAAAAAAAAGATTTTTTTCTGTAAATATGCCTGTACAAAGGGGAGTAGGCCGACTTTTCCTTCTATTTTTTTATTTCATTGAAAAGAATGTTTTTTTAATTTTTTAAACTTTTTCACTTTCTCTATTTTAAAAACTTTGTTTATACAGTAAAATTATTTTCAGTCAATGATTTTGCAATCTATAATTCCCATTCAAATATATTATAAGATATTTGGAGCTGAAATAATAATATTTGAATTTGCTACAATAATTAGATCGATAAGCTAGCGGTATGACAATCACAGACTGACCTGACCGATTGTCAGTTTACTAGATATTTTATATATTTTCTCTGGACACATAGTTGGGCTTCATCTGTGCCTGCAGGCTACGGTATTATCAGTTATCCTTTTCTATCCTTTAATTCTATCCTATTCCCTTTTTTTCTTATTATCGAAAATATATTCTCTTCCATCGTTTGGTTCAATGATCATGTTTCCTTTTTTTGTCCCATCACCATATATTTTGACTTATTTTTGTTTATATCCAAGCCTAATTTCCCTTCTTTTTCTATTGATCTTATAGCTCTTTTTGAGTTCTGGCTAATATAATCAGATCATCTGGATTGGTGTACGTTGTTATATTTGTTGTTATATATTGTGCCATCAGTTTTCAGCTTGCTATTTTTTATTATTAATTCCACTTTTAAAATGAAGAGTGTCGATGACAGAGGATCTATCTTCCTGTCTAAGACCTCTTCTCACCTTGAATTCCTGCGATAAATCACCATGCCATCCTATCTCTTGTTTTCTCCAAGGGCATCTTGGCTACCCATATGCTTATATATATATATATATATATATATATATATATATATATATATATATATATATATATATATATATGCATATGGGCCATAGAGGTAAGAAAAAAACCAAACTACCTAAATAGCCGAGATGATAGCCAAAGATTACGGCACTCTTGGAATCACTTTTTATCAGACTTCAGAGTTACACCAAGAGAGACCCGATCGAACCGAGCTTGCATCGAGGCAAACTGTGCAACTAGTAACGGGTTCGCAAACACGCAGCCAAACGGGAGCTCTTAATGACCCGAATCAACCGACCAATGATGGCGCTCCGCCCGCACACAAAATCAGACCCGACCGGCATTAGTCGTCGAAACACGCTTGAGTAAACGCTTTGAAAAAGATGGATGGGATTCTATTGAAACGTCAGCGAAACCGTCCACTAGTGGACAGTGGTCAGCTAATACGGGATACCCGAGAAACTATCGTTACATTTCACACTCGTGAAAACATTCGTCAACATATTTGTGATCGCATCGCCATCTATAAGGAAAGTATCTGACTGTACCACCCTGTATTCCGTTTCGTCTTAATTTACTGTGGCCTATAAAAAGAAAAATTTGCGGTTTAAACTTCCAACCGGCACTTTTTACAATAAATTCAGAAGTTAAAGCTAATAAAGTTTTAGATGGCACCAGGTATAATTCACTTTTATTTTCACGCGTACCTTATACAAAAACACGGTCTGATATAAAAAGTGTTTTTATTATGTTCACCGGCCATACGGAAAACTCTAAAGATGCACTTTACTCTTTTATATGTTTGCTTCCGAGCTGTGTTCTGTCAAATATGTCATTCATTTAAGATTTATTAACTGGATAAGATTATACAACGTGGTGTAAGATAAAAAATTCGCAGAATTCACAATAACATATCTTTTTAACAACCTTTTAATTTTTTTTCAATATAATATTAAACATGTTAGTTAGAATCATCTCCTGATGATGCTAACATGGTTAGCGAAACGCGCGTCGGGAAATTAAATAAAGTGATTTGTTGTTTTGTTGGTTGTGAGTGGTCTTCGAGTTTATCTCGATATACATATAGTATATCTTGTGGTAAAGGATGCTTTTGTCTTTCCTAAGGATATAGGAAAGGGGGTTTCTTATTGCTGTGAGTTCAGCCGTGAGGATTTCATTCCAAGGATGAAGACGAGAAGACAGT
Source organism: Cosmopolites sordidus (assembly GCA_031761425.1). Classification (NCBI taxonomy): domain Eukaryota; kingdom Metazoa; phylum Arthropoda; class Insecta; order Coleoptera; family Curculionidae; genus Cosmopolites; species Cosmopolites sordidus. The sequence goes on along the minus strand of JARFXV010000161.1, from coordinate 1,020,062 downwards.
AATCATTATGAATGAAGGCAAAGCTGACGCCAACATAAGATTTTCGCCCGTTCGTATATATGATATTTGTAGGTGTAATTTCTCTAATTATTTGACGGAAAATAGAGTGGGAGGAGGAAGTCTAAGAAAAGGATTGTTGTAAGGTAGAAGACTTAGGTTGAGTGTGCGAAGAGGGGGGTCTAAGGAGGAATAGAGGTTAATGAAATTGGGTGGCATGAGGGCAGGGAGACACTGAGATCCAAAAGGGATTTTGCCAGAAAACTTCTAGAACTGTTCTGACGTAAGCCTAGCTCTAAGGTCAGTACGCTCATTACCCCCAATTTTAGAATGACTTGGGACTCATAGAAACCAAATTTTTGAGCCATTATATTGGCCTTCCTTCAGATTGAGGAGACATCCTGATTCCAAAACAGAGGAATGGGCCCCTTCTAGGGATTTAAGGGCGTTAAGTGAATCTGTGCAGATAAGCTAGTCAGAAGGAGGGCAATTAAGGATATAGGAAAGGGGGGTTCTTATTGCTGTGAGTTCAGCCGTGAGGATTTCATTCCAAGGATGAAGACGAGATGACAGTAATCATTATGAATGAAAGCACAGCTGACGCCAACATAAGGTTTTGGCCCGTTCGTATATATGATATTTGTAGGCGTAATTTCTCTAATTATTTGACGGAAAATAGAGTGGGAGGAGGAAGTCTAAGAAAAGGATTGTTGTAAGGTAGAAGACTTAGGTTGAGTGTGCGAAGAGGGGGGTCTAAGTAGGAATAGTGGTTAATGAAATTGGGTGGCATGAGGGCAGGGAGACACCGGGATCCAAAAGGGATTTTGCCAGAAAACTTCTAGAACTGTTCTGACGTAAGCCTAGCTCTAAGGTCAGTACGCTCATTACCCCCAATTTTAGAATGACTTGGGACTCATAGAAACCAAATTTTTGAGCCATTATATTGGCCTTCCTTCAGATTGAGGAGACATCCTGATTCCAAAACAGAGGAATGGGCCCCTTCTAGGGATTTAAGGGCGTTAAGTGAATCTGTGCAGATAAGCTAGTCAGAAGGAGGGCAATTAAGGATATAGGAAAGGGGGGTTCTTATTGCTGTGAGTTCAGCCGTGAGGATTTCATTCCAAGGATGAAGACGAGATGACAGTAATCATTATGAATGAAAGCACAGCTGACGCCAACATAAGATTTTGGCCCGTTCGTATATATGATATTTGTAGGCGTAATTTCTCTAATTATTTGACGGAAAATAGAGTGGGAGGAGGAAGTCTAAGAAAAGGATTGTTGTAAGGTAGAAGACTTAGGTTGAGTGTGCGAAGAGGGGGGTCTAAGTAGGAATAGTGGTTAATGAAATTGGGTGGCATGAGGGCAGGGAGACACCGGGATCCAAAAGGGATTTTGCCAGAAAACTTCTAGAACTATTCTGACGTAAGCCTAGCTCTAAGGTCAGTACGCACATTACCCCCAATTTTAGAATGACTTGGGACTCATAGAAACCGAATTTTTGAGCCATTATATTGGCCTTCCTTCAGATTAAGGAGACATTCTGATTCCGAAACAGAGGAATGGGCCCCTTCTAGGGATTTAAGGGCGTTAAGTGAATCTGTGCAGATAAGCCAGTCCGAAGGAGGGCAATTAAGGATATAGGAAAGGCGGTTTCTTATTGCTGTGAGTTCAGCCGTGAAGATTTCATGAATCGCAATGAATGCTAGGAATTGGGCTGGTCTTAAAAGCTCCTATGGCAAACCTTAATGCAGAGTTCTGGATAACATCAATCTTATGGAGATATAAAGAAGGAGCTGACATATAAGCTATACTAAGCTAGCTGTATATAATCAAATTTGAGTCTAATTGATGCTGAGTATAATTGAAGGGGAGTGCGGTGATTACAGCCCCACTAATATTTTCATGATCAATGGATCTTTGGAGCAACGAATCCTTAAGAGGGAAAGGTGGCTTTTCCAGCAAAGGCAAGTCCAAGGAATTCGAGATTATCATTTGAAGGAATTCTGCAATTAGCGATGATAAAAAGATGGAAGGGTTTGGTGGGGATAGTTTATTCCATGGCAGAGATCACGAGTGGTTTAAATTATTCAAAGAAGGTCGTAAGAACATCAAAGACGACGAACATCCTAGCTCGAAAAATTCCATGGTTACTCAAAGCAACATTGAAATTGTACATACATTTATAAAAATCAGCCAATTTCTTCGATGCGATACATGGAAATGGAATTGAACATGTTCAAAGATTCAATTCAACGCATTTTGACCGATCATTTGTGGCTTCGGTAGGTTTGTGCACGCTTTGTTCCATACAATCGACTAATATTCAAAAGTTGCTCCGAATCCAACATTGTAATGAATTGATTAAAGTGCCGAAAAAGGAGGAAAACTTCAAGTACAGTATTGTTATTGGTGACGAGACGTGGTGGTGTTTTCAATATGATCCAGAAATCAAGTACCCGAGCGAGCCAAATCCGAAGAAATTGAAAAAATTGTTTTATTCCTTTTTACAAAATGAACTATCACAAAGTAACGGACAAACCAATCAATAATTTAAAAACAATGTTGATTTGTTTCTACGATTCTGAGGGAATTATGCCTGATAAGTTCGTCCCACCTGGTCAAACGATCAATACTGTGTTCAATCTTGATGTTATGACAATATTGTTAACAACGTTTTTGCGTAAATTGGAACTGCCCAAATGATTTTTTAAATAAGTTGTCGGGATATTTTTGGGATCCACTGTATATTCTTTATCCAGCAAGGGTTCTTTTAACTTGTTGATTGGTTTAGTGATAATTTTACTCTTTATTTTCCAAAGTAGATAAAGCTTTATTTAACAATAGAACAATAAAATACATACGTTTCCAAACTATCCAAGCAAGAAAACAAAAATAAGAGTATTAACCTATATAATATCAACCATTTATTCCTCACATGTCAAAAAGAAAAAGAAGGGAGAAGCACAAAAACTTTGTTCGTTCCTTAACCAACTCACCACAATCCGAAGAAAGTTAAATATTTATACGGTTAATTTCGGTAAGAGAAAGTATTGTGCGTCGCATTATTCCCCAAGCACTTCTCTTCGTTTTTGTTGAATCTAAATAATCTGCAGGTTAACGCGGCCATATTTTCCCGAGAGAGAACTTTTCCGCAAACAGGAGCACCCTTTTGACCGTGAAAATATTTTTCCTTTTCCCAGTTTGTCTTTAACGTTTTAGTCATCTTAAAAGGAGATCTTACAGAATTAATTTGCTATGAAATGTTATCGTCTGAATATCTCAAGTTTTGAAAAGAAAATTTACGCGTGTTAAGATTTTTTATTGTATTTATATTACTTCTGGCCTATGTTGAGCAAATTAAGTGAAACGCTAACGAGTTTTGTAATGAACGAAATAAATTTAAGTTTGATGATGCAATATCAGGATTATATGGTGGATGTAGTCGGGCATATAATAATAATGTTCAGCTTTACAAGCCTAGTGGCCATTGACTTCGAGTTCTTCCACTCTTGCTTTCCTCAAGCCAGTCATCACTTCATCCAGCCATTTCATCCTCGGTCGTCCTTTTTTTCTCTTTCCCCTTCACCTCTCATCTGTTTTCCTTTAAACCATGTCTCGCCGGGCCTCCTCGCTATGTGCCACAGCCATCTAGCTCTCTGCGCTTCCACCACCTGTATTTTTTTTTGTACAGTTCTTCTATTTCTCTATTTGTTCTTCTTCTGAATTTGTTCTGAACTTTAATCCCTTCAAAAATATTTAGGGATGTAGCCGCCCAAAAATCCTGTGATGTATCGGATGCACTAAACTATCATCCTATAGAATTCTGTTGTCTACGAAACCACATGGTAAAATAAAACTGGGAAGACCTAGGCTTAGATTAAAACAGCGGAACAATATCATGTACGATACCACAAACATCGGCTAATCAATTTGGAAAGCCGTAGCAGCTGATAAAATAATCATTTTTGCTAAAACTTAGTGCTGGCGAAAGTTAAAATTTGTTTTTACAGCAACGACATTTATTTTCATTAATCATTAATCATAATAATCATTTCAGCTATAATTCCTGGTTGCTATAATTCCTATTGTGCATATACAGGGCCTACTTCCTTTAGTTTGAGTGAAGATGTTTGTTATTTATTAAGATTTTAAAGGCGTGGGCTTTAAGCCCTCGCCCGTAAAGGAAGGTAAAGGATCTACCTTTAGCAACTTACCTTAAAGCAACTTTAAAATAAAATAAAACACATTTTTTGCTCAAAATTGGTTCCGATTGCTTTATTTAAGAGGTTGAGATACACAATTTATAATTTGAACGAACAAAAATCGATTGTGGATTGTTCTTATAGACCTGGCTTTTCACCTCAAAGAAAATAGTTCAACCGTGTCAAACTACATGATCTTGGTGGCCAATAAACATCACCGATTCTTGCAATAAATCGCCCAGGAAATAAATCAATTGTTTCATTACCAGTGTGAGGTGTAGCGCGATTCTGTTGGAACCACATTATCTCCAGATCAATATTTTCAATTCAGTCCACAAAAATCCAGTTATTATCTTATATTATCAAACACCTTTGACAGTTACAGGTTCACCAGGAACATTCTGAAAGAAATACGGCTCAATTACTGACTCGTTCGAGAAATACTGACTCGTTTAGGATCTGAAGGTTTGTCATAAATCGATCGTGGATTTTCCTCACCCCGAATGCGGAATCCAAATTGTTGTGAACGTCGACTAATGGAGATTTCTGGATCTTTAGCAACACTTTCACATACCAAATCAATATTTTTTGTGAACGACCACTTGGACTATATATATTGAACCATTTTCCTCCTGGATAATCTGTTCTGACTGCCTTAACTCCTTAAAATTAATCGAGAACCCAAACTCGATCCATCTTTAATCCAAAAAAAAATGGGATCGTCTCCACTCCCTAAACTCTTTATCCAATAACGTCTCTTTTATCTGGATCCCTAGTTACATGGGCATTGAGGGTAATGGTAGGGCTTATCAACTGGCAAAAGACGCGATATCTTCTGGATCCCCCCTCCCTTCTCCTCTTTTACAGAGATTATTATCTAGCTATCTTTAACAATATCTCATCCATCCATCATCTCATCAAAATCTCATCCAATTTGAATGTGATTTTATTGACGAAAACAATAAACTATGGCAGATAAAAAAAGACTTCTCCCACTCAGATGTCTCTCAAGATAATCCCAAATCAAACTCAATAGACTAATGATAGGTTTCCCATCAAACCCATCAACACTTTATGGACGGGAGCCCTCCTCCCCCCTGCTCGCTTTGTGGTTCCTCCTTATCTGTCTCTAACATACTAACCTTATGCCCAGTTATAATCCCTCTCCGCTCTAGATTCGCCCTTCTCAGTTCTATAGAAGATTTATTCTCTCCCATGAATGTCGAAAACCTTATAAATTTCCTAACAGAATTTGGATTTTATTCTAGATAGACTAATGATAGGTCATTGCCACTTTTCTCATCAACACTTTATACACGGGAGCCCTCCTCCCCCCTGCTCGCTTTGTGGTTCCTCTTTATCTGTCTCTAACATCCTAACCTTATGCCCAGTTATAATCCCTCTCCGCTCTAGATTCGCCCTTCCCAGTTCTATAGAAGATTTATTCTCTCCAATGAATGTCGAATACCTTATAAATTTCCTAACAGAATTTGGATTTTATTCTAGATAGACTAATGATAGGTCATTGCCACTTTTCTCATCAACACTTTATGGACGGGAGCCCTCCTCCCCCCTGCTCGCTTTGTGGTTCCTCTTTATCTGTCTCTAACATCCTAACCTTATGCCCAGTTATAATCCCTCTCCGCTCTAGATTCGCCCTTCTCAGTTCTATAGAAGATTTATTCTCTCCCATGAATGTCGAAAACCTTATAAATTTCCTAACAGAATTTGGATTTTATTCTAGATAGACTAATGATAGGTCATTGCCACTTTTCTCATCAACACTTTATACACGGGAGCCCTCCTCCCCCCTGCTCGCTTTGTGGTTCCTCTTTATCTGTCTCTAACATCCTAACCTTATGCCCAGTTATAATCCCTCTCCGCTCTAGATTCGCCCTTCTCAGTTCTATAGAAGATTTATTCTCTCCCATGAATGTCGAAAACCTTATAAATTTCCTAACAGAATTTGGATTTTATTCTAGATAGACTAATGATAGGTCATTGCCACTTTTCTCATCAACACTTTATACACGGGAGCCCTCCTCTCCCCTTCTCGCTTTGTGGTTCCTCTTTATCTGTCTCTAACATCCTAACCTTATGCCCAGTTATAATCCCTCTCCGCTCTAGATTCGCCCTTCTCAGTTCTATAGAAGATTTATTCTCTCCCATGAATGTCGAAAACCTTATAAATTTCCTAACAGAATTTGGATTTTATTCTAGATAGACTAATGATAGGTCATTGCCACTTTTCTCATCAACACTTTATACACGGGAGCCCTCCTCCCCCCTGCTCGCTTTGTGGTTCCTCTTTATCTGTCTCTAACATCCTAACCTTATGCCCAGTTATAATCCCTCTCCGCTCTAGATTCGCCCTTCCCAGTTCTATAGAAGATTTATTCTCTCCAATGAATGTCGAATACCTTATAAATTTCCTAACAGAATTTGGATTTTATTCTAGATAGACTAATGATAGGTCATTGCCACTTTTCTCATCAACACTTTATACACGGGAGCCCTCCTCTCCCCTGCTCGCTTTGTGGTTCCTCTTTATCTGTCTCTAACATCCTAACCTTATGCCCAGTTATAATCCCTCTCCGCTCTAGATTCGCCCTTCTCAGTTCTATAGAAGATTTATTCTCTCCCATGAATGTCGAAAACCTTATAAATTTCCTAACAGAATTTGGATTTTATTCTAGATAGACTAATGATAGGTCATTGCCACTTTTCTCATCAACACTTTATGGACGGGAGCCCTCCTCCCCCCTGCTCGCTTTGTGGTTCCTCCTTATCTGTCTCTAACATCCTAACCTTATGCCCAGTTATGATCCCTCTCCGCTCTAGATTCGCCCTTCCCAGTTCTATAGAAGATTTATTATCTCCAATGAATGTCGAAAACCTTATAAATTTCCTAACAGAATCTGGATTTTATTCTAGAATCTAAGCTTGAAATGATAACCACTTCCATTAACAGTAACAAAATCCAAGTTTACTGTTTCGTGCCTCCATTAAATCCAGTACTTAACTCAACTTTGCTTGATTGTCTATGCCTAGAATATCTTCTCCCCATATATTGATAGTCACTAAATGAAGCCTGGAGTGTTCACATGAGTTAAGGGGGAAATCCTATTGGAAAATCAACATTCGAAAATATTATTTGTCCACACATGTGCTAGTTAGGTCTGTATTTTATAGACTAATTGGGATCCCAATGTTCACATTTGTGTACAATTCGCCCAAAAGGTTGTGTTCTCTAATAAAATAATAAAAAGCATTAAAAACTTATATTTGTTGGAAATTTAATTGAGGTATTTTTAAAGTTATTTGAATAAAATAAATAAAAACAAATAAAACTTATCTATTTGTGAAAGTTTAAAAAACAGTTTTTATCCTTTATAATACACAAAAATACATGGCAAAGTTGTACTTTTTATTCGCGTTCTGCCTCTGTATTTTATATTCCTGCATCTTTAAGCGTCTTGGAGATTCATGGCCTCTGGTAAATGCGTGCCGCGACCCCGGACCCCGGACGGCCAATACATCTTTTTTTAGCGCGTCTTTTCATCGTCCACATATTGCCTTTTTCTTTGAGAATTATTGTCAACAATTAGAGCTTTGGGCAACTCTAACTTTAAAAGCTATGAAGCCCATGAATCTCATTTTTTTTTCTTTGTAGATGATGATTCACATTTATACATAACACACGCGTTGGCCACAGCCATATCCATGAAGTGTTCTATACAGAGTACAGTCTATTTTTTTTGTCTTTGTGGTATGATCGGTACTATGAAATCATTCGATTAATGAGATCAACCCCTCCCATATTTTCATTGTAACTTGAGGCAATGTCTGGTTGGGGAATAAAAATGTAACCCTTATGAGCCTTAGAATATCTTTTTGCAGTTTTTAAGGGATGAACCATGTGTTTGGATGAAGGCATGGTCACACACCACTTGACTAAACCAATTTTTTTGTCAAGCCTTACTCGAGTCTTATAAGAACCTCTCCCACCTTTCAATGTATTGTTGTCGCTACTAACATCGATGTCACTCTCATTCAAAATAGAGAAGATTTCGTTAACATCAGTTTCATCATTTAGCTTGAATAAGCGTATTCTTGGTCCTAAAATTGAAAAATTAAAATCATTATAAAAATAGAAGACCAAACCTAACACGTTTGTGGACAATTGATAAGAGTGATAAGAGGCTCAAGTCCAAACGTACACATATGTGTACATATTTAAATATATAATAAAAACAGTCTGAACATTTAATCTGATTATTTATTCAATTAATTATCCATCAAAAGCTAATAAATAATACTTAAAACATTTATTTAAAAAGACTTACTTGAAGACTTGCGAGAACTCGAAGCAACAGCTTGGGTCCATTTTCCACCATCTTGCTGTTATCATGCAGTGCCTCCTTGTTTGGAAGATAATAAGTATTATTTTTTAACAGATAGATAGTAGAGATAGTAGAGATAGTAGATAGTAGATTTCTGATAGATAGTAGTAAACTTGAAGCGATTTACCACTAAACACCAAAACGCTTTTTTGAACTGCTCGACGCACGTTTCGCTAACCATGTTAGCATCATCAGGAGATGATTTAATCTAATTCTAAAACTAATCTACGTTCTATTTATATGAAAACCATACCTAACGAAGCGTGTAAAAATCATGAACCGTGAAGTGTACTAAGCCTTACATTAATAATTGAAAAAGTTGACTGAAAGGAATCGGTCCTTTATCTCGGTTCATGATTTTCTTACATTTTTGTATTTGAATGCTTTCATATGCATCCAAAGCCCTATTATTATTAACACTTTTAATTAGTCTTAAATTACTAATATCTATACTGTGGTTATGTTCGATTGCATGTTGGGCAACACAAGATTTTTCATTTCTCCCATATCTAATATGGGCAATATGTTCTTTATATCTTGTCAATATGGATCTTTTTGTTTGCCCAATATACCTTCGATCACAGTCTTGATAGCTTGACAATTTCACAAATCCCCGACTTTTCATGTTGCTCGACTTTATCCTTTGGATTACCCAGAGCTTCTCTTAATTTATCATACGGTTTGTACACAACCTTAATGTCCACTTTTTTCAAAATTTTGTCTATTCCTCTTGTTAATTGGGCATCAAATGGTATTACCATGAATTTCTTTGTGTTCTGATCCTTTTGAAAAGTCGAAGATTCTTTCAATAATTTTCTGAACCTATGTTTTCTAATTAGTTTGTCTACAATGTTCTTATTATAACCATTTACTTCAGATACCTCCCTAATTAATTTTAATTCTTTATTATAATTATCTTTATTTAAAGGGAAATTAATTAATCTATTTACCATAAAATTTAAACTAGCCATCTTATTTTATTTTTAACTAGCCATCTTTATTTAAAATATTTCAAATAAAAATTAAAAAATGTCTAAGATTGTCAAGCGTCTGCGAAGGATTGTTTTTATTTAAAAGCTGATAAGGAAAATAAGGTTGTAGTAATGGACAAACCTGATTACTTTGAACGCGTTGAAAAATTAATTCAAGACGGGCCTTATAAATGATTGCCTAGGAATCCATTGTCAAAAATGATTAACGAAGTTAGAGATACACTGAAATCTTGTAACAGCCTTATTTCTCCTTCTCTAAAAAGCAAATTACATGTTTCTAATCCAAAAGTGCCAGGATTGTATGCTCTACCAAAAATTCATAAACCAGGAAAATCAATGAGACCAATTGTATCAGCCATTGATTCTTCAACATACAACTTGGCAAAGTGGTTAACAAAGGAATTTGAAAATCTACCAAACCAACTACCTTCGTGTTCTGTGATAAATTCAACCAAATTCATAGAAAAAGTAAAAAATACACATCTACAGGAAGGTGAGGTATTGGTTTCCTTTGACGTTTCATCGTTGTTTCCGAGTGTCCCGATTCCGCATACCTTGAAATACCTGAGGGAGTTACTGGAGTTAAACGGTTTTAATAACAAGAGTGTTTCTGAGTACATCTCCTTAACAAGATTATGCATGAAGCAAAATTGTTTTCAGCTTAATAACAGGTTTTATGAACAACAAGTAGGAACGGCAATGGGCAATCCTCTGTCACCGTTCTTAGCCAACTTATTTATGAGTAAATTTGAAACCGAGGCAAAAGATGAATTCAGTTACTTTCCGAAGGTATGGTTAAGATATGTGGATGACGTTTTTGCCATTTTCGATTCGAAAAATGAAAATTTAGATGATTTTATTAAGAACCTAAATAGTAAATCCCAAAATATAATATTCACGCATGAACTCGAAAACAACGATAGTTTACCATATCTGGATGTGTTAGTCAGTAGAAATAATAAAAATAGGTTAGATTTTGATATTTTCAGAAAAATCACCACCACTTCGAGATACATTCCTAACGATTCAAATCATAGCTTAAATTAAGTTAATAAGATGGCTAGTTTAAATTTTATGATAAATAGATGAATTAATTTTCTTTTAAATAAAGATAATTATAACAAATAATTAAAATTAATTAGGGAGGTATCTGAAGTGAATGGTTATAATAAGAACATTGTAGACAAACTAATTAGAAAACTTAATTTAAAAAAAGGATTGAAAGAATCTTCGACTTTTCAAAAGGATCAGAACACAAAGAAATTGTGTTGAGAGAGAGTGAATTAATGCTTTTTGATGTCAATGATATAATTTTGCCTTTTAATAATTCATACGAAAAATAATTCATGTACGGGCATGTTGATATTCTCAGAAATTAAAATGTTATGCTATATACTACTGCCAATTGTAAAGTATTTACATCTTTTACAATCATTACATCATTTACAATCAAACCATTAACATTTAATTAATATTAATTAGGTCATTTAAAAAATTTATAAAAAATTGACACATATTACTTAAAAAATTCAAAAAATTAATTGTTTAATTGGTATTGAAGTATTCTGATGATGGTTCGTTGTAAAATCGAAACGTAAATAAAACAATAAAAAATTAAAACTTATTTACACTGACCGAAAATCCCAATAAATAAAAAAATTATAATAATACTAAACGGTCACGAAAATATATGTAATTAAATTGCATATATATATATATATATATATATATATATATATATATATATATATATATATATATATATATATATATATATATATATATATACAAAACACGAAAGAGCACGTGCTGGAGTATCTATTCTAATCCACAAAAAATTGAAAAAATACATTAAATCTTGGGAACCAATGAACGAACGCATAATTAGACTGACGATCCAAATAAGGGGAAGAACTATGACAATTCTCGGTGTGTATGCTCCTAATAACGATGCTACAGCTCACGTTAAAGATATGTTTGAAGATACCCTCAGAGATATAATCGATCAAATTCCACGCAGTCATGAAGTCATCATAGGAGGAGACCTAAATGGTCGGGTCGGAAAAGAGACATAGTAGAGTAGTAGGCAGACACGGGGAAGAAACCATAAATGACAATGGTGAAAGATTAGTGAATCTTTGTGAGCAGTTCGATTTGAGAATAACTAACACCTTTTACGCTCACAAAGATATACATAAATACACTTGGTACCAACAGACAAGAGGACTAAAATCGATTATTGACTATCTCATTGCCCGACAAAACTCCCAAATCAAGATACAAGACGTTAGGGTAAAGAGAGGTGCCGAGTGTGGATCTGATCACCGCTTACTGGTGGCAAAGATACACATTCCCTTTTTAACATCTTCTCAATCGACCACCAGCAGTCTCACTGAGAATAGATTGACAACGACAAAATATAACTTACAAAGTTTTGAACATGAAAGTACTAAATATTTATATCTTAGAAGACTGGATCAAAAACTAATCGAAACTCAACGAACAATAGAAGAAGAGTACGAACATATAAAAGCTTGTATTCTTGAGGCTGCGGACGAATCTGTCGGAAAAATACGGATGAATAACAAACCTGACTGGTGGGATGATAAAATAGAACAACAAATTAAAGAAAAGAAACAACTCTACCAGAAACTCCTTCAAAAGAACGATGATGTGACGAGACAAAAATACAAAAGAGCAAATAGGGAGGTTAAAAACGAAGTTCTAAAGAGAAAGAATCAGTCTTGGGAGAAAAAATGTGAGTACATAGAACAACAATTAGGAGGAACCCGAAGTTCAGAAGCCTGGAAGACCATAAAGTCGGTAAAAACATCAAAAAAACAAATACCTAACTTAGGGGGCATAACAAATGAAGACTGGGTACACCACTTTAAAGACCTTTTGGAAGAGAGACGTGAAAATTTTCTAGGAAAACAACACCAAATAAATAATCTAACTCCTATAGATCTCCAACTAAAAGAAGTGCAACAAGCTGTGAAAGACACAAAAATAAAAAAATCCCCTGGACCTGGAGGGATCCACCCGGAATTCATAAGGTATGGACCCGAAAAACTTTTAAGAATGTTGAAGAATATGTTTCAACGATGCCTGAATGGGGAAGAAACGCCGACCGAATGGAGAACATCATATATATCAACCATTCACAAAAAAGGCTCAAAAAATGATCCTAAGAATTACCGAGGTATAGCGGTAATACCAACAATAGGAAGAATATATTCCCGAATCCTTAGAAATGAAATAGAAGAAGACATCAAGGATAAACAAGCGGAAGAACAAGCCGGTTTCCGGGCAGGGAGATCCACCACAGACAACCTTTTCACTCTAAAAATAGCCCTAGAAAAACGAACCCAGCGAAACAGGGAGACGCATATAGCTTTCATAGACCTAGAAAAAGCTTATGACAGTGTACCAGTATCGAAATTATGGGAAGCAATGGAAACTCTCAAGATTAGACCAACATTGATTCGGGCCGTCCAACTTTACTATGAACAGAATTCTGCGGTTATTAAAATTGGAACATCACTATCTGAATCATTCAATACAACAAAGGGGCTAAGACAAGGATGTTGTCTATCTCCCACCTTATTCAAACTATACGTAGACCAATCCATGAAAGGCTGGGCACGGAAGTGTTGGAACATGGGCCTTCGGGTGGGGGATGACACCCTATATACTCTTTATTTCGCCGACGATCAGATAGTGGTTGCAGAAGACCAACAGGATTTGAGCTATATGGTGAGGAAACTAAATGAAGAGTACACACTAGCTGGTCTCACAATTAACTTAAATAAATGTGAATACTTAGCGGTGAGTAGTAATGACAACGACGATTTACCCTTGGAAAACGGAACAATAAAAAACGTTGACAGGGCTAAATACTTAGGGGTGATCTTCAACAGGCAAGGTAATAGTAATGATGAAATTGAAACAAGAATAATAAGAGGTAGACAAATCATTGGAGCACTCAACTCTGTCCTGTGGGAAAGAAAAATTAGGCGAGAAACAAAACTTCGCATGTATAGCTCAATCGTAAAGAGTGTTTTGACTTATGGTTCAGAAGTGTGGGATTTAAATAATACTAATAGAAGAAAACTACTGGCCACGGAGATGGATTTTTTGAGAAGGAGCTGTCGGAGATCGAGACTTGAGATAATAAGAAATATAAACATTAAAAGGGACATGAACATCGAGAGAGATATTGTGGACGACATAGAGAGAAAACAATTGACTTGGTTCGGACATGCAAAAAGAATGAATGAGACAAGATGGCCACGAAAAGTGTTGGAATGGATACCTCCAGAAAGAAGAAAGAGAGGACGACCAAGAAGAAGTTGGAGAGACGGCGTTGACGAAGCCATGGAAGCAAGAGATTTGCAAGAGGACATGTGTCACGACAGAACGAACTGGAAACTGGGGACGGAGAGGCGGCGACAGCCGTAGATAATCCGGGAATGAATGAAAATATATATATATATATATATATATATATATATATATATATATATATATATATATATATATATATATATATATATATATATATATATATATATATCTATATAATATTATAAAATTTTATACTATAAAATTATTGTTTTTATTACGATGTGTAAACATTCCAGTGCTTATTATATTAATTAAGATATCTTTTTTAAGTTCTCATATAATTTAACTCGAAAAAATTCTGCAAAAATACATTATTAAGGTAATCAATTTAATGATAAACATGGAGAAAGTTTCGGGCTTAGTACAAGTGATAGTGCAAGTGTATTTGTGTGTATAGTGCAAGTATAATTATTGGCACCTTTGCCAAAATTTTTGTCGAAACCACCGATGAGGCGTGACTAACAAGGCAATCGGAGGAGTCTTTCCGAGATAAAACTAGCTCATACACCTCTAAAAACAGCAGGTTAAAAAAAAATCAGCTTTTCGAAGAGGCTTAAGGTTTATTATCTGCACCTGAGATCGCTGATTCATCGGTAAGTTACCAAAACTAATCGTTTTATCGTACTGAAACTTTAAATGTAATTATCTCGAAACTGTGTTTTCAAAAACTGCTCGATCTGTAACTCAAAAAGTTATTGATCGATTTTGCTGAAATTTTGGGAGGCTTTTCTCTATATCATTATCTGAAGGATACACCTAAAGTTTTAAAGATATCGCGTAAATAAACTACTTTTTGGGATAAAAATGTCGAAGAAATAGTACAAACTTTGAACATTTATTGTTTTAAAGCTTACTTAATTTTTAATTTAATACTTTTTTATAGTTTTATAGGTTTATCCTTTCCGTGCATATATAAGAAATAGAAAGAAATGTTTTTTTGTGTTTCAGATGAATAGAAAAAGTGTGAAGAAAATTACTGAGCTGCTATTTTATAAAAAAATAATAATATAATATAAAAATAATAATAATTGTATACTCTTCAAAGATCAAATAAAATTATGTTAAAACTTTATAATGATACAATTATTTTATCACCTTTATTCAGGATATTTCAGGATATTTGCGACAGTTTTGTGCGGCTTGTAGACTGTTCTGATCATGGGTTTTCTTAATTGTCTACCTATCCCGCCCGTGATTCTTTTTAGGCATGGTAGCAGGGTCTTTGGTGCCTTTGGATTTTCGAGTTTACTTTTTCATATCGAAGTTTCCAATATAAGAATTGTTGGAACATCCACTGTATTCACCACACTTGGCCCCATCTGTTATGTGTTGTTCGTTGGGTAAAGGAGGAACCACTTCAGGGAGAATGTTGGATAAATAGTTATGAGAGACTATATTGAAAAATAAAAGAATGTTTAAAAATTGGAACCCGATTTTTTTGTTAGGTTTTGTAAGTTTATTCACGATTTTTTTTGTTATAATATTTTAATAAAAAATTTTAAGAAGACTTACCAACTTATATTTAATCTCATTTAAATTCGCTTATGCCTCAGGCATTTTTTAAAGCTTGATAGTAATCACCTTCGTAAAATAAAATTTTGAAACAAACCAAAACAAGATACTTTTAGATAGAACAATATCCGAATGGTATACTCCGCAAATTGACTCATGTAGCAAAATCAATACGAAGTGTATCTTTGCAGCGGTACGACGCGAATCGTCTTGAACAATTTGTCTCCCGACGATGCCATAAAAGCGGATATTGGAAATATTATTCGATATACCGTCCGCTCGCTTCGTCGTCAGACGAAAGATAACTGAAAAAAATCGAATCGAAGAAGGCAAAAATCTTGCCTGAAACGGAATATGCCTGAAAGCAACAAAATTCAATTATTTCCGGTGCGTCTTTTCGCTGTGTCTTTGTTCGATGGTCTGTCTGTCTTTTTCACCAACGATTTAATTGAATTTGAACCAGTCACTTTGGAAAAGTCTCTTTTTCTCTGTCTGTATGTCACATTCCAATAGAATAAAAGGCATTTTTGTAAAATAGCATCCAAAAATGAATTTTTAAAATTTGTATTATTTAAAAATGTATTTTTTAAATACATCGAATTCCGGATTGCAAATTGACCATTGACAAGGAAATGTTGAAAAAAGAACGCGGATTCTTCTTTGAATATGTGGCTGAAATGGATGGTATCGATGTTTTAAATGTCATATTCACTGTACCTGTACATACTGTACGTGTACACCAAGAAAATGTCATACCAAAGCTCCAGCAAACAAGGGAAAAATAATTATAATTTTTCATGTTGGTTTCGAGGATGGATGGATTCCAAATTGTTTACGGTTATCCTCTAAAAATATTAAACATTTATCTTTGGAGTACCATGACATCACAGCAGAACTTTTTGAAGATTGGTTTATAAATGGCCTTTTGTCCAATGTGCCTAAGGAATACGTAATTGTAATGGACAATGCTAGTTATTATAAAGAAAGTTGGATAAATTCAATAAACCATGTTATTAAAATAGAAGATTCTTATGTATCATTTACTAATAATATAGAACCATTTATTATTAATGTAGATAAAAGTGACATTGAGAGTGAAACCAAATTAAATGTATAATTAAATTTAAGTTATAATTTTTATTGTACTTATAGATATATTTATTTATATATTTTTATATAACTAATAAATTCAAAATACACAAATCAATAAACAATGTTTTAGTCATATATAATAATAATAATAATTTAACAATATTTCGATTCGGGTAATATTACAATTACCGACCTCAGGATGATTATAAAAAGATTTAAGAATTGGACATCGCCTGGGGTAGATGGATTCACAACCATTGGTGCAAAGATATAGTACGGCAAATTTAGGTCGCAATAGATAATTCCAGGAAGATCTCTACATATTTTACTTTAGGAATAACATACATGTTACCCAAATCAGAAAACTTGGAAGTAGCTAAGAATTATAGGCCAATTACGTGTTTGCCAGCTATATATAATATTATCACCGCAATCATAAGCTCCAAAATCAGAGAACATCTCACGAAATCTGATATATTGGCTTGGGAGCAAAATGGATGTAAACTACGAGCACGCGGTTGCAAGGAACTACTGGTTATTGACACAATTATCACCAAGCAAATTAAAAGATTATCAAAAGGCCTTTGACTCTGTGCCCCATTCTTGGCTTAAAGAAATACTATATATCTACAAAATTGATGCTCGAATAATCAATCTTCTCAATCATCTAATGGGAAGCTGGAGAACCAGTCTGTGTTTCAAAGACTACAGGACTGCTGAGATTGCTATTAGAAGAGGAATATTTCAAGGGGACTGAGCCCACTCTGGTTTTGTATGGCTCTCAATTCTTTGAGTTTTATGTTGAACAGTAGTGGTAACGGCTACAGCATTGGCGAGCGAGTTGTGCTTTCACATCTCTCCTATGTCGATGACTTGAAACTATACGCAAAAAATCAACAACAGCTTAGAAGTTTACTAGAATTAGTCAAGTCATTTAGCCAGGCTATCAAAATGAAGCTGGGGATAGAAAAGTGAGCAGTATTGCACGTAGAAAAAGGAAAAATCACCCAATCTCAAAACC
Organism: Cosmopolites sordidus; assembly: GCA_031761425.1. Classification (NCBI taxonomy): domain Eukaryota; kingdom Metazoa; phylum Arthropoda; class Insecta; order Coleoptera; family Curculionidae; genus Cosmopolites; species Cosmopolites sordidus. Next base: position 1,002,433 of record JARFXV010000161.1, on the reverse strand, counting down.
GTACATTAATGGACAATGTCAGAACTATTCCAGCCCTACGCCCACATGAAACCTATAAATGTCTAGGATTCCAGTAAGACCTCAATATAGATGAAACAATAAATAAACAATAGATCAAAGATGAGTATTTTAACAGGATCAACAAAATTTTAGGAACATATTTAAACGCAAAAAACAAAGTTGCTGCACTCAACACCTGGGCCGCTCCAAGAATAACCTATACCTTCGGAATTCTAAACTGGTCCTCAACAGACGTGAAAGCTCTGGATCACAAGCTGCGCACTACGTTAAACAAGTATCGGATGTTGCATCCAAACTCTGCTATCGAGAGGTTGTATTTGTCTCGAGACAGAGGCGGCAGAGGAATCGTCAGCTTCGAAGAAGCACAGCAGAAAGAAATAGACCGGTTAATAAAATATTTTCGGCCTAAAGATATCCCATTTTTCAAAAACTTGATTGGGTATGATGTGGCTCTTTCACCTCTAAATTTAGTTATGGTACAGCCTATCTATAAAAATTTTAAAGAAGAGCTAAAAAATCAGTGGCAAAGAAACCCCATGCATGGAAGGTTTTATAACAACCTATATCAAGAAGACGCAGACTCCAGACCAAGCAACACCTATCTTATCTCTGGATATCTGTTACCTAAAACAGAGGGAGCTTTAATGGCAATCCAAGATCAAGTGGTCCCTACTAGATATTTCAAAAAGCATATCATGAAACAACTCCTAAGCACAACATGCCGGCTATGCAACAAAGAAGAAGAAACTGTTCAACATCTCATTTCAGCTTGCACCTATTTAGCTCCAACTGCTTACTTAAGCAGACATGACAACATGGGGAAAGTTATCCACTTAAAGATAGCTCAGAGAGCCGGTCTAGTAAACCAAGAGTTGCCTCCTTATAAATATCAACCGCAACCCGTTATTGAAAACACCACAATAAAAATCTTATGGAATACATCTCTAATAACTGATCGTAGTGTGGTGCATAACAGGCCAGACATGATGGTTGTGGATAAGGAAAACAAGATATGCTATATCATTGATTTATCTGTCCCCCTGGATGAAAATTTGAATAAGGCATACAAACAAAAAGTGCAAAAATACCAAAAATACCTAGCTGATGAAATTCGAGATATTTGGCATATGAAAAGAGTTACTATTAAACCTTTCAAATATCCGCGAATGGCTTAGTGCATAAAGTATCATTGCTACACTTAAATGTTCTTTAAATAAAATACAGTACCGTAAATTGGATGCAGAAGGCAGTCATACTCGTACACTCATACTCATACTTTCGACACCTAATCATTTTGAGCAATCCGACGACAAAAGGATAGACCACAGAAATGTGTGAAAAAAAATTAACAATGTTTTATTTTTTCCAAACATATTCAGAAGTTAAACCACTCCGGCTCTGGCGCTGTTTAAGAAATTAGGAATATTTTTATTATTATTTATAGGGACAATTAACATTTTGCCGATGGGCAACGTAATATCTTGAAACGTTTGTTTAGAAGAGTTTGTTGTTAGCCTTCCTTTGCGCCCATACTAATTTCATTCTTTCGCTATGATCTTTTTTCCTTTCGTCAGACCAAGTTGTTCCAGTCTTCCTACATTTTTTTCTCTGGCTAACCTTCCAAACGTCAACCTTGTGTCTGAAACAGCCTCTATGCTGAATTTCACTTTGTTAATATTTGCTGATCTTAGGTCCTCTTTAATTGCAGCAATCCATTTAATTATTTCTACTTTAGCTCTACTCCTATTTTCATAAAATTCGACTATTTGTCTAGTAAGCCTAGTCGGATTCATCCGTTTTATGTGTCCGTAAAACTAAAGTTTTCTTTTTCTCATATCGCTATGTATATCTGTGTATTGTCTGATTTTTTGATTTTCTCGAAGTCGGTATGTTGTGATATTTATTTGTTTGGGGCCTAAGATTTTTCTTATGATTTTTCTTTCCTTCTTTTCAATATCCTCGATGTCTCTCTTTCTATTCAAAATGCGCAAAATGAGCGTAATAACTGTTTTCAAATGTCACAGTTTTGTGTTTTTAGATAGGCATTTTTTGTTGTAAATATTTTGTGTAAGTTTCAATGCCGTTTCCATTTTTTGACATCCGCCCTTATTAGCCGCTTTTTCCAACCCATTCTCCATGATTATTTCACCCAAATATTTGAATTGAGAGACTCGTCTGATGTTACCATGTTTTGTTTTTAGAAATGGTGTCCTTAGTGGGTTGCAGGTCATGTATTGTGTCTTTTCAAAGGAAATTTGAAGTCCTACTTTTTCTGCTGTTTCTTTTAGGATTTCAATCTGTTTCTGTGCCCTTAATACATCTTGAGCCAAAATTGCTAGATTATCAGCAAACGCCAGACAATCAATTTTAATGTTGGTTCTCCCCAGTTTAATGGGCTGGTCAATATTCAGTTCCGACTTTTTTTCACGCCACTCCTGTATTACTTTTTCTAGAACACAGTTAAATAAGAGTGGCGAGAGTCCATCCCGTTGTCTCACTCCAGTTTTAATTTCGAAGGGTTCTGAGATGTCACCCATGAATTTAACTTTTGACCCTGTGTTAATGTTGCTTTAATAATTACCAGCGTTTTCAGATCTAGTCCTTGTTCTTTCAAGATTGGGAATAAAGATTCGCGGTCAATAGAATCATATGCTTTTTTGAAATTCACAAATGTACAGACGAGATTTTTATTGTACAGTTTTTGATGTCTTAGGATTAACTTTAGATTCAGGATCTGTTCAGGGCAGGATCTGTCCGGTCGAAAACCTGCTTGATATTCACCAATTTTAGGTTCTAACTGTATCTGTGCTCTGTCTAGTAGATATTGAGATAGAATCTTGTAACAAACTGGGAGAAGATATATCCCTCTATAGTTGTTTACATCCGTTCTATCTCTTTTCTTGTGTAGTGGATGGATTAGAGCATCTTTTCAATCTTCCGGAATCCGTTCGGTTCGCCAAACTTCTTGTAGAATTTTGGTTATTTCCTTGAATGTACCTGGACCATCGGATTTCAAAAGTTCAGCAGTGATTCCATCTTGACCAGAAGCTTTGTTATTTTTGAGCCGCTTGATTTGCCTAATTATTCCATCTTCATTCGGTGGTAATGCATCAGGGTTTATTTGTTTCGGGTTTAGTGTTTTTTGGTTTAGTGGTAATTTGTTTAAAGGCTGAGGACAGTTTAGTATTTGTTCAAAATATTTTGCAATTTCTTTGCAATTATCTTGGTTATTTAGAGCTTATTATCCGTTTTCCTTTTGGAAGCAAAGACTTTGCGGTTGATAGCCTGTTAATTTAGTTTTAAATGTTTTGTAAAAGTTTCGGGTGTTATTTTTTGGAAATCTTTTTCTATTTCATTAAGTTGATTATTTTCATATTTTCTTTTAGTTTGTCTAATTAGCTTCGATGTTTCTTTTCTTGCTTTATATATATATATATATATATATATATATATATATATATATATATATATATATATATATATATATATATATATATATATATGTTTTATGTTTTATGTTTTATCGATATTTCTTTTTTTATATTGTCAATCCACTCCGAATCTCTAAAGTAGAAATAGGTTCGAAACAGAAAGCAAAAAAAAAGTGTAAATATCAAATTCAATATTTTTTGTTTCTGTTTAAGTACGTTGCGCAAAAAAGTACTCGTCTTTCCATAAAAGCCTCTTACGTATATTTTTCATACGTATATATGATTATGTGGATGTCGAGACGTGAACATCTTTTTTTGTATGTCTAAATATGTAATTTTAGTTTTTCATTTTTTACGTCTTATGTCCTGTGTAGATAAGATTATATTTATTATTAAATGTGTTGTGAAAGATGAAAGACAATGAGTTTCTATAGATCTATGTTTTTTATATCATTAATATATGTTATTTATTACCAGTTAATTAAAAAATGTGGAGTGTATGAACACTTTTGCATTTCACTTAAACTGCTTCAAAAATGTTCATTCGAATGCGGTTTTGGTTTAGAGTACGCTTCATGTTGAGGCTGGAGACTTTTCAGACCCCGCAGTATCTCGTCAGAGACAATGTTTAATGCCAATTCGAATGAACGTGTCAGTGGCCTTGATTAACAACGAAAATATATATATTACAATATCTATCACAATGTATCCATATCAATAAAAAAAGCACGATATTTTAAAAGCCCGTTTTATCTAGATCAGTTTGATTTGAATTTTCACCGTAGTGTTTAGCATTTTACATTGCCGAATGAACCGTTTTGCATATTTCCAACGTCGGATTGGATTCCCTCCGTGAGAAGCCAGGCGTGTATGGATCGAAAAAAGGAAAATCTGTAAAAATGGGATAACTATTTCGATACATAAAGGCAGATATAGGGGATTATTATCTAAGCTAGCGGCAGGGAAATTGATTATGCACTCCGTGAATCTGGTAAGGATTCAGGCATTCCAAAAGAAGTTTTTGATGAGATTTTTAATGGTGGTTTTGGTTGATCAAATTATTTGTATTCGTAATAGAACAATTCATTGTTTTCGCATTATTATTCGTCAATTTTTCGATAAGGTCAAACAAATACCACAGCATCATATTCACCAGATATGGAATCGTGTAAGTTTTTCCTGTTCTCTCGATTGAAGAAACCACTTTGTGGGCGCCATTTTCAATCTATAGAAGCTTTTGAAGAGAGTGTGCTTCAAAGCAGTTTGAAGGGAATAACAGAAGTTGAATATAAAAAAAATCGAAGACTAGATATTCACCAGATATGGAATCGTGTAAGTTTTTCCTGTTCTCTCGATTAAAGAAACCACTTTGTGGACGCCATTTTCAATCCATAGAAGCTATTGAAGAGAGTTTGCTTCAAAGCAGTTTGAAGGGAATAACAGAAGTTGAATATAAAAAAAATCGAAGACTAGAAAAGACGCTGGAATAAGTTTTTGGCAGCGAGAAGGGATTACATTGAGGGAAACAAAATAATATGAATGAATAAATAAATATTTTGAATATTCTCACCGTAAAAACTCATCCTAATTATTTGCAATTTTTATAGTTTTTATAGTTATTCAATAAAGTTTGCCAATTCATCATGGACTGTTTAACATCAGAGCAACGTTTGCAAATTGTCGAAATTCCTTATCAAAATCGATGCTCTGTCTGCCAATCGTACAGAGCACGTGAATTTTATGGAGCACATAATCACCCAACCGAGTGATGTATTCCTCGAATTATCGACAAAGCGCAAGCGTATTTCAGGCTGCTCTATATTAAAATAAAAACAAGACAAAAACTGTGCGTTCCGAAGAAAATATCGCCGCTGTAGCTGGTAGTGTTGATGAAGATCTAAATGTATCATATCGTTAATGGTGATCGTTATGGAGAGCTTTGACCAATGATTATTTACTTTCTATTTTGAATGGTATTTATCTGGAGGAGATGTGATTCCAACATGACTGCTCCACATGTCATACGGCCAACGCAACTATCGATTTATAAAAAAAATAAATACACACTTTATTTAGCATATGCGGCTAATAGTAACAAAATAAAATCAATATACAAAAAAAAATAAAAGTTAGAAAAATCCTAAAAAATCTTAACAAAAGAAAATACAATCAAAAGGCAAAACGCAAAAGGCATTTATTGAGGGAACAATTCGATGAGAAAATTATTTGACTTTAAAGTATTGATTTTAAAGTTCAGACGCACCAAAAAAATCATCTTATATATGGTAAACTATCGAATATAAAACAAATAAACCCGTTAAAATTTGAAACTAAGAATATTATTTTATTTTGTTATATTATTTAATTATACAATCTTTTATTTCACGGCAACAACCATTTCCTCAGCATTCAATGCAATACAATAGTATGAGCGATGCAATAAAGATCTATTCGAATTCTCGAACAACAGCTTTAATTTGATATTTTAGAGAAATTCTTTGCAAGTTTCTATAAACGCCGAACTGTGATTATTCTTCCCTCTTTAAAAAGTTCTCGTTAAAACTTTCTTGAATTGTTCGAAAATAAATCATTTTTATTTCACATAAATAATGGAAATTGTTTTTAAAATAAGGCTAAAATATTGGTATTGATTATACAGGTTGGCGTAAACAGAATAATTAATATACGACAATATATTCTCCTTACAAATATCTGTCCCGACGTGTGATTGTTTTTCTGTTATTTTATTTTATATTTATATTTTTAACCTTAATATATATATATATATATATATATATATATATATATATATATATATATATATATATATATATATATATATATATATATATATATGCTAGACTATTAGTCCGGGAGTACATCCGATCGTTTGTGTCCCGTTTGTTGGAAACGTGCAGACGTTTCGCCAAGGTCACACTTGGCATTCTCAATGCTTGTCTGAAGACTGAAAAGTCTTCAGTCATCATCATCATCATCATCATCATCAGCCTGTATCGATCGACTGCAGGATGAAAGCCTCTTCAGCATGCTTCCAACTTTCACGGTCCTGGGCTTTCCTCTGCCACTCGGGTCCAATATACTTAACGATGTCATCAGTCCATCGTGCTTTCGGTCTTCTTCGCGGACGTTTGCGATCAAGCGGTATCCACTCCATGATTGCTTTGGTCCATCTGTCGTCCCATCGCCTCGCTATATGGCCTGCCCATCTCCATTTCAATTGCTTTACTCTTCCAATGATGTCACAGACTTTTGTTTGTTCCCTGATCTATGCGCAGGACTTTCTGTCTCGTCTTGTAATGGCAAGCATACATCTTTCCATTCCCTTCTGTACCACCCGAAGCTTTTGAATTGATTGCGATGTGAGTGTCCAGGTTTCACTTCCGTGAAGAACGCACTGATCGAAGACTTTTCTTTTCAGGTAAAGTGGGAGTCTGCTCTTAAACACTATGTTGAGCCTACCAAATGCCTGCCAGCCACATTTAACACGCCGTTCCACCTCCCGGGCGGTATTCCCCTCCATTGAAATCCTTTGCCCAAGATATATAAAGCTGTCCACAATCTCCAAATCCCTTCCTAAAACTAAAATTCTTCGGTCCTGAGCAAAGTTATTGAACATAACCTGACTCCTTTTCAGGTTTATTTTGAAGCCAAATGGTTCGCCAGCCTTTTGCAGTTCTTGTATTCGTCTTTGCAGCTCTGGGTCTTGTGAAATGAGAATAATATCATCTGCAAATCTAAGATGGTTTAAGTTTGCACCATTGATCTTTACACTATCCTGTTCGCAATCAAATTTACGGAATACTTCTTCAAGGCCAGCCGAGAAAAGAATAGGCGATATTGCGTCACCCTGTCGTACACCTCGTTCTACATTAATTCCCACTTCAAGATCATCAAGGTGAATTGTGACTGTAGCTCCATCATATATCGATTCTAATAGGTTTATATAGGCTCTCTCTACACCTTGGTTAAGCAATGCATCCATTATCGCGTGCTTTGTGATGGAATCAGATGCTTTTTCGTAGCTTATGATCTGCTGTACAACCTGGATGTGATCCATTGTACTGAATCCACTTCTGAATCCTGCTTGTTCTCTTGGTTGTGCGTCATTCGTTTTTTTTTAATATTCTTTTAGAATTTATCTTAGTGAAAACTTTGGACATTACTGATAGGAGGCTTATTGGATGGTAGTTCTTTAAATTATGTAAAAGGATCACTTCTGCATTTTTCCATAAGTCAGGTACTTTTTGGTCTTTGAGGCATTTTGAGTATAATTTTGCCAGTGTTTTATGTAACGTCCGACCACCAGATTTTAACATTTCGACAGTTACACTGTCCTTTCCCGGAGCCTTGCCGTTTTTCATCGATCCTATAGCATTTGTTACTTCCTCCACTAGGATATCTGGCATTTGTTCTTCCGTAGGTATTGTTGTCTTTGATTGGTTCTGATCTTCATATAACTGGGAATAAAATTTTCTGACAATCTCTAACATTTGGGTACGCGCCCTGCACACTGTGCCATCCTCACGCTTTAAAACATATATTTGCGTTCTTTTGTTTCTCAACTTCTGTTTAGCTTTATTAATTCCTTTGTTTTCATCCAGGGTTTTTTGCACTAGCTGCATATTGAATCGGCGCGTGTCCTCTCTGATACGTTTTCTTATAGTTTTGCAGAGGTCAGCGTACTCGACCCTGCCAAAAGGACTACCAGCATTTCTCATTGCTTGCCGTTTCTTCATTAAATTAATGGTCTCACTGGAGATTTTTGTTTGTTTGAGACATTTTTCTTCTGGTGCTATTGGAGCAGCCGTTTGAAGTACATTGTTGGCGATTTCTTCATATTGAACTGATATTTCCACCTCCTCTGGATCTTGTAACGCAGCAAACGGGTTTGACAAAGTAATCTCAAAATCGCTTCCTCTCTCCAGCAGTTTTCCAGAATCCACCTTGCTCTTCTTTTATCTTACCATTCTTTCGCGCTCTTTTCGACAGTCAATCCGAACCCTTGCTCGTACCATTCGGTGGTCACTTCCAACATTAAAATTGTTAAGGACAGTACAATTGGTTAATATTGTTTTATCGTTGGTCATGATGTAGTCAATTTCGCTTGTGAGCCTAGATGGACTTTTCCATGTCCATTTTCTGTTGATATTTTTCTTATAGAATGAGTTCATAATATATAGTTCTTGTCTTTCAGCAAAATCAACCAATCTGTTACCTCTATTGTCTCGGTCACCAGTTCCATATGGGCCAGTTGCATTTTCGTCTGTTCTTGTTGTTCCAATTCTGGCATTAAAATCACCCATCAGGATTTTGTACCTACATTTCTCCTTGTATAAAAGCTGGGCCACATCATTATAAAATTCCTCAATTTCCTCATCTTTATGGCTTATAGTTGGTGCATAAGCTTGGACGATTTGAAGCCTAAACTTTTTATTCAGCTGAATGACGCATTGGGCTAGTCGGTCGGATGTACTTTCAAATTTTACCACACTGTCGTTCAGATTTCGATTGATGAGGAATCCAATTCCGCCACATCGGCCATTTTCCGTACCTCGAGTGTAGAGTACGTGTCCAGTTGGTTCCAGTTTGATTAACTCTTCACCCTTTCTTCGTGTTTCACAGAGCCCAATAATATCCCAATGTATGTTATCAAGTTCGATTAACAGTTCTTGCAATCGGGCCTCTGTTTTCATAGTCCGTATATTTAACGTTGCAATATCAAAAGTCCAATGGCAGTCTGATCTAACCCGGTGATTCTTAGCACCCTCTGCCTTGAGGCAGGTCTTCCCGCTACCGTAGGTAGTTGCCCCTACACAATTATCGCTTTGCCTGAAGAGAAAACTCTTTGATCAGTGTGCCCTGTCCGTTATATACGGAAGTGAAACCTGGATACTCACATCGTAATCACTTCAAAACTTTGGGTAGCACAGAGGAAAGATATATGCTTGGCATTACTAATGGAATTTTGCCCAGCGCAGAGAGTTTTGTGTGAAAATGCGCGCCTGATGCCGTGATAATGATGAGTGACGAAGTTCATTTTCATTTAAATTGGTATGTAAACAAGCAGAACTGTAGGTATTGAGCGGCAGAGAATCCACAAGAGCTGCAGTAAAGACCTCTCCATAGTGAAAAAGTGAGTGTGGGGCGGAATTTCCAAATTAGGGATCGTTGGTCCTTACTTAGAGGAGGATATAACAGTAACAGTGACTTTTGCGCGTTATCTTAACATGTTACAAAATGTTCTGTTACAACTTCATCTGTGACTAGTAAACATAGGAGAACAGCTTTCACGGCGAGAGCATTAATGGACTGTGTTCGACGAATGTTTCCTCAATATGTGATCTCCCGTTTCGGCAATGTTTCTTGGCCTCCACATTCTCCATACTTGTCTACATGCGACATTTTTTGTGGGGTTTCCTTTAGAGTGTATGCTAATAAACCACATACGATACAGGAATTGAAAGTTGCTATTCGTCCAGATATCGCAAAAGTGCCAGAGGAAGTGATTTTGAGAGTGATGTACATTTTTCAAGACACATTGCAGATTGGTGACCACGAAAAAGGACGACAGTTGTCTGACAATATTTTCCACTATTAATTTAAAAGTGCACTATTATTACTTCATTTATTTTCCACAATTTTTCTGTAGGATTTATGTTCGGTGACTAAGATAGCCAAGGTAAACAAACAAATATTGTGGGGAGTACAGTGGCGGCTCGTGGATTTTCAAAGTGAGAGGGCGTTTCCCCTTCCTCCTTTTTACTTATTATTTATTATTATTATATATATATATATATATATATATATATAAATATATATATATATATATATATATATATATATATATATATATATATATATAACAAGCACAATCCAATTTCCTTGTTCACATAAACACCGCATAGAAATAGGAAACCATATTGGTTTAAAACTGTGTCCATTAGCCGAAACAATCGCCGCTACAATCTCTCATTACAAACCTAATTTGCCTGATTTGCTGTCGGAAATCGGAAAAACAAATCTCAAACGACCTCTGCAACGCTCCCCCTTTCGCCCTCCCCGTCGCCGCCCTCTCGCCCGCGTCCATTTGCATTTTCCTCGTGGAAATTTCATTTTGTACGATTTAATTTTGCCGGAGGAAGTATCGCGAATATGACTGGCCGCTTTTCTGGCAGCTCAATTTTGCAAAAATTATTTTCGGACGACTACGACGACGAGAAAGATATCGCCGAGGGACCGGTCCGCATCATGATCGAAGCGTTCCGCTTTTCTCGGAAACTACCGGCTTATTTTAGTAATTCATACCGGAATTTTATGTAAATTTTTAAATTTACTTCTGTTTCAGTTGAAATTTTCCCGTTAATAACTCGGTAAAATAGCGTACGTACCATTTTAAAAACTGGATTTATTGTGCTGTTTATAAAAGTATTTGTAATGTTCGTGAATAGATGGCGCTGATTCGAATGACAGAACTATAATGTTTGGTAGTTGGTGATGTCGTTCTCGAGTAGATCAAAACATATTCAGGCCAGTTCGAGACGCTTTCAGTTATACAGAGCTGTATTAATCAGCCATACTCTTTAATAAAGAGTTAAATAATACAGGTTGGCATGATTTTTGTAACATTGATGAGTTATTAAAACATTTTTCACAGAAATTAAAAAATAAAGTAAAGTGTTTGGGTTAGAGGCGCATCAGCAACTAGGTTATTTAGCGACTGGACCTACAGCTTAACGTGGGTTCCGAACCACGGTCATCAGCTTCCGACAAACCCAGGCCAGCACCCCCCTCGGGCTATAAACCCTTGGTTATGTGCCTACCCATAAGTCTATCAGGAGACCTGCCGACTGGCGAGTGACCAACGTAGAACACTTCTCAGAAGGCATCCGGCCTTACCCAGCCTTTAACTGGCGTGACTGAGGGGTAATTCGTAGTCGGATTTTACACTCTTGCCTAGAAACAATCACAAACATTTAGGAAAGATAAACGGACAGAAGAAAGAAAAATAACCATCCGAGCACTGGAATCGAACCAGCTATCGCTCCAGCGCGGATTCGGCAAAGCAGGCGCTCTTACCGCCGCACCAATGCGACCGGCCACACACAGAAATTAGCACGTCCCATTTTCAAGTACTGGGTTCTCCTTTATATCATGGGTACTTGAAATAGTTTGCACCTGACTCTGGAATGGACAATCTAAGAATTACCACTGGACTGTAAAGGAGATATTTCCACAATATTCTACGAATCTTTAAGGGCAGTTTTATTGTTTTCTATAGTTTAGTTTGTGTCTGTATCGTTTAAAGTACAGTCGTCAAAAATTACAGTTACAAAAATTACATTACAATCGTCAAGTACAGTTGTCAAAAAGTATATGAAAGGGAATTGGAGGTTTTGAAGTGTTTCGTAAGTGTAGTGAAAGAATTTCTGCGCAACAAGAAAGATGAAAACTGTAAAAACCTCATAGATTAACTCTTGAAAGCCTATGAAATTCTACTGTGTTCCATGTCCTTAAAACTGCAGAAAGGTTTCACTAGGATATCAGGACGATAGAAGCAAGACACCAGGAACGCTGGAACCCATCTATGCTGGGCGACTATTCTCGATTTTTAACAAGATGATGTTGCATAACACAAGAGGAAAAAGTAACAGTTTGCGATTGAAGATTTTTAAAATTCTTCTTCATGGACCCACTATGCAACATCTTATAAACACTAAGCAAGTCCTTTAATTCACATTATCCTTTTTTATTTCGTGCAGTGCATAAGTTGCGGTTCAAGCTGTGTAGTCGCATGGGGTTTTTAATTAGTTGGAAAAAGTTAACGTCGCGTTTTTTCAAACTCTGACTGGTAACGAAAACAATATTTAAATATTGCTCTTTGACATTTTAAATGGAGAACATTGTGTTTATACTATAAATTTGCCTGTGGTTTTTTTTTGTTTAATAATTACTTTTAAAGTAACCGCTAACATTTTTATTTTTATTTGTTTCCGCATGGTTGCAAATTATTCTGGAAGTTTTTGATGAGTTTAGAATTGATTTTTTTGATAGATTATGGGGAGATATCAAGGTGTCCTATAACTTATCCACCATAGAGCAATCGGTGATACTGGAGCATCAAAATAGGAGGATTTAGTCGATAAATGTGTTGACAGTTGTTAGTTATTAAAATGTGTCAAATCCGATTAGTTTGAGCCTAGTTTCTAGAGAGCTCTTGCTACCTACTTTGTAAGGAATTAACTCGCTCATATTTTGTTACCCTATAAAGCTGGGAATATTTTAACTTGAAAATAGAGAAGAATCATAATTCTCACGTAAAAAAGGTGCCCTTGGTCAATATCGATATCTCACGCCGTTTGCGAGATATTCGTGTTCGAATATTCCATTGCACATGTTGTCGATGGCTAAAAAATCTGCAATTAATAATGTGTGTCTTGAATACGAGTAAAACAACATTAACATATCAAAAATACAACAGACTTTATTTAAAACAACGACTTTTTAAATTTACTTCAATAGGTGTTTACTTCAATACACGTTCGCAGGACTTTTGTTAAGTGACGCTTCACATTTGAGAAGATATTTTCTTCATTTATAATAATATTGACCGCTTGTTGATTTTTGTGTTAAAGTTCGTCTCGTATATTGATTTCATCATGGTAAACTAAAGACTTCATATGACCCCACAAATAAAAGTCTAACGGATTAATGTTTGGGCTACGAGGTGGCCAACGAAACTCCGAACGAAACCACCGCGCCCAGTCCATCGATGTGGAAAACGTTGATTTAAATGATTTAAATGATGATCGTGCAACAACTGTAACAACTGAACAAATAATTAATTAAATAATCCATAACTATATTTGACATGATATGGTTATCGATGACAGACAATTGACTTTGAGTGAAATTGCTAAGGATATGGACATGGTATTTATAATTAAAATATATATATATATATATATATATATATATATATATATATATATATATATATATATATATATATATATATATATATATATATATATATATACATATATATATGGAGTAACTCCTAGTGGAGGAAGTAACAAATGCTATAGAGTTGATGAAGAACAGCAAGGCTCCAGGAAAGGATAGTGTAACTGTCGAAATGCTAATAGCTGGTGGTCGGACGTTACATAAAACACTGGCAAAATTATACTCAAAATGCCTCAAAGAACAAAAAGTACCTGACTTATGGAAAAATGCAGAAGTGATCCTTTTACGTAAAAAAGGAGCACAGGAAGATTTAAAGAACTACTGTCCAATAAGCCTCCTATCAGTGATGTACAAAGTTTTCACCAAGATAATTTCTAAAAGAATATTAAAAAAACTGAATGACGCACAACCAAGAGAACAAGCAGGATTCAGAAGTGGATTCAGTACAATGGATCACATCCAGGTTGTACAGCAGGTCATAGAAAGGCACAACGAATACACCTTGCCACTGTGCTTGGCTTTTATCGACTACGAAAAGGCATTTAATTCCATCTCAAAGCATGCGATAATGGATGCACTGCTTAGCCAAGGTGTAGAGAGAGCCTATGTAAACCTATTAGAATCGATATATGATGGAGCTACAGCCATAATTCACCTTGATAATCTTGAAGTGGGAATTAATATAGAACGAGGTGTGCGGCAGGGTGACGCAATATCGCCTATTCTTTTCTCGGCTGGCCTTGAAAAAGTATTCCGTAAACTGGATTGGGAACAGGATGGTGTAAAGATCAATGGTGCAAACTTAAACCATCTTAGATTTGCAGATGATATTATTCTCATTTCACAAGACCCAGAGGAGCTGCAAAGACGCATACAAGAACTGCAAAGGGCTGGTGAACCATTTGGCTTGAAAATAAACCTGAAAAAGAGTTAGGTTATGTTCAATAACTTCGCTCAGGACAGAAGAATTTCAGTTCTAGGAAGGGATTTAGAGATTGTGGACAGCTTTATATATCTTGGGCAGAGGATTCCATGGAGGGGAATACCGCCCGGGAGGTGGAACGGCGTGTTAAATGTGGCTGGCAGGCATTTGGTAGGCTCAACATAGTGTTTAAGAGCAGACTCCCACTTTGCCTGAAAAGAAAAGTATTCGATCAGTGCGTTCTACCCGTTATGACATACGGAAGTGAAACCTGGACACTCACATCGCAATCAATTCAAAAACTTCGGGTGACACAGTGGGGAATGGAAAGATGTATGCTTGGCATTACAAGGCGAGACAGAAAGTCCTGCGCATGGATCAGGGAACAAACAAAAGTCTGTGACATCATTGGAAGAGTAAAACAGTTGAAATGGAGATGGGCAGGCCATATAGCAAGGCGATGGGACGACAGATGGACCAAGGTAATTCTGGAGTGGCTACCGCTTGATCGCAAACGTCCGCGAAGAAGACCGAAAGCACGATGGATTGATGACATCGTTAAGTATATTGGACCCGAGTGGCAGAGGAAAGCCCAGGACCGTGAAGGTTGGAAGCATGCTGAAGAGGCCTTCATCCTGCAGTGGATCGATACGGGCTGAACAAAAAGTCATTAAAGCAGCCTTAAAGTTGGTCCCTTTACAAAAACGTAGAAAACATCCGTGGTGGGATGAAGTTTGCGAGCAAGCAGTATTAAGCCGAAGTAAAGCATTCAAAAATTGGAAGAGTCAAAAAACAGCGATAAACTATAACATCTTTTTGGAAGTAAGAAAAGAAACATCGAAGCTACTTAGACAAACTAAAAGAAAATTTGAAAACAATCAACTTAATGAAATAGAAAAATATTTCCAAAAAAATAACACCCGAAACTTTTACAAAACATTTAAAACTAAATTAACAGGCTGTCAACCGCAGAGCCTATGCTTTCAAAAGGAAAACGGACAATTAGCTCTAAATAACCAAGACAATTGCAAGGAACTTGCGAAATATTTTGAACAAATACTAAACTGTCCTGAGCCCTTAAACAAATTACCAACACTAAACCCTAAACAAACAAACCCAGATTCATTACCACCGAATGAAGAGGAAATAATTAGGCAAATCAAGCGGCTTAAAAATAACAAAGCTTCTGGTGAAGATGGAATCACTGCTGAACTTTTGAAATCCGCTAGTCCAGGTACAATCAAGGAAATAACCAAAATTCTACAAGAAGTTTGGCGAACCGAACGGATTCCGGAAGACTGGAAAGATGCTCTAATCCATCCACTACATAAGAAAGGAGATAGAACGGATGTAAACATCTATAGAGGAATATCTCTTCTCCCAGTTTGTTACAAGATTCTATCTCAATGTCTACTAGACAGAGCACAGGGACAGTTAGAACCGAACATTGGTGAATATCAAGCAGGTTTTCGACCGGGCATATCCTGCCCTGAACAGATCCTGAATCTAAAGTTGATTGTAAGACATCAAAAACTGTACAATAAAAATCTCGTCTGTACATTTGTGGATTTCAAAAAAGCATATGATTCTATTGACCGCGAATCTTTATTCCGAATCTTGAAAGAACAAGGACTAGATCTGAAAACGCTGGCAATTATTAAAGCAACGTTAACTAACACGAGGTCAAAAGTTAAATTCATGGGTGACATCTCAGAGCCCTTCGAAATTAAAACTGGTGTGAGACAAGGGGATGGACTATCGCCACTCTTATTTAACTGTGTTCTAGAAAAAGTAATACAGGAGTGGCGTCGGCACTGAATATTGACCAGCCCATTAAACTGGGGAGAACCAACATCAAAATTGATTGTCTGGCATTTGCTGATGATCTAGCAATTTTAGCTCAAGATGTATTAACGGCACAGAAACAGATTGAAATCCTAAAAGAAACAGCAGAAAAGGTAGGACTCCAAATTTCCTTTGAAAAGACAGAATACATGACCTGCAACAGAATAAGAACACCATTTCTAAAAACGAAATATGGTAACATCAGACGAGTCTCTCAATTCAAATATTTGGGTGAAATAATCATGGAAAATGGGTTGGAAAAAGCGGGCAATAAGGGTAGATGTCAAAAAATGGAAACGGCATTGAGACTTACACAAAATATTTACAACAAAAAATGCCTATCTAAAAACACAAAACTGATACATTACAACACGGTTATTAAGCCAGAATGTCTATATGCTGCAGAAACGCTCATTTTGAATAGAAAGAGGGACATCATTGAAAAGAAGGAAAGAAAAATCATAAGAAAAATTCTAGGCGCCAAACAAATGAATAGCACAACATACCGACTTCGAGAAAACCGGGAAATCAAGCAATACACAGATGTACATAGCGATATGAGAAAAAGAAGACTTAAGTTTTACGGACACATCAAACGGATGAATCCGAATATGCTAACTAGACAAATAGTCGAATTTTATGAAAATAGGAGTAGAGCTAAAGTAGAAATAATTAAATGGATTGCGGCAATTAAAGAGGACCTAAGATCAGCAAATATTACACAAAGTGAAATTCAGGATAGAGGCTGTTTCAGACACAAGGTTAACGTTTGGAAGGTTGGCCAGAGAGAAAAATGTAGGAAGACTGGAACGACTTGGTCTGACGAAAGGAAAAAAGCTCATAGCGAAAGAATGAAATTAGTATGGACTCAAAGGAAGGCTAACAACAACAAACGCCTCAAATTGTACTTCGCGTGGTCCACCAGGGCCCATACGTGAATAATAATATATATATATATATTTTTTTTTTTTTTTTCTTTGCAAATTTGGGTCGCTAATGTTTAAATAATATTTAGCAAACTAAACAATATTTAAAAAACAGAATTAATTAACATATTAAAAACTTTGAATAAAACGTAACTGCCCTTTCAAGGCATGCTATAGTTAATGAACACAACTTTAATTTTAACGACATAAAAATCCTAGATTTTGAAAAACAATATAAACAAAGAAATATAAAAGAAATGATTTATATAAAAAAACACATAATACCATTAATTTCAGAAATGATACAGATAACTTAAGTTGTATATATAATAACATTATTAAATAATAAATTTTCATAATTTTTTTTATTTTTCCATCTAATATTCCACAAAACAAATTCAAAACAATTAGGTTATAATAAAAAACCAAAATTTAAAGGTTAAAGAATTGTTAAATATGTCAAAGCCAAACATGTCATTTAAAACATTTTTTTTTTTTTAATCATCACATATTATTTAGGGAGCCACGTTAGCTGTGGTGTCTAAGGGTGCTGACCGGGATTTTCGGTAGCTAATGACCGTGGTTCGGAATCCACGTTAAGCTGTAGGTCCAGTCGCTAAATAGCCTTCTCAGTTGCTGATGCGTCTCTAACCCCAAAACTTTACTTTTTACATATTATTTAAAAAAATTTAAAAATGAATTGTTTAATTTAATATTGGTATGTTTTTAAATGTAAATTTTTTGTTTCTTATAAAAGATATATGTATTGTAGAATTATTCTGAGGATGGTTCTTTGTTTGAACCGAAACGTTAATAAAAAAATTAAAAATTAAAAATTAATTACTGACCGAAAATTCCAATAAATAAAAAAAAAGTTAGAAGTGTTTATAAAATGATAAAAACCTAGAAACATTTTTTAATTATAATGACAAACATTCTGTATGGAATACTTGCAATGGGTAAGTTTAAACAAATAAAAAAGGTAGAATGTATAGCGTTAGGGTTAGAGGCTCATCAGCAACTAGGCTACTTAGCGACTGGACCTACAGCTTAACGTGGGTTCCGAACCACGGTCATCAGCTTCCGACAAACCCAGGCCAGCACCCCCTTCTGGCTATGAACCTTTGGTGATGTGCCTACCCATAAGTCTATCAGGAAGCCTATCGACTGGGGAGTAACCAACGTAGAACACGTCTCAGAAGGCATCCGGCCTTACCCAGCCTTTAATTGGCGTGACTGAGGGGTAATTCGATGTCGAATTTTACACTTTTGCCTAGAAACAATCACAAACATTTAGGAAGTAAACAGACAGAAGAAAGAAAGAAAAACAACCATCCGAGGGCTGGAATTGAACCAATTACCGCTCCAGTGCGGTTTCGGCACAGCAGCGGCAGGCCGATGCCCTTACCATCCGCACCAATGCGACCGGCTTAAACAAATAACATGTAACAACGTTAGAATATCAACAGCAATAATATTTTCTTAGAAATAGTTTTCTGATCGAGTCTTGACCGAAACGTTCAAGACTCGATATGTGGTTCCAATAAGATGGTGCGACATGTCATACAGCACGTGAAACATTGACTTTATTGCGTACACAGTTTGGAGGGAGGCTGATATCCCGGAATGGGGACGTAAATTGGCCATCAAGGTCATGCGACTTGACGCCGCTAGACTATTTTTTGTGGGGCTATGTGAAGAGCAAAGCTTACGAAAATAATCCGCAAACCGTTCAACAGTTGAAAGAAGAAATCAGGCGAATAATTCGTGACATAACTCCGCAAATGTGTTCAGCAGTAATCGAGAATTTCAACAAAAGAATTGTGAACTGCCAGAGAAGTCGTGGCGGTCATTTGACAGATGTTGTATTCCACCTATAATCAGGTGTGTAGGTTCACACAGGTTCAGGTATGTTATGAAACGTTTTTTTATTCGTTACCCACATTCGAAACCTCTTAATGGAATACCCTTTATATATATATATATATATATATATATATATATATATATATATATATATATATATATATATATATATATATATATATATATATATAGACACGAATCACTATTTGATTAGAATCAAACTTGGCTTAAAACCTCGAAATCTTATTCAAAAGAGACTGCTAATCCCAAAGTTCGACCCTACGAAAATAAAACCAACCCTAAGAGAAGAGCTTGATAAACAACCAGCAGAGAACTGGCAAGAACTGAAACAAAAAATTATTTAAACAGCCCTAAAGTTGACCCCTTTACAAAAACGTAGAAAACATCCGTGGTGGGTTGAAGTTTGCGAGCAAGCAGTATTACGTCGAAATAAAGCATTCAAAGAGTGGAACAATCAAAAAAACAGAAATAAACTATAACATCTTTCTGGAAGTAAGAAAAGAAATATCGAAGCTAATTAGACAATCTAAAAGAAAATATGAAAACAATCAACTTAATGAAATAGAAAAATATTTCCAAAAAAATAACACCCCAAATTTTTACAAAACATTTAACTGTTCTGACCCCTTAAACAGATTACCAACACTAAACCCTAAACAAACAAATCCAGATTCATTACCACCGAATGAAGATGAAATAATTAGGCAAATCAGGCGACTTAGTTGCACTGGTAATAAGGGTAATGATCATTGTTGTTTCCATTTTTATTTGCCATTTTTATAAAAAGTGCCCGAAATTTTCACATTACCGCCTTTTCAACATGATGGACACACATGCGGGAACTAGACGTGAAAAGCCCTAATAGGTTCGTATTACCAGAATATTTTGAAACTTTTCAAACTAGTCTTATACAGTAATGTGGCTGATGGCGTAGTCGATCCGATAAGATTACTGACTTCTCTTTTAAAGGAGACAGGTGACAGGTCCGCAATTTAAATTAGGAGTCATTTTCGTGAACTAGATTTTTCGTAAAACATCAGGCGAAATTTGTTGGTATCTATTTTTCCACGTCTCCTGTTTGGATAATCCAATAAAAACTTTATGATTATTCAGAGTAGTTAACGTAATCTAAAAGTCAATATGCCATATTTAAATGTTTTTGATAAGGTTAACACAAATATTTAAAATTACCTACCGAAACAAACTAGACAAAAACAAACGATGTGGTTTCGCGGTATCATAATATCCTCATCTATCTGATGCATATAAAATAAAATATTCTTTTATTGCGTTGTTCATTCATGTTCAGGAGCTTATTGTTTAGCGCAATTTGAATTTAGCGTCTTCTCAGTCACCAAACCAGCTGCATTCACAAAAGGCCGTGCATTGTTATGCAAAATGCTTTTGTTATCAAGATGCTCGTTTAGATGGCGTGAAATAAATGTGTTTTGGTGACGGGCGACAAATTTTGCTTGCGTAATGTGACAGTTTCTTAAAAAGTATTTAAGGAAAACGAAATTTGTCAGGTACAAAAGTTATCAGTTAGATCATGAAACCGTTAGGGTCAAAGGAAATTGATACAAATATTTTTTAAATAAACGAACTGAGATTTATACACATACAAGAAAAGTCTAAGAATACGAGGGTTGCTATTTATGTATCCGGAATAATAAATATGATGTAGCGTTTACAAATTCTTGATCGCTACAGGTAGCATTCGTAAATTGTTGATCACCACCGGTAGGTTTATTTCGGACAAATTCTTAACTGAAAGACAAGGCAAGACAATCTAACTCCAAATCTCCAGGTGAGCGGACGTTTTCGCGCTTTACCCTTCCGACCGAGGTACGCAGGTTTGCTGGCCAAGTCGGCAGCAGAAAATCCGATCAACAGACATCAGGCCATTGAACGACCACCTATTACAGGGCCCGACCATCGTGGAAACCTTACACCTTTTTGGGGCCACATGGCACAGTAACCGGTTGGTCAGATCGAGATTATTTCGGGACCCCCCGCATAGAGATACCGGACTGTCCGCAGTCAAACCTTTTTTTGAGCGATTGTCATGTGCACAAATCTTTTTCACGGCTAAATATTTACAGGGACACCTCAATCTTACGGTATGTCACGGTTACGGTCATGTTCTCGCACAGTATCCATTTTTTTTTGGCACAATAACCGATTTTGGATGACCTTCGTTGAATTCGTCCGTGAGCGAACGAAGGCCACGATTGAATTCATTAACCTGGTGATATGTAATGGTTTTAGATGATTCTTCATCACCAAAATTCTAAGTGAGTTGGTCGATGTACTGTTGTTGAGATAATCCACGTCGAAAGTCGTAGTAAATCAACGCATGAAAATTCTCATGAATTAATTTAATTTTTTAATTGAGATGAAATTTTCAGGTCACTAAACAACACAAATAGCGTCCGATGACAAAACTTTCTGAGTACGTATATAGAATTCCGGATACATAAATAGAAACCCTCGTATTTCTATGCAATAGTAATAAAAAATTGTATATCATTTCAATTATACATTAAAGTTATGTATAGGTTCTTATGCTAAAATTCGAATAGTTTTTGCTTGTTAAATCTTGTAGCGATAAAAACAATGGATGCAAAAAATTGAATTTGTTTATTCCATTAAATGTTTATATTTTATTTATTCTGCCATTCTATTCCTTATAAACCACATGGCAAATATTGTGTTCTATAATGATCGACAATATTTAACTTTATAAGATATGAATCGGGCAGTAGATCTTGAAGCCGGCATTCGGCAAGTCGAAGTAGTGGATATGTGTTTCACAAAATGTTATCAGTCGACTATGGAGGCGTTTTAGAGAAACATAAAGTCAAGCCAAACTACATTCAGCTCGTTCAGCTTGTACAGGATACTGTACAACTGTAAGCTGCAACTGCAGGTTAACTTAATTGTTAACCGAGATACCGTAAGAAATCGTCTCCATGAAACCAATGTCGATTACACTGGGGAACAGCAATTTTGTTGACTCACGTCAAGTTCTTAAGCTACAGCATAACCCTCATTTTACCTTAAAAGTGTACATACGAAAGGAAATAAGATGAGATCTGACCAAATAGATTATAATATTTTATTCATACAGAGGTTAACATAATATTAAAAGTTAAATTGTGTTTATACAAAAAATAAATAAAATATATTATGGTAAAAATTTCTTCTTATAGCTTTTCCTGGAGTGTTCAGTTTGTGGACATTCTCGCTTGATGCTGCAAGCCAAAAAAACTCGAATGAGCAAATCAAATATTTATTCATGGATTGTGTACCTTCACTGGGTTCCTGAAGGTCAAACTATTAATCAACATTACTACCTCCACGTTCTTACTGAACTTCGTGAAAAAATAAGGAAAAAACGACCCGAATTGTGGAAGGACACGTCATGGGTTCTCCACCAAGACCAATGCGCCGGCTCATTCCGCATTGTCTGTCAAGAGGTTTCTAGCCAGGTAGAATATCCCAGTGTTAGGCCATCCGCCTTATTGAAATCTGCATTAAAAGAAACAAGACTTGAGTTTGTTGAAGCCGTGAAAGGGAAAGCGGCGCGCGTTCTGAAGGAGCTGACAGAAGAATACTTCCAGCCCCGTTGTAGCGATAGAGGAGGGATGTATATTGAAGGTGATAATAAGTAAATATGTATGAAATCAAAATAAAATGTTTTACAGCATCGGTCTCATTTTTTTTCCTTTATTTGGGGTTTTCACCACTATCTAAAACTCAAAAAATATCAAAAATATCTGTTCCTATTTAAAGAAAGAATCACTGGGTAAAAACAAACAACCAAACGGAGACAAATTTCTCAGTGATTCTTTTTTTGTAATAAATTTACCTAACGAACAAAATTTTAAAGATATAAAATGTTATAAAAAATGTTTTACAAACTTTTAACGTTAACGTTTCGGAGGGTACTCTCCCCCCGTTTTCAAAACTAAACTAAAAAATAAATTATATTAATTTGTAATATATAAAGTAACGAACGAAAGTAAATATATTTTTTGTATATGTCAACGATACTTACATTGACAACAATAGATTTTCATGACAGTGACATACTACCAAAAAATATATATAGGTAATGTTTACTGGGTGATTGTTTATTGTACTGATTGTGTCAGTTCAAATATTTAAATGTGTTTAATTGTATTCTTTAGAATCGGGAACCATATTGAATTTAAATCTACCGAAGGCATAGCAATACAGTTATTTTTATTTAAATTAATTATAGCGGTTTCTTTTAATTTTCTGTATTTTGTTACAGATTCTTTTAATACCGTTTTGGAATTATTCCAACTGATTTTATGACCCGATTCCCATGCGTGTTGACAAATTCTAGATTTATTAAAATCGCCCTTTCTAAGAAGGTTTTTATGGTCTTTTATTCTGACATCTAACGGTCTAGATGTCTCACCTATATAGAATTTGCCACATTCGCAGGGAATTTTATAAACCACATTTTTGGTATTTTGTTGTATATTGTTTGGTTTAGTCTTTGTTAATAGAGATCTAAGAGTATTTTTTGTTTTAAATGTCGTTCTTATGTTGTATTTATTTCCTACTCTTTTAATTGTGTCAGAAATACCGCGGATATAAGGAATTGTGAGGTTAATTGTTTGAGAGTTATTATTATTGTTATTAATAACTTGTCTGTTTTGTCTAGTATCCAAATTTTTAAGAGATTTATCTATAAAATTTTTTGGGTAATTGTTTTTTATTAAAATGTCTTTTATGTGATTTGTTTCTTTTTATAGTGTATCACTGTCGGTACAAACAAGTTTTGCTCTGTCATATAAAGTTTTAATTACTCCTATTTTGAGTGATTTGAAAAGAAATTGAGATACCAATCTGTGTTTGTCGGTTTTCTGTAAACTGTAGTTTTTAATGTGTTGTTTTGTTTTATTATTAAAGTGGCGAGGAATGGCAATTTATTCTCCCTCGCCATCTCTAAAAAAAAATATATACAAAAAAAATTTTTTGGCGAAAAACCCAAATAAAGGAAAAAAAAATATATGAACACGCCACAATCATTCAGACATTATCGGTCTCATTATTTAATAGTCACACATTATAACGTATACAAAACTAGAGTGCAATAATACCGAAGCATATATGTATAATCTCACGACAATCTATTTTTATCCGGAATAGAGTAAAAATAAAAGCACTCACCGTTAAGGTTTAAATTGTCATAGTAATTTATTTTCCGCCTTGTTATATTTCGCTGGAAATACTGGGGAGAGAGACAGAGCAAAGCTGAAAAAAAAAGGAAGGGAGAAAGAAAAACCGTACCGATAAAAGATAGATCGGATAACACCACCTCTCTCGTCGATATTTTAACGCTAAATAAACTCTTAGAACAAGAGAGAGATCGGGAAGAATATAAAGCGGTGTTGGATAAGGATTGTTCGTATGGGATTGCGGATAAAGGATAGTCAATTGGGTTGTTTGGAAACTGCTTACGGTTTTCATAAAAATCTGGCTTTAACTGCTAAAGAGTGGGTATCGGAAGGTTCATTTAATGTTGAGCATATCGCTCTTATTTACTTTTAACTAACTGATTAATTTTCGTAAGTCATTTCCGCAATAGAAGAGGAACAAAGAGCAGATTCCAGAGTCATTAAAAAAAAAGTCAAAACTTTATTTTATTTTCTTAACCCATCGTCATGTTTATTTCGATAGATGGGAATTGCGATAGCGAACTTACGGTCGATTTAGACCAAACGAGCGAATGCGAACAGCGAAGAGCATTCTTTCGATGCCCCGTCTATGTTCGACGGGAATTCTTTAGAATATTCTAAGAATGCTCGCCAGTTTGATATAAATGCCTCAAGAGCATGATAACAGTGGCCTAGAGCGTTCCTTCATACCCGGACGTGCTCGCGGCTTGGTGCGATCTCTTCAAAGGGTTCTTGTATTCTATCGACTTCATTAGTGTAAATATAAATATACTTATGGATGGGAGTAATAAAAAGTGTCTACAAATGATAAAAGTTTACCAACATTTTAGATGTCTGTGGGATTCGATTTCAAAATAATAAAAAAATAAAGAGAACAAACAAGATGCTTGGCAGGATATCGCAACTATAGTGTAGGATTGTAGTGTTCAGGAAGTTAAAAAGAAAATGGAATCAGATATTACTTATAAATCAAGATGGTTTGTTGACTGTTCATTTGTGTTACTTTTATAAATTAAAAAAAAAACTTGAAGAGATTTACCACAACACCAAACCACTTTTTTTGAACTGCTCGACGCACATTTCGCTAACCATGTTAGCATCATCAGGAGATGATTTAATCTAATTCTAAAACTAAACTATGTACTATTTATATCAACAACCATACCTAACGAAGCGTGTAAAAATCATGAACCGTGAAGTTTACTAAACCTTACATTAATAATTGAAAAAGTTGACTGAACGGGATAGGCCCTTTATCTCGATTCAAGATTTTCTTACATTTTTCTATTTGAATGCTTTCATATACATCCAAAGCCCTATTATTATTAACACTTTTAATTAGTCTTAAATTACTAATATCTATACTGTGGTGGTGTTCGATTGCATGTTGGGCAACACAAGATTTTTCACTTCCCTCATATCTAATGTGGGCAATATATACTTCCATCTTGTCATTATGGATCTTTTTGTTTGCCCAATATACTTCGATTACAGTCTTGACAATTAATTTCGTAAATCCTCGACTTTTCATGTTGCTCTACTTTATCCTTTGGATTACCCAGAACTTCTCTTAATTTAATATATGGTTTGTACACAACCTTAATGTCCACCTTTTTCTAAATTTTGTCTAGCCCTCTTGTTAATTGGGCATCAAATGGTATTACCATGATATTGTTCAAAACGATATTGATTCAAGTGGGATACCAAGTTTGTTGGTTTCTATTTTGGACGCAATCTTAGAAACTAATGAAGATCAAAGATTCAAAGCTCCTGAAAAATATGCCCAGTACTTTATTTGCTTCACCTGAAGAGATAAGACCATTCCCAAAAGCTGGACCACGTTTGAAAAATAAAAAAAAAAACTCAAAAACGAAAAAGCACTATTTATACAAACACACCTGAAAATTAAAATCTTAAGAAACTCAAAATAAAGCAACAATCTCGTAAGACGCTGAATAAGAAAACAAAGAAACCAAAGACGACTGAAGGAAAATTTAAAGGAACTAGCAAGGGTAAGGGTAAAGGAAAAGGGGAAAAAACTCTTCATGAGAGAAATAATGACGAAGAAACCGAAAGTGATGAGGATGATACATTTTGTTTAGAGTGCACTGAATCCTATACTTGAGTATTCTTGGAGAGGATTTGATTCATTGTACTACGTGTAAGTTATGGGCCTACCCAAAAGGTGTAAAGGGCAATCTATTGTTCTATGATTGCAAAAATTACATCTTTGATTTAGAAGACTGATTTGATAGTCTGATCCCAAAAATGATTGAATGAATGTTCCTTTTAAAACATATAATTCTATTAGTTATATTAATTAAGACTATTTGTTACCAAATGATTAAAGTTAATAAGAAGATTAGTTGTATTAGTTTGTCAAATGTTGAAATGTCTGATTACACTGGGGAACAGCAATTTTGTTGACTTGGATCTGTGACTTGTTTTTGACTATTTTTCATCTCTGAATTCAAAAATATTCAGTTTTTCTCTATCACGTCAAGTTCTTAAGCTACAGCATACCCCTCATTTTACCTTAAAAGTGTACATACGAAAGGAAATAAGATGAGATCTGACCAAATAGATTATAATATTTTATTCATATAGATGTTAATATATTATTAAAAATTAAATTGTGTTTATACAAAAAATAAATAAAAGATATTATGGTAAAAATTTCTTCTTATAGCTTTTCCTGGAGTGTTCAGTTTGTGGACATTCTCGCTTGATGCTCCAACAGTAGTCAGCCATCATACTGACATCCCATCTACCTTGATACCGCGCTTCGATAACCTTTAGATCTTGGTGGAATCGCTCGCTCTGTTCATCACTAACAGCACCAAGATTTTCTGGGAAGTTAGCAAGATGACTATGTAAGAAATGCAGTTTGATGCTCATGTTGAAACCAAGCTTTTTAAAGCTCTCCAAGAGTTGTTGAACAATTTCAATGTAATTCGGGGCTCCTGTATTTCCAAGAAAGTCTTTAACAATATTTTTAAAAGCCAACCAAGCCTTCCTTTCAAGTTCGGTCATTGTTTCAGTGAAATGTTCATCTTTAACGAGTTGCCGAATCTGTGGACCATTAAACACACCAGCCTTTATCTTTTCATATGACAGGCTAGGGAATGCCGAAATGATATACTTAAAGCAGTCTCCTTCAATTGACAAAGCCTTAACAAATTGCTTCATGATACCTAGTTTTATATGCAAAGGCGGAAATACAATGTTTTTTCTGTCGACAAGTGGCTGATTTATAATGTTTGGATCACCAGGTCTTAGGTCAGATCTTGGCGGCCAGTTCAATTGCACCCAATACTTCTCACGAGCTCTGCTGTCCCACATGCACAAAAAAACAGGAATACTTGGTATACCCGCGTTGCCGACCAAGAAGGAAACAGACCATTTTACACAGTCACACAGATGATCATTGGTGCATGTTATATTGCAACAAGTCAATGACTTGCTTTATGTCGCCATATTCTTCACGCAAAGAAACTAAATGACCGTATAAATTTCCATTATGTAGGAGAACACACTTCAAGCTACGCTTTGAGCTATCTATAAACAATCGCCATTCAGTTGCGTTATAGTTAGAAATGGCCAATTCTTTCATTAAACCTTCTACGTTCTGGCAATATACAAATCCGTCTTTATTTCTGAAGTACTGCCTAAAATCACTTTCTCTGGATCAATAGTAAGTGACTTTAGCTCCTTTGTCAAGCAAATTTTTTTCGTGCAGTCTTGATGCTAATAATTCCGATGCTTTTTTGGATAGTCCCAAATCTCGTGCTAAATCATTTAATTCATGTTGATTGAATCCGTTAAGAACAGAATCATTGGAAACTTTGAATTCTTCGTCGGTGGAGTCACTTCGATCTTCACTTGATTCACATTCTTGTATTTATAAAGAAGGTAATTCTTGAAAAACTGGCACTGGAATTTCAGCTGAATGAGGCACAGGCGTACAGCTGACGGTAAACGGGGGTACTCAATTTTATGTTTGTTTTTCTTGTTGAATCCTGATGTTTTCACTATGCAAAAGTAGCAATCACTTAAGTGATCTTTGGGCTCTCGCCAAACCATTGATATACCACACGAAAGTTTATTACGTGTTCTCTTTGTCCACATTCGTAAACTCTTTACACACTGCTTGCACACTTTATGAGGGGCCCATGATTTATCTTGGTCACCCATTTTCACTTTAAAATAAGCAAAATAGGCTTGCCTGACAAATGTACTAATATTAGTCGGTTGAATGGGGATGGTAAAACTGCCACATATATAACAAAATGAATCAGGGCTGTTTAAGCACTTACGACGAGAACTACCAGAGGCAGACATAACGAAAATCTGTAGTTGTGTATGTATACTTTGACTTCACTATATCAGAGCGACACAGACCCGCGTACTTAAGCATCTCATGCGTAACTGACCGAGCTAGTTTCGGATGACACTACTCCTGTGACGCACTCCTAGGTCGAAGAAGGTTCGCCGGTAGCGAGAGCAGTAGTGACTTCTGTGATTCGGTAAGCTTAGTCGGATGCGCAACAACTGTAGAGAAAAAACTTGACGTGATAGAAAAAAAACTAAATAAAGTTTTGGAATTAACATGTCAATTTACGTATAAAACAGCTTAAATATCGAACTCAACAGTAATTATTTTTCAAATTGGTCCCGAGTGTTTGTCTATTCTAATTTGAAATTTATTATGTTTATTTAAATTGTCAGTCCTGACAATTTTGTTCCAATAAAAATACTGATAATTGCAAATGCTTGTATTTTTTATCCTGTTTATCACCAGATTTTGTACTAATTACTTGATCATATTAATTACATAGGTCAACTTAACCCTCATGAAAAGTCAACCAACCCCAGGCATGGGGTGGGTTGACTCGTATTTCGTGTTCTAAAAAATAAAACTTGTACATTATATCATAATTGTTTGCGAGCTTCTTGTTATTTTTTCCAAAGCTTAATAGTGTATCTATCAGATGTATTATCAGATGTACTAAAACTATAGTGTGTATCTGTCAGATGTACTAAAATAATAAAAATACAAGCGTCTTAACTGAAGTTTGGTCAACCATTTCACCTACCTACCTTCACCTTTCAACCAACCTACCTTTCAAAACGCTATACATGCAAACTCAACAACAAATTGCAGGGAGGTTAAATGTTGGTTGCCGAACCATTTGTGATCACTATGGGAGAGATCTAAAAGGCAAGAAAATGCCTTCGACGTCCCATCACACACAGCAAAAGCGGTCAGAGTCCCCATTTCTGCGTTTGGCAGGAAACTCTTGTCGCACCTGCCGTACTCATAAGACTTGGCCCCTTTCGACTACCACTTGTTGAATGAAACACTTCAACAATTACGGAGATGACGAAAAATGGCTTGATGACTGGACCACCTCAAAAGATGTACGGTCTTTCGGGTAGGGCATTCACAAATTGTCAGAAAATTGGGAAAAATGTGCACCTAGCGATGGTGCGTACTTAACCGTTTAACTGAATTTTAACGTGCTAACGAAAAAAATTATAATTATTAACCACCGCACCTGGTATATTAGAAAAAGACGAATTATTTAATTAATTGAAGAAGATGAGTCTACTTGTGGCCCAGTCAATTCGATTTAAATTGAAAAATAAATAAACCAAATATAAAACTAAGGATATATACAAAATCATTTAATTCTTCCAGTTCTGATTTATTACCCGTACAATTTCGTCGACTTCGGCTTCTTATTGCCGAGATTATTTATTTTCCAGAGCCATCGGCATTACGGTTGAATTTCCCGAAATTACGTTCCATTATTTCGGGACCGGTTTTATCCGAATAACAATATTCGCGGGCGGAATTTCGGTTTACTGGCACTTAAATATTTAATATCTGTGAAAAGTTGCCATATACAAGTTTTATTTCGACTTGTTTGGGATCATTTAATACCCTAAACAAGGGCTCTTTCTTAACTTTAAGCTCCTATGAAATATTGTGTTCTTCCTAACGGTTATTACTAAATTTTACATGGTTTTTAAACGTATATATCGCGGCTTATCTCAATCAGTTTATTCTCAAGTCACATTTAGAAAATGGTACAAATTGAATGATATTGCAATTCATATCAAAATAAAATACATGGGTCGCTCGAAAAGTTCTCGTCTTAACAAAAAAAACCAAGTTTTTTGAGATTTTATTTCAATATAGTCACATTAGTTTAGACCGATGATGATCCCACGTTTTAATATCCCCAGTATAAAGTGATTTGTTCAATTCTGCAAAGCGGTTGTCTCAGCTTTGACCTCATCATTTGAAGTGAACCTTAATTCGGTGAGCCATTTCTTTAGGTATATCAAAAAAGTAATCGCTGGAAGCTAAATTCAGTAAATATGCAACTACAATAATGAGACTGATGGCGTAACGTTCGATCTGGCAACACTATCGGTTTCCTGTTTAGAAAGAAATGAGGTTAACATCTGATGCATCTTCAGTTAACTTTCTAGAATCGCATGATGTTCGTACAAATTCTGCTGCAGTATTAATTCTGCTCGTAAATAGGATTTTTCTAGTGTGTTCTGAAAATGAGTAGCAACAATTTCAAACAATGATGTCCTATTAAATTTTGTTTGACTTGAGCAGAGTTCGACAAAAACTTTTGCTAAACTTCAGCGTGCCTACGGAAACAGTGTTTCTCAAGCATTTGAATACATACATATATATATATATATATATATATATATATATATATATATATATATATATATATATATATATATATATATATATATAGATATATATTTATTATTATTCACCTATGGGCCCTAGTGGACCACGCGAAATACAATTAGAGGCGTTTGCTGTTGTTAGCCTTCCTTTGCGCCCATACTAATTTCATTCTTTCGCTATGAGCTTTTTTCCTTTCGTCAGACCAAGTTGTTCCAGTCTTCCTACATTTTTCTCTCTGGCCAACCTTCCAAACGTTAACCTTGTGTCTGTAACAGCCTCTATCCTGAATTTCACTTTGTGTAATATTTGCTGATCTTAGGTTCTCTTTAATTGCAGCAATCCATTTAATTATTTCTACTTTAGCTCTACTTCTATTTTCATAAAATTCAACTATTTGTCTAGTTAGCCTTCTCGGATTCATCCGTTTTATGTATTCGTAAAACTTAAGTCTTCTTTTTCTCATATTGCTATGGATATCTGTGTATTGTTTGATTTCTTGGTTTTCTCGAAGTCGTTAAGTTGTGCTGTTTATTTGTTTGGGGCCTAAGATTTTTCTTTCCTTCTTTTCAATCTCCTCGATGTCTCTCTTTCTATTCAAAATGAGCGTGTCTGCCCCAAATAGACATTCTGGCTTAATAACTGTGTTGTAATGTCTCAATTTTGTGTCTCTTGAGGCATCTCTTGAGGCAACTCTCTAAGACTCATACGACGATTTTTGACTACAAGTTTTTTGATTGTTTGATTGATTGTTTTCATCGTTCGTAGACGTTGAAGGTCGACAAGACCGAGGCAAAACAACTACCACTTCTCGACTCTCTTTGAAACCTTTATACCATTGATATATCCGCGTTTTTCGTATGCATGTTTTACCTAAGGTTTTCTGCAACTATTTTCAGTGATTCTGCAAATGAAATTTCGCAATATTTTTCTTTATAGTCATATCGCAGCACGCACTTGACGTCGACTAACAAAACCAGCTGATGTAAACAAATTAGTTGACCTATTGAGCTCAAATTGCACATTGTAACTAGGTACAGTACTACCATCTTACAACAAAACAGAAAATGAAACAATATTTTACGTGGGCTTTGTAAATTTCGGGTAATTTTTAAAGGTCACGTGAAAATGGTCATGACGTTTCGCCAAAAAAGTGCGTTTCCTTCACGACCATGCAAATAGTCCCCCAATTTATGATCCCCCAAATACCAGACTATTTTGCAAATTTCGAGAAGTTGATGCTGTATATTCCATTAAGAATTTCATTGTAACATTAAAAAATTATTTTCAAGAACAAATCAGTATTTCCAAATAACCAAAAGTCAAGAAAAATCCTTTGTATTAAAGTATTAAACGAGTCCAAACAAGTCGAAATAAAAGCCGAATATGGCAACTTTTCACGGATATTAAATATTTAAGTACTAGTAAATTCCGTCCGTGAATATTGTTATTCGGATAAAACCGTTCACGAAATAATGGAACGTAATTTCGAGAAATTCTATCCTGACGTCGATGACTCCGAAAAAATAAATTATTTCGGCAATAGAAAGATAAATCGCTGGAATTGTTCGAGAAATAAATGGAAACTGGAAGAATTAAAGTATTTTATATATACCCTCATTTTTATCATCGGTTTATTTTTGTTAATTTGAAATCGAGTTCGGTCGGGCCTAAGTAAACTGGTCTTGTTCTGAAAGATCGAGTAAATATATATATATATATATATATATATATATATATATATATATATATATATATATATATATTATTCACGCATGGACCCTGGTGGACCACGCTAAGTACAGTTAGAGGCGTTTGTTGTTGTTAACCTTCCTTTCTTCTTTTTCTCATATCGCTATATATATATATATATATATATATATATATATATATATATATATATATATATATATATATATATATATATATATATATCTGTGTATTGGTTGATTTCTTGATTTTCTCGAAGTCGGTAAGTTGTGCTATTTATTTGTTTGGGTCCTAAGATTATTCTTATGATTTTTCTTTCTTTCTTTTCAATCTCTTCGATGTCTTTCTTTCTATTCAAAATGAGTGTTTCTGCGCAATATAGATATTCTGGCTTAATAACTGTGTTGTAATGTCTCAGTTTTGTGTTTTTAGATATGCATTTTTTGTTATAAATATTTTGTGTAAGTCTGAATACAGTTTTCATTTTTTGACATCTACCCTTATTGGCCGCTTTTTCTAACTCGTTTTCCATGATATCCAAAATTTTTGAATTGAGAGACTCGTCTGATTGAAGGAGTTTCACTACGAATTATTGGAGCCTCCACCATATTCACCAGATCTGGCCCCCTTTGACTTTCATCTGTTCCTAAACCTTAAAAAAATCCTACGTGGCAAGTGCTTTTCGAAAAATTCAGAAGTTGCAGCTGTCGATAAGTATTTTGAAGGACTTCCAGAAAATCACCTCAGATGGAATAAATGAATTGGAGAACCGCTGGAAAACATTTATTGAGCCTAAGGGAGAATATACTGAAGAATAACGTCATTTTTTTTACTATAGCTCATTCAGGGAAATAATGGTTAAATGTCATCAAAGTCTATGATACACTCACATTACAATTCCGTCACATCAACACCAACATACCCAGACATTGGCATTTGTATGATCGATAAAACTGTAAATGAAAAAGTAACACGAAAAGTGTTTTCTTTAAAAGTTTTAAACAAAAATCTGTTTCGAAGCTTCTACTTACACGGACATAGCGGCTTTTCATTTAGTTCACGCAAAGTTTAATAATGCACTATGACTAAAACATCTTTCAGATCACAGTAAATTATTAGAGGATTTACTTCTAGTCTATGAAATACTATTTCGCGATTCCACCATCTTTGAATTTCTTCTTCTGTATGTCTGATGCCATTCATCCAAATCTATGGTGTAACTGTTGATAAAGCTTCTTTCCACATATCCAAACAGTTATCAGTCGTTCTTCGATTTCGACCTATATGACCATTGTAATAATTTTTGGCCACCCTTCATATCAATTCGGATTGAATATGCAATAATAAGGGAGAAGACGTAACACTTTCTGACCATACTCTTCCATATGATCGGCCACATATTCTTTTTTAGGCTTATTCGTGAAAAGTACATTATGAAACACAAACCTGTCCCTTTAATTACTGCTTACCGAATAATGATTTGCAACAGTTCACTTTTCAACATGTTTCCAAAAGAAAGATCATGCTTGGCTTTGTCCATGCAGTGGTTGGAGGTTTATCCATCAGTGTACTGTGATATGGTGCATTATCCATGACAATAACTGATGGTTCCTCCAAGATTTTCAATAGCTGGTTTTCAAACCAAAACAAAAAGTTATGTTGATTCCTTTCTCCATGATATTCGCATTTTGTTTTAGAAGAGAAGATTAATTCGGCCTCTGGAATAAAGCCATTCTTGTTTCCAGTATGAAGAACAATACTTTTGTATTGATGAACAACACTTTTTTCCGTCAACTTTTGTAGTCTTTACACTCCTCTTGTTATCATCTTGCTACTAGTGACTCAAGGTCTCATTTTGAAATATCAATGTTTCATCCAAATAAACAAAATTAGACAGAGATATCTGGAAGATCCATCAGTCCCCTACGTGTATTATCCTTAATTTTAAATCCGTAAATCCTTAATCCTTGAATTATTAAAGAGTTTAACCGTTTGTTCTGAAATAGTTCAATAAACATAAAAATACAATATTGCCATATAAATCTACTCATTTTTTCATACATTTTATAGATTCGATTGCGAATTGAGGTTATAAGAAGGTAATCTAGACTAGTTACTCGTTTTGGATGTAGACGCTTTTTTTTCGGTGCTATTGAGATTTCGTTATTCTTCAACTTTTCCGAGATTACACTAACTGTATCAATAATAATGTTTAGAGCCTCTGAAACTGGCTAATAAAACTCCAATTAATCATGAGACTTACTAAGTTATTATTAGATACCTATCTTATGGCGTTTAATGACAAAAGCGGAGCCCCATTATCTCGTTCCTATTTAAAATAACTGATAAGTGACGAGACAAGTATATAATATAATAATAATCGCATATTTTTTACTACATAACACACACAAACATAAACTAAACCAGAAAATAGCTAAAACAGCACAGAATACAGTAAAAATAATACAAAACGTTTGAAGGCACAACTGAAAAACTATAAGAACTTGAAAATATCAGAAATAGATTTCTCGAGATTGATGACGTGCAATTATTATTTCCCTGAATGAGCTTTATAAACTTGTGTTCTCATTTCAGTGGTATTAGTACAAGTAAAATGTGATTTTTCATTCTAAAAATAAAGCATTGTCTGAGCAGGAACTCGTGGAGTTGGCAGACAATATTTCCGATGTGGAAGATGAACCGTTCATTGATAGTGGTTTAGAATATGTTCAGTCATTCTCAGTGGGTTCAAGTGATGCATTTTCGGGATCATCTACAAGCAAAGTAAAAAAGGATAGTCAAACTAAATAAAAATTTATCGTCCATGGAATGTTCATCTTCTGAAGAAGTTACTCTCGTCCAAACTATATTTCAATTTCCCCCAAAAGCCAGATGACGCCCATAAAGTAGTTTACATGGAAGAAGTGCTTTCGTACTTGAAGCAATTTTTTTCACTAGTAAGAAATGAAAGTACATTTCAGAGTATCGATGAGGCTATATCTAAGTTCAAGGGAAGACATTGTCTGAAATAGAACATTCCTCTCAAACCTACTAAAAGAGGTGTAACGTTATGGGTTAGATGCGATTCAAAAACTGGGTACACATACGACTCCAATATATATTCAGGAAGAGATGAATTCAATTCAATTCAATTCAATTAATGTTCGAAATTTTATCTAAAAAAGTATTTTTAATATATGAATTTGTTCTACCTGAAAGTGGATTTAAAATGTTTAATAAAAAAATATATGGACATATATATCATAAATATAGGAAATAAATATGAAAAATGAAAACGTTTTTGAATATTTCCTTTTTTATTATGGCGCCACAACTAGCACTAATGGGACATATATGTCTAAACCCCTCAACATACCCCCTTTTGAAAAAAAACCCGAACAGATAATGTTTCTCTTTTTTGTGATCAATGTGAAGGGTATGTAACAAAATCAAGTCAGTTAAATAAAAAAAAACCAAATTGGGACTTAATGGGTTAATGTATCACGGTAGATATTCAAAAAAAAAACTTTCATCGTTATAAATAATTAATGTTATAAATAATATTTTGCTTGTTTGTGATGTGTACCGATTCAGACCGCTCGAAAATAGAAAAATACGATATTTACATGAAATTTCCTCAGCGTCGCAGTGAAAAAGAAAACATTCGGATTAGAGTGGGAAAGCTCTTAAAATTCGATCTGGCATCCAGTGAGTCGGAAAATAATCTTTTCTGAGAGCGATAATCGGCTTTTAAAGTGTAAATCGTTCATGAAATATTCATAGTGGAGCGTCTATAACTACGACCGTATAATGCTAATTTATGGGCTTGATTATTTCTTTTAGCAATTGCGATTTTATTCTGAAATTTTATGCTACAAATTGAGATTCGAATGAAATCCTAAGGAGTACAAGGGCTTTGTGTTTGTTAACAATTTATCTCTTTATTACTGAGCAATACACAGATAAATATAAAATGAGTGTAATCTTTTCAAATTACGAGGTTTATAAATAAAATAATGAGACTGGT
Organism: Cosmopolites sordidus; assembly: GCA_031761425.1. Lineage (NCBI taxonomy): Eukaryota > Metazoa > Arthropoda > Insecta > Coleoptera > Curculionidae > Cosmopolites > Cosmopolites sordidus. Next base: position 965,743 of record JARFXV010000161.1, on the reverse strand, counting down.
GGCCTAGCTAAAAATGTGTGACAATAATTTCTAGCGACGGTACGCTATCAAGTTTTGTTTTAGACTTATGAACAATGCAACGAAAACTTCAGGTTTTTATGTGTTTTTCTTCATCCCTAATTCGTTGGCTAAAATCTGCTGAAAGGTTGTGTGAGTCAAATTCAACTCTTCTCCGATTACTATGACGAAGTAAAAGATCCCAGATTTTTTTTCAGATATTTTTATCACTTCGCTGCGAGGTTCATTTGAATCGGGTCTCCACCTACTGAGAATGTTCGGAGAAATATACGGACTATCAAAACAGAGGCCCGATTGCAAGAACTGTTAATCGAACTTGACTACATACATTGGGATATTATTGGGCTCTGTGAAACACGAAGAAAGGGTGAACAGTTAATCAAACTGGAACCAACTGGACACATACTCTACACTCGAGGTACGGAAAATGGCCGATGTGGCGGAATTGGATTCCTCATCAATCGAAAGCTGAAGGACAGTGTGGTAAAATTTGAAAGTACATCCGACCGACTAGCCCAATGCGTCATTCAGCTGAATAAAAAGTTTAGGCTTCAAATCGTCCATGCTTATGCACCAATTATAAGCCATAGGGATGAGGAAATTGAGGAATTTTATGATGATGTGGCCCAGCTTTTATACAAGGAGAAATGTAGGTACAAAATCCTGATGCGTGATTTTAATGCCAGAATTGGAACAACAAGAACAGACGAAAATACAACTGGCCCATATGGAACTGGTGAGCGAGTGACCACTGAATGGTACAAGCAAGGGTTCGGATTGACTGTCGAAAAGGGTGCGAAAGAATGGTAAGATCAAAAAAGGGCAAGGTGGATTCTGGAAAACTGCTGGAGAGAGGAATCGAGTTTGAGATTACTTTGTCAAACCGGTTTGCTGCATTACAAGATCCAGAGGATGTGGAAATATCAGTTGAATATGAAGAAATCGCCAACAATGTACTTCAAACGGCTGCTTCAATAACACCAGAAGAAAAATGTCTCAAATAAATAGAAATCTCCAGTGAGACCATTGATTTAATGATGAAACGGCGGGCAATGAGAAATCCAGGTAGTCCTTTTGGCAGGGTCGAGTACACTGACCTCTGCAAAACTATAAGAAAACGTATCAGAGAGGACATGCGCCGATTCAATATGCAGCTAGTGCAAAAAACCCTGGATGAAAACAAAGGAATTAATAAAGCTAAACAGAAGTTGAGAAACAAAAGAACGCAAATATATGCTTTAAAGCGTGAGGATAGCACAGTGTGCAGGGCGCGTACCCAAATGTTAGAGATTGTCAGAAAATTTTATTTCCAGTTATATGAAGATCAGAACTAATCAAATACAACAACACCCACGGAAGAACAAATGCCAGATATCCTAGTGAAGGAAGTAACAAATGCTATAGAATCGATGAAAAACGGTAAGGCTCCAGGAAAAGACAGTGTAACTGTCGATATGCTAAAAGCTGGTGGTCGGACGTTACATAAAACACTGGCAAAATTATACTCAAAATGCCTCAAAGAACAAAAAGTACCTGACTTTTGGAAAAATGCAGAAGTGATCCTTCTACATAAAAAAGGAGCACAGGAAGATTTAAAGAACTACCGTCCAATAAGCCTCCTATCAGTAAGTACGTACGTACCTTTGTACGTACTAATCAGTAATGTACAAAGTTTTCACTAAGATAATTTCTAAAAGAATATTAAGAAAACTGAATGACACACAACCAAGAGAACAAGCAGGATTCAGAAGTGGATTCAGTACAATTGATAACATCCAGGTTGTACAGCAGGCCATAGAAAGGCACAACGAATACACCATGCCAATGTGCTTGGCTTTTATCGACTACGAAAAAGTATTTGATTCCATCTCAAAGCATACGATAATGGATGCACTGCTTAGCCAAGGTGTAGAGAAAGCCTATGTAAACCTATTAGAATCGATATATGATGAAGCTACAGCCACAATTCACCTTGATGATCTTGAAGTGGGAATTAATATAGAACGAGGTGTACGGCAGGGTGACGCAATATCGCCTATTCTTTTCTCGGCTGGCCTTGAAGAAGTATTCCGTAAACTGGATTGGGAACAGGATGGTGTAAAGATCAATGGTGCAAACTTAAACCATCTTAGATTTGCAGATAATATTATTCTCATTTCACAAGACCCAGAGGAGCTACAAAGACGGATACAAAAACTGCAAAGGGCTGGCGAACCATTTAGCTCGAAAATAAACCTGAAAAAGAGTCAGGTTATGTTCAATAACTTCCCTCAGGTCAGAAGAATTTCAGTTTTAGGAAGCGATTTAGAGATTGTGGACAGCATTATATATCTTGGGCAGAGGATTTCAATGGAGGGGAATACCGCCCGGGAGGTGGAACGGCGTGTTAAATGTGGCTGGCAGGCATTTGGTAGGCTCAACCATTCCTTCGGCCGCCACCAAAGCGTCAGCAAATGTCTTTCGAGACCGGATTCTGTTCCTAAAACCGTCATCAGTTGTGCTCGAGCTGAACACTTGGAAATGGCCAAAACTATGACCATATAAATTTTGAAGGATGACGGGTGTAATCATATACATCTCACGTCATCCTGCGGCGAATGTTCGCAGCAACCATCCTTGACTCGCAAAACCCTGCGTATGATACCAATTAAGTACGAAAAGTTGCATAGTGAGTTCGTGGAGAAGAATTTTATAAACAAAGAAAATTTATCCGTACTCCACATGGGAATTGTTTGGTTGGCGGTTGGAGGAATATATCAATGTATTTGAAAACCACATAAACTAATGTATTGAATAATTTGGAATCTTTTATTCACATTGTATGTGCTCTTTTCCCCAGATTTTGTTCCGGGTGACTATTATGCAATCTCAAACATTCAAAATATAATGGAATGGAATTTTCAATGTACAATAGATTTTATTAATAATATCGCAATAATACTGATTGAATGTTGGTTTATTTCTTCTTAGTGATTAAAAAATAGTTGCAAAAGTGAAAAACAACCATAACAACTTCTAGAGGAAAACCCAAAAAGACATTTCAAATCGAAAAGTTCGGAGAAGGGAGAAGTATTATTAAAAGCCCGAGCATAGGCGTTTCGCAAACTTCTGATATGGCTTAATCCATCGAATTACCGAGAAACTTTTGGAACCATGTAGTTGACAAAGCAGATTTCTGACTTTGTTTTGTCTCGCGGGTTATTAGCCGAAAGAACTAAGTGCCACCCTACTTTCTAGCGTCTTTCTCTTGATCAAATCAACGTAGATTTGTTAGATCGAAACTTTTATCTGGATAAATAACGGATAATTTTGGTATTGTTTATGTAGAAGTTTATTTTAGTTTATTTATTCAGAAGCGATTTCAATACTTTTAAGGCGAGGAATGTGGCGAGCGTCGTGTCGCGTATATAGCTCACCCCTTTCTTTTATTTCAAGGGCTTCTCTGATTGTTCGGACCTTATAGTTTTCAATATTCACTATTTATTTGGCTCCTTCGAAATTGATTTTATGTCCTGTTTGTCTTGCTTGTTTGTTTTTTAAGTTGTTTTTATGCTCTTGTATTCTGACCGAAATTCGTCTGATTGTTTGTCCTATGTACGTTCTGTTGCAGTCGGAACAAGATATGCTATATACCATATATGTATATATATATATATATATATATATATATATATATATATATATATATATATATATATATATATATATATATAAAGGGGCTTGTAAGGGAGAGGAATATTAATAAGCAAATAATAATTTACTCGTACACCACGTGGGTGCTTTGCATTCCTTCAGCCGCCACCAAAGCGTCAGCAAATGTCTTTCGAGATCGGCTTCTGTTTCTAAAACCATTATCAGTTGTGCTCGAGCTGAAGCGAGTTGAGCCATCCTAAAAAGAATGATGAAACATTTATGTCACAAAACTCTATATCTGGAAAATATAATATATATGAGGTTGAACATCTATGTGTGTTGAAAAGTATGGTTTTAATTATACCTTTCTATTTGTTTTAAAGGGTTGTAAAGTTATTAAAGGGTCTCTTTAATTCGTGAATAAAATACAGAATTTGCGTTGATTTGAAAAAACTTTTTGTTGATACTTGAAGCAGAGTGTATGAACAGTGCCAAATCGCATAATCTTGGTGGAAAATTAACATCCAGTTTCTTACAATAATTAAGTTGTTCTCTAATAAATAAGTTTCAATAGCAGAGTGAGATCTAGAGCCATCCTGTTGTAACCACATATGCTCCAGATCAATATTATTCAATTCAGTAAACAAAACCCATTCACAGTTACAGCTTTTCCAGCAGCATTACCAATTGAGAAAAATCATCTGTTTGTTCTTTGATCCAATTGACATATGCACGAGTTTTGGATGATCCAGTGGCTTTAGTTCCCGTGTTATTTGAATCTTATATGCCTTCTGAGCTAAATCATTTTGTAAAATACGCCATGATATGGATTCACTGAGGTATTCTGGGTCTTCAGCAACACTTATATAGTATATATCAGTATATATAGTATATATATTGTATATATCAGGGAACTATCATCTTGTGGAATAATTTATTTTAAATTATGAATAAGAAAGGTGTGAGAATTTTTTTTATGGAAAATGCAATATGCATGCAAAGAAGTGAAAAACCCTTCTAAATGACGAAATGGACCTGAACAAATCCCCTTTACTGAATTTGTACCGACAATAATTCTTTATGTATGTTATATTTGATGTTATGATGTATGTTATGTTATATTGTTTATATTTGATAATATTAAGTTCTCTAGTATGACCCACAGACTTCTAACGATTCCACTTAAAAAAGACAGCTCTGAAAAAGAACTTAATATTATCAAAAATATCGCAAGGAATAATGGATATCAGCCAAGCATCATAGATAAAATGATAAAAAACAAGATTAAGAAAAACAACACCAAACATTTTTATGCCGCAACACCCGAAAAAGATTCTAAAAATTGGCATGCTATAAACTATATTCACAAATTAAGTTCAAGAATCACAAATCAGTTAAAGAACGAAAATATTAATATTATCTCTGTTAATAAGAATAATCTTACATCGATGTTAAACAATAACAAAGAAAGAGCGAAATTTTGTGACAAATCTGGAGTATACGAAATTAAATGTAATATGTGTGACGCTATTTATATAGGCCAAACGGGCCGATCGCTCAATGATAGGCTAAAAGAACATAAATATTCAATTTTACACAATCAGAGAAAGACGGGCTTTGCCGACCATTGTATAGACCAGAACCATTTTTTTAACATTAATAATACCAAATTAATACATAGCTGCAATAAAAGCAGGCTGTTAAATTACCTGGAAATTTTCGAAATTAAAAAAGCCATATACGACGGCAAAAATCTAACAAACACCCAGCTAGACTTCGGAAATACTCCAATTATTGATAGTGTAATAAATTTAACGAGATGAAAAAACCGACTTCCATTAGACAGCACTTTGAAACTTTAGTTTAGTTTATACATAACTCTCTTTGAGAATGGTCGCGAGGCCGAAACATGTTAGAGAATATCTTGAATATATTGTGAAACAAATACCAAGTGTTTTAATTATTATCATTGTTACTATGTTTCACCAAGAGACAATCGCGCAATCAATCAAAACAGTCTTTCATTAAACATCGATATTCGCCATAATAATCTTTAGTACTCTTCCTGTTTTTTTTTTATTTTGAACCATTCAAAAGCAATTGCTTACCACTGAAATTATTTGTGCAATTTTTTTAATGAATTAGCAATATTATAACGATACCATTAACCTTAATAAAACACGTAATAAAACAAAAATGACTCAGGGATCCATATATTTCATTATAATTAAAGTAAACTATTAATTAGGCTCGTAAATAAATCCGTACGGTTATTTTAGACTATAACGAAATATAGTTTATTTAATATCTGGTGGTTTATTTAATATATGGCCCTGGTGGACCACGCAAAGTACAGTTAGAGGCGATTGTTGTTGTTAGCCTTCCTTTGCGCCCATACCAATTTCATACTTTCGCTATGATTTTTTTTTCCTTTCGTCAGACCAAGTTGTTCCAGTCTTCCTACATTTTTCTCTCTGGCCAACTTTCCAAACGTTAACCTTGTGTCTGAAACAGCCTCTATCCTGAATTTCACTTTGTGTAATATTAGGTCCTCTTTAATTACAGCAATCCATTTAATTATTTCTACTTTAGCTCTGCTCCTATTTTCATAAAATTCGACTAATTGTCTAGTTACCCTTCTCGGATTCATCCGTTTTATGTGTCTGTAAAACTTAAGTCTTCTTTTTCTCATATCGCTATGTATATCTGTGTATTGTTTGATTTCTCGGTTTTCTCGAAGTCGGTATGTTGTGCTATTTATTTGTTCGGGGCCATATAGACATTTTGGCTTAAGAAATGTGTTTCCATTTTTTGACATCTACCCTTATTGGCCGTTTTTTCCAACCCGTTTTCCATGATTATTTTACCCAAATATTTGAATTGAGAGACTCGTCTGATGTTACCATATTTTGTTTTTAGAAATGGTGTTGTTAGTCTGTTGCAGGTCATGTATTGTGTCTTTTCAAAGGAAATTTAGAGTCCTGCCTTTTCTGCTGTTTCTTTTAGGATTTCAATCTGTTTTTCTGCCGTTAATATATCTTGAGCCAAAATGTTATGTTTCTTTTTACTGTTGTTTTTTTGATTATTGAAATATTTTTTTGTTTCAGGCATTCACCAACTTTAGTTAGTTCTTCAGCTGGATTCGAAAGAAGTATCGCATCGTCAGTAAAAGGTAGGTTCTATTTTCGTTTTGTGCTTTAATCATAAATCTATATATATATATATATATATATATATATATATATATATATATATATATATATATATATATATATATATATATATATATATATATATACAGATATATATATATATATATATATATATATATATATATATATATATATATATATATATATATATATATATATATATATATATATATATATATATAATTATTATTATTATTATTATTACTCACGTATGGGCACTAGTGGGCCACGCGAAGTACAGGTAGGCGTTTGTTGTTGTTAGCCTTCCTTTGCGCCCATACTAATTTCATTCTTTCGCTATGAGCTTTTTTCCTTTCGTCAGACCACGTTGTTCCAGTCTTCCTACGTTAACCTTGTGTCTGAAATAGCCTCTATCCTGAATTTCACTTTATGTAATATTTGCTGATCGTAGATCTTCTTTAATTGCAGCAATCCATTTAATTATTTCTATTTTAGCTCTACTATTTTCACAAAATTTGACTATTTTTGTAATTAGCCTATAGAGAGGTATACTGATTATATGTATATATATATATATATATATATATATATATATATATATATATATATATATATATATATATATATATATATATATATATATTTACAAGGTGTTAGGTAAACATGCAGCAAAAATTAAAGGGGTGATTTCTTGACTTATTCTAAGAATATTTTGTTGTATGATGATTTTTGAAAAACCTCTTTGTTTCGAAGATACAGGGTGAACAAAATTTACGACATTAACAACATTTATTATCAAAAAGTACATGTAACGTTGCTCAATCTGCAATAAATGTCCGAAATGACTTCCTCCAGCCTTGATACAAGCATTCAATCTTCTCTTCATTGACTGTCGAACTCTTTCAAATACACCAGGCTCGTTTCTAATTGAGTTACACCCAGCAATTATCCGATTTCTCAAATCATCCAAATTCTTCAATGGAGTAGCGTAAACTAATGACTTCAGATATCCCCAGAAGAAATAATCCAGGGAGTTTAAGTCCGGGGATCGAGCAGGCCATGCGTGTGGCCCACTTCGACCAATCCAGCGATATCTGTATGTTGCTGTTAAAAAATCACGAGCAACCTAACTGAAATGTGGTGGTGCACTATCGCGCATAAACCACATTTCATGCCTTGTTCCCAATGGTACATTTTCCAGAAACTCAGTCAGCGTTGCTTCCAAAAAGTTGCGATACACCTCGCCAGTAAGTCTTTGTGATATAAATACCGGTCCAATTAGATAGCCACCTACAATTCCAACCCAAACATTCAACGAGAACTGCTGTTGAAAACTATCTTCGCATACCTCATGCCGATTTTCATCTGCCCACTAATAGTTATTATGAAAATTCCTTATTGCGTTTCTTGCGAAAGTGGCTTTATCGGTGAAAAGAATTTGTGTCAGGAATAGAGGGATGCGAAGTAAAGTTTGCAATATCCATTGACATAATGTAATACGTGGAGGAAAATCAACAGGTAGTAGTGCCTGAACACGTTGAATGTGGTACGGATACAACAAATTTTTCTTAAGAATTTTCCAAACTGTTTAGTGACTCACATTCAAAGTATTTGCAATTTTTCGCGTAGAACTACCAGGCTCTTCTGCTATCATATTCAGCACATTCTGTTCCAATTGTACGGTTCTTACAATCAGTGATCTTCCTGACCCTTCAGTTCGTTTCAATGTGCCTGCTTCACGAAGACGTCGATTAATGTTTTCAAAGATTTTTCGGTCAGGGACATTACGGGCTGGAAATCGTTCACTGTACAATCGCCTAGCTTGTAATGCATTGCCATCAGCAAGTCCATACATGAAGTACATGTCAGTCATCTCGACGTTTGTATACATTATGATAGAGGACTTCACCCACTATTTAAGACACATCAAACAGCCAAACGTCACTCAATCTATGTAAACAAATGCGACCGACGAAATCCACTTACTAGATAAAACAGCCGTTTCAAGTGACCGAGATCGAAAAAAAAAATTGTACTAGATAAATTAATTGATGTACACCCTACTTTTATTTACATTAATGATTTCAACAAATATCGAATATGGTTGTCGCAAATTTTGTTCGCCCTGATTCTTCGAAACAAAGGGGTTTTTCAAAAATCATCATAGGACAAAGTATTATTAGAATAGGACAAGGAATAACCCCTTGCATTTTTGCCGTATGTTTACCTAACACACTCCATATATATATATATATATATATATATATATATATATATATATATATATATATATATATATATATATATATATATATATATATATATATATATTGTAACCCGTTTGGGCTTCAAACATGTACCCTTAAAAAAATACAATATATTTTACTACGTTAAGTGATACCAAGGGCTAATTAATGCTCAAAGAACATGAGATTTCAAGCGACAAAAGAACTCGGTACTTAGACATTTATTCCCAACATGTAAGACAGTATCGTGAAAGCCAAAAGAACATGAGGGGGATTCGGTTACAATATTAAATTCACCTGGTTAATAATGTACAGGGTAATTTAGTAATGACGTTTTGTAGACAATAAACAGTGATGAACTTAATATAATGTGACTAGTAGGGTAATAACTTATTTTTGGTCAGTCTGTCCACGAAACTCCCCGATGAGTGTCGCACAGGCTACGTGAGGCGAAACGTTGGTCCGTCTAGGCCTTAGGGTTTCAGATATTTCGTGGGTCTGCTCCTGTGGCACGCGTGGACTTCGAGGACACCCAAAGACTTGCGTGGAAAGAAACCAAAATCCACCCGGACCCATCACGTGGACAGGAAAAATATGAAAAGATGGAAACAATCCCCTACCAAAAGAACTAGAGAGGGATTTTATTAATATTGCGAGAAATATTTTAATAAGGTTAAATTGTTCTTATCTCTATCTGGGTTAAAAAGAATTATTCGTCGGACGACAAATAATTGCACGGCCACGAGGGTTCTCTAACTAAGATTGTCTAAAAAATATACCTCGATAGGCTTCGGGGGCAGTTTGCAGTGTTTTAGCAATAAAATCCTCCAAAGCTGATAAATAAACTCATCACAGTTCCCAAAACAACCGAACTCCGAACTCCAAGACTCTATTCGGCGGAAATTTTGCACTGGGTCAAAGCCTATTGCTGCACAGTTTGAAACTATTCAGCCTACACAGTTGTGCCTATTTGAACACGGTTGATGTTCGTTCACATTGAATGTTCGGAAAAGCTTCCGCGGTCGGTAATATTCAAATTACTGGGTTCTCGGGTAGAACCGCGTTTTAGATTTCTAAAATCTCGACGTTTCGGCTTCCACTTTGAAGCCATTTTCAAGAGAATCTAGTTGATTTACTCCGAGGCCTCAACCTGCCTACTCCCCAGAGTTCACAACCAGAAAATGGGTTGGGAACTCTGGTTGTGAACTCTGGGGAGTAGGCAGATTGAGGCCTCGAAGGCCTCATATACATATATATGTATATATTTTCATTTGCCGGAGACGCAGAAACTAGTAGACAGATTTTCATGACATTTTGACACATAACGTTTGAAAGTTACACATTACAATTGATCACCGGTAAGGATTTTTCGAAAGTGACGCCATCTATATGTCAGTCCGGGGACCGATATGTTAGCTTTTTTTTTACAGCTTTACTAACATGAAGGATTTTCAGTTAGTGGGTTGAAAATTGTTTAACGTATAACGAAAGAAACGTAGTTCGTTTAACATGAAAATATAATTTCACACAACATTTTTCCTGTATGCATTTTAACAATAACATTTTAAATATGTTAAACATTATTTAGTAAAAAACTTGTAAAGGACATCTGGGTCACATTTGCAAAGTCACGCCATAAAATGGATTAATTATTATAAAAAAAGAACACAAGCAGTTCGTTATCAGTTTTAGTTTATGGCTTTATTTAAAAGCAAACTAATGCGACATATAATTTCGTTAAAAACTTCCCCAGCGACTGTATTTTTACAATCTGACATATGGGACGTTTCACGTGAAGCGGACAACGAAAAAAGAAAGTGAGGTTCTGAAATTTGTTCATATTGGGCATGTTTGTATTTATATTAGTAGTGCATATTTTTTTATTTAAAGTTTAGTTGTTAAGATATGGGATTCTATAGAATTCACCTTATTGACGGAAGGGTTTCTTGGGAATTCTATTTTCATATTGAGTAAATTATAATCAAATAATAAATGTACTGTTTTGTATAGAAAATTTACTGTTCTTTTTAAAATTTCACATTTATGTTAAATATTTCAAATATTTTTTCTCGCGAACAAAGCAGAAGAAAACGTTCTATACACTCGAAATTATTACGACGAATAACAAGGTGAAGCAATAAATCAAAAGATTCGGAACCGATCGTGTGAAAGCAACTTTTTATTAAACGCCACAGCGTCACGCATAACCCGGCGGCATTTATTTGTTAAAGAACTTTCGGCCAAGTGGCAATAAGATTTGTTTGTTTATAAATACTTTTATATTTGCTTGTTTTGAAAGGTAATTGGTAAATAAATACATAATATTCTAAAATTACAATTTGTATCATTAGTATTATAGTAGTATTAGTATTGGCATTGGTATTGATATTGGTATTAGTAATTTTTTCTTCCCTCTCCTTTGGGGGTTTTCTGCTTTTCTTCAGAATGTATAATCAGACAGCTTCTGCCAGGATTATAATTCACGCAACAAGTACCTCGTGGTAATATGGCATGTTCCCAGTACAGAAGCCTTCTTCATAAGTGCTGTCAGTTCATTAGGAAGTCCAATCCTCTCCAAATTTTGCTGGAGTCCCCGCTCAATAAGTCCTGATATAACGAATGTCAATATCTCAATTTTTCAAGTCTATAGATGTCTTTCGATTGTGAACGTAAGTTTCTCTGATATTGTCGTCGACTGGTACGGCAACGTTCAATATGAATGCTAATCTTCTTTTCTTATATATTATTAAGATATCTGTATTTTTTTTTCTTTATTTGGGTTTAGGAGCCACATTAGCTGTGGTGTCTAAGGCGTCAGTCTTATGTTACGGCAGTTAATGTGGACCGGGTTCGAATCCTGTACTGGGCAAAAGAGTTTTTCTAAAATTCTTGTGAATGTTTCTAGGTAAGAGTGTAAAATTTGACATGGAATCACCCCTCAGTCACGCCAGTTCGAGGCTGGGTAAGGCTGGATGCCTTCTGAGAGGTTTTCTACGTTGGTCACTCGCTAGTCGGTAGGCTTCTCGAGATACTTTCGGTTAAGCACAAAACCAAGGGTTGATAGCCTGAGGGGGGTGTTGACCGGGGTTTTCGGTAGCTGATCACCGTGGTTCGGAACCCACGTTAAGCTGTAGGTCCAGTCGCTAAATAGCCTTCTCAGTTGCTGATGCGCCTCTAACCCCAAAACTTTACTTTTTATTTGGGTTTTTCGCCACGATTTAAGACTCAAAAAATATCAACAATATCTGTTCTTATGTAAATAAAGAATCACTGGGTAAAAACAAAAAAACCAAACGGAGACAAATTTCTCAGTGATTCATTTTTCTAATAAATTTGCCTAACGAACGAAATTTTAAAAATATAAAAATGTTCTAAAAAAATATACAAACGTTTAATGTTAACGTTTCGGGAAGTATTCTCCTCCCGTTTTCAAAAGGAATCTAAAAATAAAGTATATTAATTTTTATAAATTATGAAAAGATAGGAAGTAAATATATTTTTTGTGTATGTCAATGATACTTACATTGACAATTAGTTTTTAATGGCAGTGACATACCACCAAAAAAAAAAAAAAGAAAAAAAAAAAAATATATATATATATATATATATATATATATATATATATATATATATACCAGGTGTCCCATTAAGGATGGATCGCGGCCGTATCTTGAAAACTATTTGTCCCACAGCTTTGCGGAAAAAAATATTATACTAAAACTGACTGTGAGAAATTCACCAAAAATATTTTTAAGCTTCTAAAACGACCGCAAGAGGGCGTGACGAGCTAAACATTTTTAAAAATAATTTTTTGGGTGTATTTTCAAGTGTTAACCGAGTAAGAAAAATTCTCAGTTATAATTAGCAAACTGTCTCCTACAACTTTGTTTTATGACATTTTGTCGTAACTTCGCGAATAAAGAAGTGGGGGGAGTTTTACCTATTTAGATAAAAAGTCGTCTAATGTCCGTTTGCCTAAACCGGATTTCCTCAATTTGGATTCATTTAAAAGGCAATTGCAGGGAAAATCAGATAATCTGGGATATAAATTATTTAGTTTATAAATGAAACCGCGAGGTGGCGTTACATTCAACAATAGTTTTTTGAAGTTTTCTTCAGTTTTTTCAAATGGAATGGTACAACTTTTATTACATGGCTAGAAAGGCAATTTAAAGAGGAATCATCCAGTGAAAACCCGAAATCGATATCTCTGACATGTCAAGAGATATTTCGATTTCTCTGAAAAAATCAGTTAGTTTTAATTTTTACCGTAATATTAAGTTATAAATTGGTCTTAATATGGTACAGCTTTTATTACATGGCTAAAAAGGTAATTTAAAGAGGAATCATCCAGTGAAAACCCGAAATCGATATCTCTGACATGTCAAGAGATATTTCGATTTTCCTAAAAAAAATCAGTTATTATTTCACTACTACCTGCATTAAGTTAAAAAAATATTAACCTAATGTTTGCCTTCCTTCACACTTTACGAAAAGGCAAACGGACATTAGACGACTTTTTATCTCAATATGTAAAACTCCCCCCACTTTTTTATTCGCGAAATTACGACAAAATGTCATAAAACAAAGTTGTAGGAGACAGTTTGCTAATTATAACTGAGAATTTTTCTTACTCGGTTAACACTTGAAAATACACAAAAAAAAAGATTTTTAAAAATGTTTAGCTCGTCACGCCCTCTTGCGGTCGTTTTAGAAGCTTAAAAATATTTTTGGTGAATTTCTCACAGTCAGTTTTAGTATAATATTTTTTTTCGCAAAGCTGTGGGACAAATAGTTTTCAAGATACGGCCGCGATCCATCCTTAATGGGACACCTGGTATATATATATATATATATATATATATATATATATATATATATATATATATATATATATATATATATATATATATATACATATTTGTGAGGTTTACCGTATGATTGTGATTGTTTATTGAAATTGTTAAATGTTCTGTATTTTGTTACCGATTCTTTTAATACCGTTGTGGAATTATACCAATTGATTTTATGACTCGATTCTCATGCGTGTTGACAAATTCTAGATTTATTAAAATCTCCCTTTCTAAGAAGGTTTTTATGCCATTTTACTCTAACATCTAACGGTCTAGATGTCTCACCTATTATAAAAAAATAATTATAATTATATAAAGATATAAAAAAATGTTTATAACATTTTTATATCTTCAAAATGTTGTTCGTTAGGCAAATTTACTACAAAAAAGAATCAAAGAAGAAATTTTGTTTTTACCCAGTGAGTCTTTCTTTACATAAGAACAGGTATTTTTGATATTTTTTGAGTTTTAGATAGTGGCGAAAAACCCAAATAAAGGAAAAAATATATGAACACGCCACAATCATTCAGACATTACCTTGTATTCATTTTTCATGGAACGAAATTCGATTCAACAGCGCGTAGAAATTAGAAGTTGCAAAGCGAGAACAAATAGATTTTCCGAAAAAGCGCTTTTATGAGGTAATGGGTGTATGAACAAATATAGCTGCAGGATTTGGACTAAAGAAAGTTCTCAACTTATTCAGGCGTTAGATTTATCTGTTATTAGTCAATCTTTCCGTTCATTTAGACAATGATTAAAAAAAACAATTTATTTTATTATTATAATTCAAAGGTTTAAATTGAAATGCTCACAAAAAAGTTTTCTTTTCAATTTTCGTTACGGTATTTCGTTCCTATTCTAAAAAAAAACGAACCACCTCGGCAACAAAAATATAAAAGAGGCAAAGCAGAAAAAAAAACAAGCAGAAGCTTTAAGAGTTCTTAGAAGAACAAAAGGTTTTTACTGGTGTATTTTCCATTTTTACGTGCCATCAAGTTGAGACCGTCTCAATGAAATAAAAAAGAAACACGCACGAAAAATAGGTTGAAGACGTCTTCGTCGTCTGTTTTTTTTTTACAACACATTTCTAGTATGACAGTAATATATGGTCTGTTTCTAGATTTCTACGTATTTAATATATACGACAGTCGTTTGAAAATTTCACAGCCTGACAAAGGAAATAGAGAGAAACATTTATTTTTCAATGTGTGACAACACTCCTGAAAATACTCCGATAATTAATTATATTTAAATCCCTTAAGCTTCGTTAGAGGTTGAATGGTGTATAGTGAAATAATGTCAACTCATTTTAAGAAGAAAATAACAAAACAAAAGACCTGGAGGTGCCCAAACACGTACATAGGTGAATTTCAAATTGACCATGTTTCCATTTTGTACCCCAATTATAAAGAGATTTTGAATGTTCAAGTCAGGAAAGCAGCAAATATAGACACGGGTCACTACTTGACTAGAATCAAAGTTAGCTTTAAAACTCGAAAACTTATTCAAAAGAGACTGCTAATACCAAAGTTCGACCCAACGAAAATAAAACAAGCCCTAACAGAAGTGCTTGATAAACAACCAGCACAGAACTGGCAAGAATTGAAACAAAAAATTATTAAAACAGCCTTAAAGTTGGTCCCTTTACAAAAACGTAGAAAACATCCGTGGTGGGAAGAAGTTTGCGAGCAAGCAGTATTAAACCGAAGTAAAGCATTCAAAGATTGGAACAGTCAAAAACAGCAATAAACTATAACATCTTTTTGGAAGTAAGAAAAGAAACATCAAAGCTAATTAGACAAACTAAAAGAAAATATGAAAACAATCAACTTAATGAAATAGAAAAAGATTTCCAAAAAATAACACCCGAAACTTTTACAAAACATTTAAAACTACATTAACAGGCTATCAACCGCAAAGTCTTTGCTTCCAAATGGAAAACGGACAATTAGCTCTAAATAACCAAGACAATTGCAAGGAACTTGCGAAATATTTTGAACAAATACTAAACTGTCCTGAGCCCTTAAACAAATTACCAACAGTAAACCTTAAACAAACAAACCCAGATGTATTACCAGATTATTACCAGATTAATTAAATAACCCGGATTGTTTAAGATGAAATAATTAGGCAAATCAAGTGGCTTAAAAATAATAAAGCTTCTGGTGAAGATGGAATCACTACTGAACTTTAGAAATCCGCTGGTCCAGGTACAATCAAGGAAATAACCAAAATTCTACAAGAAGTTTGGCGAACCGAACGGATTCCGGAAGATTGAAAAGATGCTCTAATCCATCCACTACATAAGAAAGGAGATAGAACGGATGTAAACAACTATAGAGGGATATTTCTTCTCCCAGTTTGTTACAAGATTCTATCTCAATGTCTACTAGACAGAGCACAGGGACAGTTAGAACCTAACAATGGTGACTATCAAGCAGGTTTTCGACCAGGCAGATCCTGCCCTGAACAGATCCTGAATCTAAAGTTGATCCTAAGACATCAAAAACTGTACAATAAAAATCTCGTTTGTACATTTGTGGATTTCTAAAAAGCATATGATTCTATTGACCGCGAATCTTTATTCCGAACCTTGAAAAAACAAGGACTAGATCTCAAAACGCTGGCAATTATTAAAGCAACATTAACTAACACAAGGTCAAAAGTTAAATTCATGGGTCACATCTCAGAGCCCTTCGAAATTAAAACTTGAGTGAGACAAGAGGATGGACTCTCGCCACTCTTATTTAACTGTGTTCCAGAAAAAGTAATACAGGAGTGGCGTGAAAAAAAGGCGGCCCTGAATATTGACCAGCCCATTAAACTGGGGAGATCCAACATCAAAATTGATTCTCTGGCGTTTGCTGATGATCTAGCAATTTTGGCTCAAGATATATTAACGGCACGAAAACAGATTGAAATCCTAAAAGAAACAGCAGAAAAGTAGGACTCCAAATTTCCTTTGAAAAGACACAATACATGACCTGCAACAGACTATCAACACCATTTCTAAAAACAAAATATGGTAACATCAGACGAGTCTCTCAATTCAAATATTTGGGTGAAATAATCATGGAAAATGGGTTGGAAAAGGCGGCCAATAAGGATAGATGTCACAAAATAGAAACGGCATTGAGACTTATTAAGCCAGAATGCCTATATCGGGCAGAAACGATCATTTTGAATAGAAAGAGGGACATCGAGAACATTGAAAAGAAGGAAAGGAAAATCATAAGAAAAATCCTAGGCCCCAAACTAATAAATAGCACAACATACCGACTTCGAGAAAACCAAGAAATCAAACAATACACAGATATACATAGCGATATGAGAAAAAGAAGACCTAAGTTTTACGGACACATAAAACGAATAAATCCGAGTTGGCTAACTAGACAAATAGTCGAATTTTATGAAAATAGGAGTAGAGCTAAAGTAGAAATAATTAAATGGATTGCTGCAATTAAAGAGGACCTAAGATCAGCAAATATCACACAAAGTGAAATTCAGGATAGAGGCTGTTTCAGACACAAGGTTAACGTTTGGAAGGTTGGCCAGAGAAAAAATGTAGGAAGACTGGAACAACTTGGTCTGACGAAAGGAAAAAAGCTCATAGCGAAAGAATGAAATTAGTATGGGCTCAAAGGAAGGCTAACAACAACAAACGCCTTTAATTGTATTTCGCGTGGTCCACGAGGGCCCATAGGTGAATAATAATAATTGTTGAATGTGTTTGAATGCCCCCGTCGGCTCACTTCGTCAACTGACCCATATCGTCACCTAACCTATCCAAAAAACAACATTCCCGGCGTCTTGCTGAATCATGATATTGATGTTATTAACCATACAGGGTGGCTACATTCTTAACCATACAGGGTGCTTACAAATGTACCTTGCAAATCAACACATTTGGACATTTTAGAGAAAAGGTTCCCAGCCTTTTCTGGATTACCGCCCCCTTTATAAGAAAGAAAATTCCAACGCCACTCTTCCATAATAGTTAATCATATCAAATATTAAAATATTGTTGTACAATACCCAGTAGTACTTATACAGAATATAAATACTAATATATACATACTCCATATACATACACTACAACATAATGTACAAAATATGCCCGGTGCAATACCACGTAGTTTTACTTATTGTATGTCTGTGCTGATATTATATAATGAGGAGAGTATTGATACATTTCAAATACAGCAGAGCAGGACAGTGCAATAAAATGTTAACCCCTCCCGTTATCCCCTCTCGTAACGAAACCCGGCAAAGTTAATTAAAAACCCGGCAAAAAAATTAAACAAGGCCGGGTCTAATAAAATAACAGGTAAAAAGATCAAATTAATTTTATATCTGGTTTAATAATTTCAAAATATTTTAGTTTAGTTCGCATTATTTTCTTAAACAGTGCGGTTCTATAATTTCCATCGTATTTTTTGTTATTCCAAACGTTCTAAAAATGTGGCGTTCTTGGCAAGATAATGATCATTGTGCCTGCGGTAGTACATTAATACCTGCCTGCGGTAGTACCCTATTTATGAAAGAAAATATTTATCGTCCGATGCTAAGCAAATTGTTAAAATGTGTATGTTTCTTTATTGGACAGAGGGCTTAATGTAAATGCAGCCGCAGCAGCAACATCTTCATTAACGAAAACGCCGTTATCTACAGTTAAAGACATTGAGACGAAGCCAATTAAAGTCAAAAAACTTCGTAGTGATTTTGGTAAAAGCAAATGTGTCGACGAAACCGACTTAATGTCGTCCGTCTTTGCAGCTCCTCTAGGTCTTGTGAAAGGAGAACGATATCATCTGCAAATCTAAGATGGTTTAAGTTTGCACCCTTGATTTTTACACCATCCTGTTCCCAATCCAGTTTACGGAATACTTCTTCAAGGCCAGCCGAGAAAAGAATAGGCGATATTGCGTCACCCTGTCGTACACCTCGTTCTACATTAATTCCCACTTCAAGATCATCAAGCTGAATTGTGGCTGTAGCTCCATCATATATCGATCCTAATACGTTTACATATGCTTTATCTACCCCTTGGCTAAGCAGTGCATCCATTATTGCATGCTTTGAGACGGAGTCAAATGCTTTTTCGTTGTGCCTTTCTATGGCCTGCTGTACAACCTGGATGTGATCAATTGTACTGAATCCACTTCTGAATCCTGCTTGTTCTCTTGGTTGTGCGTCATTCAGTTTTCTTAATATTCTTTTAGAAATTATCTTAGTGAAAACTTTGTACATTACTGATTAGTACGTACAAAGGTACGTACGTACTTACTGATAGGAGGCTTATTGGACGGTAGTTTTTAAAATCTTTCTGTGCTCCCTTTTTATGTAAAAGGATCACTTCTGCATTTTTCCATAAGTCAGGTACTTTTTGTTCTTTGAGGCATTTTGAGTATAATTTATTGCGTCACCCTGCCGATATTGCGTCACCCTGCCGTACACCTCGTTCTATATTAATTCCCACTTCAAGATTATCAAGGTGAATTATGGCTGTAGCTCCATCATATATCGATTCTAATAGGTTTACATAGGCTCTCTCTACACCTTGGCTAAGCAGTGCATCCATTATCGCATGCTTTGAGATGGAATCAAATGCCTTTTCCTAGTCGATAAAAGCCAAGCACAGTGGCATGGTGTATTCGTTGTGCCTTTCTATGACCTGCTGTACAACCTGGATGTGATCCATTGTACTGAATCCACTTCTGAATCCTGCTTGTTCTCTTGGTTGTGCGTCATTCAGTTTTTTTTAATATTCTTTTAGAAATTATCTTAGTGAAAACTTTGTACATCACTGATAGGAGGCTTATTGGACGGTAGTTCTTTAAATCTTCCTGTGCTCCTTTTTTATGTAAAAGGATCACTTCTGCATTTTTCCATAAGTCAGGTACTTTTTGTTCTTTGAGGCATTTTGAGTATAATTTTGCCAGTGTTTTATGTAACGTTCGACCACCAGCTTTTAGCATTTCTACAGTTACACTGACCTTTCCTTTAGCCTTGCCGTTTTTCATCGATTCTATAGCATTTGTTACTTCCTCAACTAGGATATTTGGCATTTGTTCTTCCGTAGGTATTGTTGCCTTTGATTGGTTTTGATATTTATATAACTGGGAATAAAATTTTCTGATAAACTCTTAACATTTGCGTACACGCCCTGCATACTGTGCCATCCTCACGGTTTAAGGCATATGTTTACGTTCTTTTGTTTCTTAGCTTCATTTTAGTCTTATTAATTCCTTTGTTTTCTTCCAGGTTTTTTTTATACTAGCTGCATATTGAATCGGCGCGTGTTCTTTCTGATACGTTTTCTTATAGTTTTGCAGAACTCACAGTACTTGACCCTGCCAAAAGGACTACCTGCATTTTTCATTGCCCGCCGTATATATATATATATATATATATATATATATATATATATATATATATATATATATATATATATATATATATATATATATATATATATATATATATATATTCTTGAACGCAAAGTTTATAAAGTAGCCAAGTTTTCAACTAGAAGGCAAACTAAGCGAACATTTTTAAACAATCGCCATTCAACAAAGTAAAACTTCGAATAGTTTGCAATAACTTCCATTTTTAAACTGTGTTATCTCGCCGGTAAAGTAGTGTCTCTGTTGCGAAAGAGGATATTTAAGAAAGTAATTTAAAGTTGCCGCTTTGTTCGAAAATAGTCGAAAAAAATATTCTTGAAGTTTTTATCATGGTCGTTAACCAAACACAATATAACATTTGTAGTTGTATAGTTTGCATAGGACGAAATGGAAGAGGCATCTGGTTGGACCTTTGTGTAACCCGTAGCGCTATGTTGGAATTAAGTTTTACATTTTGTTATGACGTATATATAGATATATATTCCTGGTATGTTTTTTGGGAAAAGTTTCTTGGATTTATTGGGCCATATAAGTTGTAAAACTGCCTCTATGTTTTCTGAAATTGTAACATTTCGATTCGCGTTCTGAGCAGAGGATAAATTATCAGTTTTGTCAGATAGCATTCAGATAGTCAGATGTCATGTTTTTTCTTTTCTACTAAGTGTTCGATAATACCATCCGAGCTATATGAAGACAAACAACTAGTTCCAGACTCATATTCATCCGAAGAGGCTTGAAAGGGATCGTCCCACTCGTTAGAAAGAACTTCGACTGTTAGCTGATGATGATGACCGAAGATGATGCTGTTCTTTTTCAAAACTAGCCATTTGTCTTAAGGAAAAAGAGTAAAGTTACTTTTTAACTTGAATTTGACTATAAAATCTTACCTTGTTGAATAAAAACTGCCAATACACAAATATTATAACACACTAAAATATTTAGCTCTTTATTCTACCGCTAACAAATAAAAACGAAAAATTAACAACGAGAACAGACAAGTTTTATTTTGAATGATTCACGCAGCGTGCTAAGTAATTTTGGCCAGAAAGGACACTTGACAGACAAATTGTAACAACTTGTAAGAGACATACTTGCTTCATGCAAAAGCATCATTTTTAACAGATTTTCACAAATAAAAATTATCTTGTCATCAATGTCATGATATTTGTTGTATATGTTGTGGCCCAAAAAAAATCCAAAAGGTCATTCGTTATTTGTGTTGTGGCAGTTGACCTGTTGAGTGGTAAAAAATACAAAGACTGAATGAATTCGAACGGGTTTGTATTACAACAGAGAATGCTTCCGGACATTTTCGAAGAACATTTTCCCTTGATGTACAACTATGATAAAAAAGTAAGTCGAAAATAAATAAAATACAATATTCATTTAAAAAATTGTTTCATAATTTAACAGACTAAAATTCATCGTTTCTGCTCAGTTGTATATCTCAATGGAAATGCGTAGGATATCATGAGTCCATCGTGTTTTCGGTCTTCTCCGTGGACGTTTGCGATCAAGCGGTATCCAGTCCAGAACCGCCCTGGTCCATCGCCTCGCTACATGGCTTGCCCACTTCCATTTCAATTGCTTTATTCTTCCAATGATGTCACTTACTTTCGTTTGTACTCTGATCCATGTGCAGGTCTTTCTACCCCTTCTAGTAATGCCAAGCATACATATTTGCATTCCCCTCTGTGCTACTCAAAGTTTTTGAACTGACTGTGATGTGAGTGTCCAAGTCTCACTTCCGTATGTCATAACGGACAGGACACACTGATCAAAGACTTTTCTTTTCAGGCAAAGTGGTAGTTTGCTCTTAAACACTATGTTGAGCTTGTCAAATGCGTCGTTTCACCTCCCGGACGGTATCCCCTTCCATTGAAATCCTCTGCCCAAGATGTATATATAGTGATCCACAACTTCCAAATCCGTTCCTAAAATAGAAATCTTTTTGTCCTCAGCAAATTTATTGAACATGACCTGACTCTTCTTCAGGTTTATTTTCAAGCCAAATGGTTTCCCAGCCTTTTGCAGCTCTTTTTGCACGTGTCTTTGGGGTCCTCTGCGTCTTGTGAAAGAAGAACGATATTATCTGCGAATCTAAGATGATTTAAGTATGCACCATTAATTCTTATTCCATCCTGTTCCCAATCTAGATTACGGAACACTTCTTCTAGGCAGGCTGAGAAAAGAAGAGGCGATATTGCGTCACCCTGCCGTACACCCCGCTCTACATTTATTCCAACCTCATGATCGTCAAGGTGGACTGTCGCTGTAACTTCATCATATATCGATCCTAGTAGATTTACATAGGCTTTCTCTACACCTTGATTAAGCAATGCATCCATTATTGCCCGCTTTGAGATTGAATCAAATGCTTTTTCATAATTGATAAAAGCCAAGCACAGTAGCATAGTGTATTCGTTGTATCTCTCTATGACCTGCTTTAGGACCTAGATGTGATTCATTGTACTGAATCCACTTCTGAATCCTAGTTGCTCCCCTGGTTGTGCGTCATTAACAACAACATGTACCTTTGTACAACATATATATATATATATATATATATATATATATATATATATATATATATATATATATATATATATATATATATATATATATATATATACCTACGCTAAGTTACCTACGCTACAATCCTTGATGGTCCTGGTTATTATCAATAACTTCCCTCCATTCTTCCCTATCCAATGCTTCAATGTGACAGACGTTGAACAAGAAATATATCCTATTCATTCTCAGGAAGTCATTGTTTGGTGCGGTTTCTGAGCTCTTATTGGATAACCCTTTATCAGTAATACTTACAGTTAATACTACGGGTATTAAAGAGCGAAAAAAGGTAGGAAACGTCGTGTAAGTTTTATTTATGAAGGAAAAAATACGGGGAGGGGGGTTGGGGAAGAAGAACAAATTAAGAAGTGGGACGAGCTTTATAAGAACCGAATATCAGCACTCACAACAAGGCACAAAGAATAAGATGACTAGGACATATCAAACGGCTTGAGAGATGCCATAATTACCCCCATATGGAAGTCATGTCGGTAGAAGACTGAGAACGAAGTGGTACACAATGATATGGAACATTTAGTGGATTTTAAGAACTGGAAAACAAAGAAACATACATATTGTAAATGTCATATAGATTTTATATAAATAAAGCTTTTTAGTAAAAAAAATTGTCGAGTAATTGTTATCATACATTTTTCTAACAGTTAATCAAGAGGTACTCAATTACCTTCCAGAACTTTTTCGGTAAAAGCTTGCACTTTTTATAAATAATTCCTTGTAAGTAATAAAAAAGAAAATATATTACGCTTTAAAAGCAACTCTCTAACTACCTTAAAATGTATCTCTCCGAAGTTGCAGTTATTTCAAAATTTACGGTTGGGTTTGCGAAATGAGTTGGGAAAGTAGATCATTTAAACTTGCAACAAGTAATCGGTTTTCCATTAATTTCCACTTGTTAAATGGGAAATTGAATTTATCAGCAAAACTAATCAAATTCTTAATATTAGTTTTAATTTCCTTCGGACTTTATGGTTTATTTGATGGTGCTCAGTTTAAATTGAAACTGTTTTAGTTTTAACACCACCATTATAGGTTTAGTATAGATTTGTTTTAACGAAGGAGTGTATTGATAAATTTGATTTAAAAAATATAATTTCTTTCAAAATAATAGATATACCGGGTGTGCTCAAATTGTTATTTTTTTAAATTATTGATTGATTTGTGATAGTTCATTTTTTAAAAAGGAATAAAACAATTTTCTACTTTGTTATAATAAATATAAAATTGTTTTGTTTGTTTTTTTTTGTTATAATATATAAAAATAATAATAAAAGTGATAGACAAAGTAAAAAAATGTTTTATTCATTTTTATTGTTATTTTTGTTATTCTGCAACTTTAATATAAATGATTTTCGCTAAATTGACTTCTCTTTGTGAATTCTACAATGCACTGATCGAGAATATCAAAAAGTCAGGTCTGTTTTCAAATTTTGTAACTGTTAATAACTTATTTATTTTACAACTTTTATATAAATGATTTCTGGTAAAATTGATTATTTTTACTAGTTCTACAACCTGTTAAAATAAACGACTAAACTTTGAGAACACTCTGTATTTATAAACAGATAATTTTCACCTATATTCTATGTGGGTATTCTGCTAGTTCCTTCAACCGCTACTAGAACGTCAATTGAAATCGGTTTCTGGCCTTATTGCTTTCTATCAGTTAAGATCGAGAGCTAACATTGATGAGCGACTGAAGAAACAATCGGAAACAAAGATCTTATATAGTGAGCGCGACTGGCCATGGATATGCAACACAGTTATTAAACCAGAATATCTATATGGGGCAGAAACGTTCATTTTGAATAGAGAAAGAGAGACATCGAGGACATTGAAAAGAAGGACAGAAAAATTATAAGAAAAATCTTAGGCCCCAAACAAATAAATAGCAACATACCGACCTTGAGAAAACCAAGAAATCAAACAATACACGGATATACATAGCGATATGAGCAATTCAGGATATAGGCTGTTTCAGACACAAGGTTAACGTTTGGAAGGTTGGCCAGAGGGAAGAATGTAGGAAGACTGGAACAACTTGGTCTGACGAAAGGAAAAAAGCTCATATCGAAAGAATGAAATTAGTATGGGCGCAAAGGAAGCAATAAAAGTGATAGACAACAAAGTAAAAAAATGTTTTATTCATTTTTATTGTTATTTTTGTTATTCTGCAACTTTAATATAAATGATTTTCGCTAAATTGACTTCTCTTTGTGAATTCTACAATGCACTGATCGAGAATATCAAAAAGTCAGGTCTGTTTTCAAATTTTGTAACTGTTAATAACTTATTTATTTTACAACTTTTATATGACTGATTTCTGGTAAAATTGATTCTTTTTACTAGTTCTACAACCTGTTAAAATAAACGACTAAACTTTGAGAACACTCTGTATTTATAAACAGATAATTTTCACCTATATTCTATGTGGGTATTCTGCTAGTTCCTTCAACCGCTACTAGAACGTCAATTGAAATCGGTTTCTGGCCTTATTGCTTTCTATCAGTTAAGATCGAGAGCTAACATTGATGAGCGACTGAAGAAACAATCGGAAACAAAGATCTTATATAGTGAGCGCGACTGGCCATGGATATGAAACAAAAAACTGGTCTCGGAGGATACAAAAAATACACAACAAAAGAAAGAACACAGCAAAACTAAATTCATGGTAATATCGTTTGATGACCGATTAACACGAGGCCTAGACAACATTTTGAAAAAAGTGGACACTAAAATACTCTACAAACCATATAATAAATTAATAGAAGTCTTTAAACAAATTGCCAACACTAAACCCTAAACAAACAAACCCAGATTCATTACCACCGAATGAAGATGAAATAATAAGGCAAATCAAGCGACTTAAAAATAACAAAGCTTCTGGTGAAGATGGAATCATTGCTGAACTTTTGAAATCCGCTGGTCCAGATACAATCAAGGAAATAACCAAAATTCTACAAGAAGTTTGGCGAACCGAACGGATTCCGTAAGATTGGAAAGATGCTCTAATCCATCCACTACACAAGAAAGGAGATAGAGATAGACATCAAAAACTGTACAATAAAAATCTCGTCTGCACATTTGTGGATTTTAAGAAAGCATATGATTCTACTAACCGCTAATCTTTATTCCAAATCTGGAAAGAACAAGGACTAGATCTGAAAACGCTGGCAATTATTAAAGCAACATTAACTAACACAAGGTCAAAAGTTAAATTCATGAGTGATATCTCAGAGCCCTTCGAAATTAAAATTGGAGTGAGGCAAGGGGATGGACTCTCGCCACTCTTATTTAATTGTGTTCTTGAAAAAGTAATACAGGAGTGGCGTGACAAAAAATCGGCCCTGAATATTGACCAGCCATTAAATTGCGGAGAACCAATATTAAAATTGATTGCCTGGCGTTTGCTGACGATCTAGCAATTTTGGCTCAAGATATATCAACAGCACAAAAACAGATTGAAATCCTAAAATAAACAGCAGAAAAGGTAGGACTCCAAATTTCCTTTGAAAAGGCACAATACATGACCTGCAACAGACTAAGAACACCATTTCTTGAAACAAAATATGGTAACATCAGACGAATCTCTCAATTCAAATATTTGGGTGAAATAATCATGGAAAATGGGTTAGAAAAAGCGGCCAATAAGGGTAGATATCAAAAAATGGAAATGGCATTGAGACTTACACAAAATATTTACAACAAAAAATGCATATCTAAAAACACAAACATCACAACACAGACATCACAACACAGTTATTAAACCAGAATATCTATATGGGGCAGAAACGTTCATTTTGAATAGAGAAAGAGAGACATCGAGGACATTGAAAAGAAGGACAGAAAAATTATAAGAAAAATCTTAGGCCCCAAACAAATAAATAGCAACATACCGACCTTGAGAAAACCAAGAAATCAAACAATACACGGATATACATAGCGATATGAGCAATTCAGGATATAGGCTGTTTCAGACACAAGGTTAACGTTTGGAAGGTTGGCCAGAGGGAAGAATGTAGGAAGACTGGAACAACTTGGTCTGACGAAAGGAAAAAAGCTCATATCGAAAGAATTAAATTAGTATGGGCGCAAAGGAAGGCTAACGACAAGAAACACCTCTAAATGTACTTCGCGTGGTCCACCAGGGCCCATACGTGAATAATAACAATAAATTAATAGAAGTCCTGAATAAGGTCAATCAAATTGGTAAATCAACATGACAAATCAGGGATTTATAAAATTAGTTGTCAATATTTTGATCGAAGGAATATTGGGCAAACTACTCTTAGTTTCTAACCTCTAGACCTCTGTCCGTATTAACCAAGTATAAAGAACACATTCACCACATTAGATATGGGAAAAATTAAGAATCTTGTGTTGCCCAACACACTCGAGCATGACCATAATATAAATTTTAGTAAAATAAGACTTGTAAAAAGTTTAAATAATAATAATGCTTTGGATGAATATGAAAGCATTCAAATAGAAAAATGTAAGAAAACCTATTCCATTCAGACAAATTTTCAAGTATTAATGCATCGTTTAGTTAGCTTCACGGTTCATGATTTGTACACGATTAGAACATAGTTCAGTTTTAGACTTAGATTGAATCATCTCCTGATGATGATAACATCGTTAGCGAATCGCGCGTCGATAATACATACGTCGATAACACATGGACTGAAAAGTCCCTGGCCTAACAAAGAAAACACAGTTTTTTTGGTTCAAAATTAGCTTTATTCATCAACGTAATCTCCATCAAGAGCAACGCAATCATTCCAGCGCCGCTCTAACATTTCAATACCACTTTTGTTGAATGATTTATCTTTTGCCTCAAAATAGGCCTCAGTTTCAGCGATAACCTCTTCATTCGTGCGAAATTTCTTACCGGCGAGCATTTTTTTCAGGTCTGCGAACAGCCAGTAGTCGCTGGGAGCCAAATCTGGCGAATACAGTGGATGTGGGAGCAATTCGAAGTTCAATTCATGTAGTTTTGCCATTGTTTTGATTGACTTGTGATACGGTGCGTTGTCTTGATGAAACAAAATTTTTTTCTTTGCCATATGCGGTCGTTTCTTTGCAATTTCGGCCTTCAAACGCTCCAATAACGCTATATAATATTCACTGTTAATGATATTTCCTTTCTCAAGATAGTCGATGAATATTACACCACGCACATCCCAAAATACCGAGGCCATAACCTTTCCAGCCGATTGTTGTGTTTTCGGGCGCTTTGGACGAGGTTCACCAGTTGCTCTCCACTCAGATGACGATCGTTTTGATTCCGGAGTGAAGTGATGGATCCATGTTTCATCCATTGTCACATATCGACGCAAAAATTCCGGTTTGTTACGTTTAAACATGGCCAAACACTGCTCAGAATCATCAACACGTTCTCGTTTTTGGTTAACAATGAGCAAACGCGGCACCCACTTTGAACAGAGCTTTCTCATAGTCAAATGCTTATGCAATATAAAGCCAACACGTTCTTTTGATATCTTTACGATGTCAGCTAACTCACGCAACTTCACTTTTCGATTATTCAAAACGATTTTGTGGATTTTTTTTATGTTTTCTGGTGTTACCGCCTCATTTGGACGTCCACTGCGTTCTGCATCATCCGTGTCTCTACCACCACGTTTGAAGTCAGCAAACCAACGTTATATTGTTGTTTCTGATGGAGCGGAGTCCCCATAACACTTTTCAAGCCATTGCTTCGCTTGAACGGTATTTTTTCCCACCAAGAAGCAGTGTAAAATTAAAACACGAAATTGTTTTTGATCCATTGTTTTGAAAATAACAAAAGTAGCGTCACTCTTAGCACAATAACTCACAAACTAATTAATAGAATATCATGAAATTTTAACAGCTGTCTTTTGAAGGTTAGTATTAACTGAAAACAAGGTAACTGCAATAAAACTAGCGCCATCTATGTGTTAGGTCCGGGACTTTTCAGCCCATGTGTATATATATATATATATATATATATATATATATATATATATATATATATATATATATATATATATATATATATATATATATATATATATATATATATATATTTATTACATATATTCTCTTGACCGTTTTTTATTATTATTTTATTTATTGGGACTTTCGGTCAGTAATTAACTTTTAATTTTTAATTTTTTTATTAACGTTTCGGTTCAACAATGAACCATCCTCAGAATAATTCTACAATACATATAACTTTTATAAAAAAATACAAACTTACATTTAAAAACCTACCAATATTAAATTAAACAATTAATTTTAAATATTTTTTAACTAATATGTGTTAATTTTGTATACAATCTTTAAATGACATATTTGACTTTGACATATTTAACAATTCTTTCACCTTTAAATTTTTGTTTTTTATTATAACCTAATTGTTTTGAATTTGTTATGTGGAATGATATTAGATGCAAAAATAAAAAAATATAAAAATTTATTATTTAATAATGTTATTATATATACAACTTAAATTATCTGTATCATTTGTAAAATTAATGGTATTATATGTTTTTTTTTATATAAATCATTTCTTTTATATTTTTTTTTTATATTGTTTTTCAAAATCTTGGATTTTTATGTCGTTAAAATTATAGTTGTGTTCATTATCTATAGCATGCTTTGAAAGGGCAGTTACGTTTGGTTCTAAGTTTCTAATGATTTTTTTATGTTCATTAATTCTGTTTTTTAAATATTGTTTAGTTTGGCCAATATATGAACTTGGGCAGTTTAAGCAATCAATTTTGTAAATTAAATTTATTTGTTCCATTTTGGGTGTTTGTGGTTTTAATTTTGTAAATATTTGTGTAGTGTTATTATTGGGTATTTCTGCTATATTTATATTATATGGTTTAAGAACTTTTTTTATTTTATTATTTATTTCTGGTATGTATGGTAAAGGTATGTAATTTTCATTTTTAGTTTTATTTGTTATGTTATTATTGTTATAAAGTTGAAATATATATATATTAGTTAAAAAATTTTAAAAATTAATTGTTTCATTTAATATTGATAGGTTTTTAAATGTAAGTTTGTGTTTTTTATAAAAGTTATATGTATTGTAGAATTATTCTGAAGATGGTTTATTGTTGAACCGAAACGTTAATAAAAAAAATAAAAATTAAAACTTAATATATATATATATATATATATATATATATATATATATATATATATATATATATATATATATATATATATATATTATGGATGGATATTTATTATTTCCATTCTCTATTGAAATCGTCTACCTAAGATATATGTAATGATCCACTACATCCAACTTCGCCCTTAAAATTTAAATTCTTCTGTACTCCCCAAATGTATTGAATATTCCATCCTTACTATTTTTTAGGTTTGTTTTTAAGCCAAATGGTTTTCCAGCCCTTTGCAGCTCTCATATGTGTTTTTATAGCTCATCTGGGCCTTGTGAAAAGAGAACGACATCATCTTCTAATTTAAGATAACTATTAATTTTTATTCTATCCTGTTCCCAGTTTAGATTACGGAATACCTCTTCAAGGTAGGCTGTGAACTGTCCTGTAGCTTCATCATACTTGGATTTTAGTAGGTCGTACCTTGGTTCTATCTACACCTTGATTAAGCAAGGTATTTATTACTGCTTGATAGTGAGCTTAATACTTTTTCATAGTTAATAAAAGTCAAGCACAGTAGCATTGTGCCTTTCTATGGCCTGGAATCTTTCTATGGCCTGGAATCTTTCTATGGCCTGGAATCTTTCTATGGCCTGGAATTCTATGGAATAATAAATACTTATAATTAAAAATGGTTTTATTGTTTTTTTAAAATATTTTCCGCGATGATGATACACTTTTGCATACGTTTGGACCAATTTTCATAGCATTTTTTCATTCGCATCAACCGCTTTTTCCGATGTCGAAAATCGTTGTTGTTTATTCTTCACGTATGGGAACAAAAATAAATCATTGGGTGCCAAATCAGCACCGTACGGCAGATAACCCATCAACTCGATGTTTTGACCGGTCAAAGATTGAGTTGTTCGGTCCAATGTGCAAGAACTCGTGTAGTCCTGGTGAACAAAGGTCTTGCGTCACTGGTTTTTTTTTTTACTTCTGGTAAACAAATGGTTATTTACCATTCAGATTGATCGTTCTACTATTCTGTACTGGCACTGTAGCCATATGCGAATTTATCACAAAAAACACAGGCGACAGGCGAATAACTTTTGTTGGGTTTGGCTTATTTTGAAAGATCCATATAGTCGATTGCTATTTACTTTCGGGGTCATACGCATAGATACAAGATTCATCATCTCTGTAGATATTATACACGGCTTGTGACGCACCACGATTGTATTTTTTGAGCATTTCTTTGCACCAATCGAGAATTTTCTTGAGCGATTGTCCAATTACGCGGAATCCAAAGCGCACAAATATTTTTCACGGCTAAATGTTTATGGTAACTCTTATGTATACTTGTCATACTAATGTATATGCCCCAATTTCACTTCCAATTTCAATTTCAGTTCGTGCACAGTATTCTGGCAAAACGACCGATTTGTCGTTTTAGATGGTGGTTCATCGCCAAAAGCCGAAGTGATCGATGCTGTGTTGTTGAAAATCACCACAGGGAAAGCCCATTTCTTCCAACTTCATCTCTAACTCTATTCGATAGTTTCTGTGGAAAAGAAAAGGAGATAAAAAACAATATGCTAATACCATTTTATTCCTTCAATATTTCGAAGAATAATTCATGAATTCATAAATGTCTTTGTTTCGCTGTTATAGATTAGAACAAATAGGATCCCATTAAGAAAATCGATCTTTTTCATTGGGTTCAATGATGGGACCGGTCAACTCGATGTTTTGACCGGTCAAAGATTGAGTTGTTCGGTCCAATGTGCAAGAACTCGTGTTGTCCTGGTGAAGAAAGGTCTTGCGTCACTGGTTGTTTTTTTTTACTTCTGGTAAACAAATGGTTACTTACCATTCAGATTAACCGTTCTACGATTCTCTAATGGCACTGTAGCCATATACGTATTTATCGAAAAAAACACAGGCGACAGGCGAATAAATTTTGTTGGGTTTGGCTTATTTTGAAAGATCCATATAGTCGATTGCTGTTAACTTTCGGGGTCATACGCATAGATACAAGATTCATCATCTCTGTTGATGTTATACACGGCTTTTGACGCACCACGATTGTATTTTTTGAGCATTTCTTTGCAACAATCGAGAATAGTCTTGAGCGATTGTCAAATTATGCGGAATCCAAAGCGCACAAATATTTTTCACGGCTAAATGTTTATGGTAAATCTCATTTATACTTGTCATACTAATATACATGCCCCAATTTCATTTTCAATTCTTTCACTTCCAATTTCAATTTCAGTTCGTGCACAGTATTCTGGCAAAACGACCAATTTATCGTTTTAGATGGTGGTTCATCGCCAAAAGCCGAATTGAGTTGATCGATGCTGTGTTGTTGAGATAATCCATGTCGAAAGTCGTAGAAAATCACCACAGGAAAAGCCCATTTCTTACAATCTCATCTCTAACTCTATTCGATAGTTTCTGTAGAAAATAAAAGGTGATAAAAAACAATGTGCTAATACCATTTGATTCCTTCAATATTTCGAAGAATAATTCATGAATTCATAAATGTCTTTGTTTCGCTGTTATAGATTACCCTTTTTACTAATTAAGCATGGCAGTTTTTATAAACCACATCAAGTATATCGAATTAAAAGTAACCCTTTGATCAGTTAAGTAAACAACAAATGATTTACCTTTATTTATCTGGGTTTAGTTAGTTTTAATAACAAATGTAATAATTTTCGACTTACAACTTTGTTCAGTTTGAAGAGGCCTATCAGTTGGGAATAATAACTTCAGGCTATATTGTATCCTAATAAAATTTTCAAATTGCCATACCTTACTCTCATTAATTTGGAAAACATCCAGTTTCTACTTTGATAATTGCCGACGATGTTAATATTGGTTGGTTTTCGGTAAAGGTACAGCACTTTGGGAAATTATTTCATC
Organism: Cosmopolites sordidus; assembly: GCA_031761425.1. Classification (NCBI taxonomy): domain Eukaryota; kingdom Metazoa; phylum Arthropoda; class Insecta; order Coleoptera; family Curculionidae; genus Cosmopolites; species Cosmopolites sordidus. Next base: position 932,775 of record JARFXV010000161.1, on the reverse strand, counting down.
GACTAAAATCAATATTTTCAATTAGGTGGGTCACTGGAAAGGTGTCTGTAAACAGCAAGAAGAAACTGAAATTCGTGGGTTAAATTTCGAAATATTCTCCTTTTACAACTGGTTGAACTAATTTTCGTAACCTTTGTGTCATCCAGAAATGATGCACGTTATAAACTTTATTTACAAAAGTGTCTTCGTTTATTTGGCGTGATTAGGTTTTAAAAATCGCCTATTATGTAAAATATTTTTAATATTTTGCAATAATAAATAATAATTAAAAAATCAATAATAAAAACATCACAAGGTGATAAATCAGGACTATGCGGTGCATGGGACATCAATTTATTGTTTATTCTTCTATGAAGCGCTTGCGTAAAAGAAATCTTGTATTTTACAACATACCAACTCTTGACCGACCGCCATATTCTCCAGATGTATGGCTCGTGTGACTCCCTTCTCCAAACTCAGAGCAATGAAGCTTTGAGCTATGACATCTGGGAGTTATGCTCCTGTGAGGGTCATCCCTGGCGGACAGGTCAAGGCAGAGACCTAGACTAACATGATACAAAATCCGCCAACACACATTGACCAGCACGGCAGATTACGGTCCATGTCCTCAACATTTTATTTCAATATGACAGTACAACCTCAAACACGGTCCTCATTCCCCGGAGGCTAAGGGGCAACTACCTACGGCAGCGAAAAGACCTGCTCTAAGGCAGAGGGTGTTAAGAACATGGTTTTGACATGGCTACTCTTAATAGACGGACAATGAAAACGGATGCTCCACTGCAAGTACTGTTGATCGAACTTGATAACATTCATTGGGGATATTATGTTGCTATATGAAACACGAAGAAAGGGCGAAGAGCTAATCCAACAGGATGCAACTGGTCACGTACTCTATACTGGGGTACGGAGAATGGAGGATATGGTGGAACTGGATTCCTCATCAAAGAACAAGAAGTACCTGACCTATGAAAAAATGTACAAGTGATCCTTTTACATAAAAAAAGGAGCACGTGAAAATTTAAAGAACTACCGTCCAATAACCCTCATAACAGTTTTCGCCAAGATAATATCTAAAAGAATATTTAGAAAACTGATTGACGCACAACCCAGAGAACAAACAGGATTCTGTGCAATGGAAAAGCATTTGGCTCAATCTAAAAGAATGTCTTAATATAGATATCATTGCTTAGCCAGGGAATATGCAAAGCTTATGGAAACCTGTTGGGATCGATATTTGATAGAGCTACAGCGACAATTCACCTTGATCTTGAAGTTGGAATTAATGTAGAGCGAGCTGTATGACAGAGTGACGCATTATCGCTCATTCTTATCTTGGCCTGCCTGACAGAACCGAAAAGTCTTCGATCAGTGCGTTCTGCTTGTTATGACATACGGCAGTGAAACCTGGACACTTACATCGCGTAGTCAATTTCTGGTAGCACAAAGGGGTATGGAAAGATGTATGTTTGGCATTACAAGGCGAGACAGAAAACCTACACTTGGATCAAGTCACTGGATCAAGCCATTAAAATGAAGATGGGCAGGCCATATAGCGAAGCGATGATGGTAAACGTCCGGGAGAAAACCGAAAGCACGATGGACTGATGACATCGTTAAGTATATTGAACCCGAGTGGCAGAAGAAAGCCCAGGACCGTGAAAGTTGAAAGTATGCTGAAGAGATCTTCATCCTGCAGTGGATTGACAATGGATACATATTTTCAAATTCTAAATATATAAAATCCGATTTCCAAGCTTCCCAAGGTAATTAGTTTGAAAGAGACAATGAAGATTTAAGTCGAATAAATAAATCATCAAAAATCAGTCCCATTACTTTATTTTTATACGTCTCGTATACTCTAAATGTCTGAACACATTGGTGGCGGTGACAGTAACGCCTTCCAGATCGAATTATGACAGTCACAACTAAATAATGAAGCTGTGTGTAATTTCCTATCCTTTTAACTTATGAATTAATATTGATTTACAACCTTATCGATTGGTTTAAATAGCTTTAATTCAACTCGCAATTATATTGTAATTAAATCTGACATATTTACAGACCGTGCTCCGTATATATCGTAAGCCCGTGTGTTTGGTGTTTTCGAATTAAAATCGTATATATTATTAATAGGGGTACTTTATATTATCATTAACGCAAAATTCCCCGCGGTGGGTAAACTTCATTTCGAAGGTATTAAAACGATTATTTGTTTGGTTAATATTGAATTTATAATTTTAGTCTCGAATATAAAATTAATTCTAGATATACATATACTATGTTACAGAAAAAATGCGATACCTAGTGAAAAACACAATGCAGAATAAAAAAAGTACTGAAAAATATTTTTCTTGGATAACCACTTTTAATCACCAGTTCCAACTCGATGCAAAAAACTTTTTCTTTTCTGTCTGACAAGCAAAATTTTACAAGTGATTTTTCCTTTTTCAAGGTCCCTTTCCTTCAGTTCACATGGAACTCATTTTCCTTCAATCTAGAACTTTCCCAATGCGTGTAGACTTTCGAAAATGGTGGCCTAGGCAACATTCAATGCTTCTTCCAATTGTTTCAACGTATGAATTGACTCTTCATCCAATAATGCTTGCAAATCTATATCTTCAAACTTTTTCAGCTGTCCTGGACGCTTTTATATCCAAATCACTACTTTTAAAGCTTTTAAATCATCATTCACAAGTTTTTTTGTGTTAGAGTATATTTACCATACGCTTCAATCAACAATCGATAACTTACAACATCCGATTTCTTCAAATGAAAGAAGGTTATTAAACTTTTCTTCTGGACAATTGTCAAAAAGTTGACCTTTTTGTAATTCCCCAACTTATTTAACTTTTTCTTCTTTTACATGATTTCAATTTTTTAATAGTTACTTGAAATCTTTTTGCATGAAACGTTTGAGTTTCTAAATAAATACAATGTTATGTACTTTAGATTATGGGATTTCTTTTAACTGGTCAAACTGTCACTAGGCAGTACTACTTAGAAGCCCTGAAACGATTGATGCACAGAATTCGTCGCATTCAGCCAGAATATTGCGATCCAGCTGTCACACATCGTTAAGTGTACGTCAATTTGTGACCCGAAACCAAGTCTGCGTGATCAACCACCCGTAGTATTCACCAGATTTAGTCTCTTGTGACTTATCCTTGTTCCCAAAGTTGAAAAGGTATTTTTTTGAAGACATTCAGGTACTCAAACAGTTTCGACGAGTGCTTTAGAGGCTATTCCACAAAATGAGCTTCCAGAGGAGAATACTTCGAATAATAATTTATAAAAAATGTCAGATATTTCGTTTTAATCACATTTTTCCGGACCAGTACTGATACTTAACGTGCATATCTTAGTTTGGTTAAATAAACTATTGTACAATATGAAAAAACGACATTAGTTATAGCTACACTTAATGTAAGAATAATTTAAGGTTTCATTGTTTCGAACACAAGATTTTTTTTTCGCCCCCTTCATTTTCAGTTATTTTATCAAAAAGGGAAATTGCCACAATGACGATATAATGAAAACGGCGTTAATTTGTCGAACGTTGAATAACGCGGACCAAATGGAACGAAAATCGATTGCAGCGAAACAATTTGACCTGAAACCGTTTGTGTTTCATTTTTACGGTGTGCCGTTCGATTACGTTTTTAATTCCGTCGATACGATCACACCAACGGTGGGATTATTCAGTTAATTCTGATTGTATTTGGTCAATCACTGATGATTTGTTGTTTACTTTTCCCAACTTTTGTAATGGCTTTGAAAAATAACCAAAAAAATTGAAGTTCTTTTGACAGCCACATCGTCATTACCTTTTCCCAGTTAATATTTAACCCCGAACAATTCTTGATCTTAAAGGGAACATTCAGGCCGTCATTGAAAATATAGGACTCGTTAAGTGTGAAAGAGAAAACGAAAGTTGGGTCTTCAGAATGTATTTCACCAGACGAAGCCGATGGAGACATTGGAATCACCTACAAATTATTTGATTATAACTTTTTATCAGCGATTATCAATCCTAATCAACTTTCCTACTCCAATTCATTGAGACTACTGGCAGCATCGTGTACGGTTTGAATTTCGTTAGGTTATTAAATGAAACTTGTTTGTAATTCAAATGAATTCAATGTATTTTATTTACACGAAAGATAAATACAGTTATTCAGTGTAAAGCTTTCTGATAAACTACGTTTTTTGTTTTGTTTTCCGGTGCGTGCTTTCCGACACGCGAACACGCGACATATAGTTGTCCATACGCGAAACACGGGAACTCCAAATTAATTCCGCAAATTTCCAACGACTGGTCTTGTGATTTGTTTATGATCATCGCAAAGGCCAAGACGCTCGGGGAATTGCAGCCGCTTAAAATTGAATGGCAAGTCCGTTGGAATCATCGGGATACACAGAATCAAAACATCCTCTCCTTTGTATTTTCCCTTGATGATCGTTGCCTCGATGACGTTATTCATTAGCTTTTTCACAGTCAATCTCGTTCCATTGCATAGTTGGGGTTGATTAATGTTATGCACAGTGGCGTAACTATACTATCTGAGGCCCGTCGCAAATTCATTAGATGGGTCCCTCTCAGTAAAAATCGTCACGTTGTAATTTAATTTTAATAAATTACTTAAGTAGTTACCCAGCAGTATTACTAATATTGTGTGCATTTTAGTTAAATATCTCATACATTTTATTTTCAGAAGCATACATAATTTAATTAATAAAATATATACATAATTTTGAGGAAATAACAATTTAATATTAACACGATATTTATTTATTATTCACGTATGGACCCTGGTGGACCACGCGAAGTGCTAACAACAAGAAACGCCTCTGATTGTGTTTCTTGTTGTTAGCCTTCCTTTGCGCCCATACTAATTTCATTCTTTCGCTATGAGCTTTTTTCCTTTCGTCAGACCAAGTTGTTCCAGTCTTCCTACATTTTTCTTTCTGGCCAACCTTCCAAACGTTAACCTTGTGTCTGAAACAGCCTCTATCCTGAATTTCACTTTGTGTAATATTTGCTGATCTTAGGTCCTCTTTAATTGCCGCAATCCATTTAATTATTTCTACTTTAGCTCTACTCCTATTTTCATAAAATTCGACTATTTGTCTAGTTAGCCTACTCGGATTCATCCGTTTGATGTGTCCGTAAAACTTAAGTCTTCTTTTTCTCATATCGCTATGTATATCTGTGTATTGTTTGATTTCTTTGTTTTCTCGAAGTCGGTATGTTGTGCTATTTATTTGTTTGGGGCCTAGGATTTTTCTTTCCTTCTTTTCAATGTCCTCGATGTCCCTCTTTCTATTCAAAATGAGCGTGTCTGCAGCATATAGACATTCTGGCTTAATAACCGTGTTGTAATGTATCAGTTTTGTGTTTTTAGATATGCATTTTTTGTTGTAAATATTTTGTGTAAGTTTCAATGCCGTTTCCATTTTTTGACATCTACCCTTATTGGCCGCTTTTTCCAACCCATTTTCCATGATTATTTCACCCAAATATTTAAATTGAGAGACTCGTCTGATGTTACCATATTTTGTTTTTAGAAATGGTGTTCTTAGTCTATTGCAGGTCATGTATTGTGTCTTTTCAAAGGAAATTTGGAGTCCTACCTTTTCTGCTGTTTCTTTTAGGATTTCAATCTGTTTCTATGCCGTTAATACATCTTGAGCTAAAATTGCTAGATCATCAGCAAATGCCAAATAATCAATTTTGATGTTGGTTCTCCCCAGTTTAATGGGCTGGTCAATATTCAGTGCCGACTTTTTTTCACGCCACTTCTGTATTACTTTTTCTAGAACACAGTTAAATAAGAGTGGTGAGAGTCCATCCCCTTGTCTCACACCAGTTTTAATTTCGAAGGGCTCTGAGATGTCACCCATGAATTTAACTTTTGACCTTGTGCCAGTTAACGTTGCTTTAATAATTGCCAGCGTTTTCAGATCTAGTCCTTGTTCTTTCAAGATTCGGAATAAAGATTCGCGGTCAATAGAATCATATGCTTTTTTGAAATCCACAAATGTACAGACGAGATTTTTATTGTACAGTTTTTGATGTCTTAGAATCAACTTTAGATTCAGGATCTGTTCAGGGCAGGATCTGCCCGGTCGAAAACCTGCTTGATATTCACCAATGTTCGGTTCTAACTGTCCCTGTGCTCTGTCTAGTAGACATTGAGATAGAATCTTGTAACAAACTGGGAGAAGAGATATTCCTCTATAGTTGTTTATATCCGTTCTATCTCCTTTTTTATGGAGTGGATTTTATTATGGAGCATCTTTCCAGTCTTCCGGAATCCGTTCGGTTCGCCAAACTTCTTGTAGAATTTTGGTTATTTCCTTGATTGTAGCTGGACCAGCGGATTTCAAAAGTTCAGCAGTGATTCCATCTTCACCAGAAGCTTTGTTATTTTTAAGCCGCTTGATTTGCCTAATTATTTCCTCTTCATTCGGTGCTAATGAATCTGGGTTTGTTTGTTTAGGGTTTAGTGTTGCTAATTTGTCTAAGGGCTCAGGACAGTTTAGTATTTGTTCAAAATATTTCGCAAGTTCTTTACAATTGTCTTGGTTATTTAGAGCTAATTGTCCGTTTTCCTTTTGAAAGCATAGGCTCTGCGATTGATAGCCTGTTAATTTAGTTTTAAATGTTTTGTAAAAGTTTCGGGTGTTATTTTTTTGGAAATCTTTTTCTATTTCATTAAGTTGGTTGTTTTCATATTTACTTTTAGTTTGTCTAATTAGCTTCGATGTTTCTTTTCTTACTTCCAAAAAGATGTTATAGTTTATTGCTGTTTTTTGACTGTTCCAATCTTTGAATGCTTTACTTCGGCTTAATACTGCTTGCTCGCAAACTTCATCCCACCACGGATGTTTTCTACGTTTTTGTAAAGGGACCAACTTTAAGGCTGTTTTAATAATTGTTTGTTTTAATTCTTGCCAGTTCTGTGCAGGTTGTTTATCAAGCTCTTCTGTTAGGGCTGGTTTTATTTTCGTTGGTACTTTGGTATTAGCAGCCTCTTTTGAATAAGTTTTCGAGGTTTTAAGCTAAGTTTGATTCTACTCAAGTAGTGATCCGTGTCTATATTTGCTCCTTTCCTGACTCGAACATTCAAAATCTCTTTATAATTGGGGTACGAAATGGCAACATGGTCAATTTGAAATTCACCCATGTACGTGTTTGGGCACCTCCAGGTCTTTTGTTTTGATATTTTCTTCTTAAAATGGGTTGACATTATTTTTAGATTAAACTGCGAACATAGTTCAACCAATCTTCTACCATTATGGTTACTCCATTTATGAACGGGAAAACTGCCGACTGTTTTCCTGTACTTTTTTTCTTTCCCTAGTTGGGCGTTGAAATCACCCAATAGGATTTTTACATGGTTAGAGGGAATTTTAGAGATAGTCTTTTCCAGAATTTCCCAGGACTTATTTACTTTTTCAGGATTAGATTTATTTTCTTCGTTAACTGGGAGGTGTGCATTGATTAATGTATAGTTTTTGTTAGCACACTTGAGGGATAGTGTCATAAGTCGATTATTTACTGGCTGGACATTTGTTATAGAACCAAGAATGTTTCTTGAGACAGCAAAAGCAAGACCGAGATGTGGTGTATTTTTGAGTATTCTTTTGTCCGTTTTACTTTTAAAAAGTCTGTAGTTGCCGAATTCCAAGGTGTTATCATCTATCAATCTGGTTTCTTGCAAAGCTAAAATTTGGATTTTTTGCTGATTTAATGTTCGCCCCAATTCGTATAGTTTTCCTGGACGCAGGAGAGAATTGATATTTACCGTTCCAAAGAAAGTTTTTATTTTCGGTTTCAGACGTTGGCCAGAGGTCTCCGACTCCCTCTGAAAGATTTTGCGTTTAAGCCCGGACGCCCCAGAATCCGAAAGTCCGGTTGTACCAGCAAAGCTGGCAGAGGATTGTCTACCTCCTGGGGTAATTTTGTAACTACTAGAACGCTTCCTTTAACGCTATCTTTTGTAATTACTAGAACATGATATTTATTAATAAAATTCTTTTCTTCTAGCTTTGGATTCCGCAAAAGTATCAATAATATCATCAAGTTTAAAGATCGTGCCGTAGAATTTTCAATAGACAGAATAACCAAATTACGTAGCCTGTCTTGTCACATAGAGTTTCCTAAATAGGTTTTTATTAATTTTAGTTTCGAAAAGGATCTTTCAGCACTAGCTATAGTCATAGAAATTGCAACAAACAAATTAATGCAGTATATATATTCAGAAAAGCTGCACGACTTAAAATGATTCTTTATTATTAAAAAATCACCAAGTCCGCTAATACACGAAGAATTTTCTATTTCGTCTCTGAAGGTGGACTAAAAACTGATAATTTTCCTGGCAAATGATTCAGATATGTCTTTTTATACATATCAACAAATTCTAGAGCTTTTTTTAATAGTTCAGTGTCATTTAAATTTTGTAAAGTGGCAGGTTGCAAATCACTGAAATTGTAAACAATTTCATTCATTGAAAGGAAACGCGATTTCAGTTGATTAATAATGATGTCCAATACTCGATAAAATCTGTTCACAAACTTTCCGGATCTTGGAGACGCTCATCTTCACAAAGTTCGTCAAAATGGCGTTTCACCTCCCTCTAACGAGTTTTAGGAAATTCAGGGTTGATGGACCATTTTTCTGCTACACTATTTGCTTCTTTTTTTAAATTTTCAAATTCATGTCTATCCCTTCCCAGTCCTTCCAGATAAATTTTTAAACGTTTTAAGTCATTTGAAAGTTCTGTGGCTTTAGACTGAAGTGCTTTAGAGGTTGCATCGATAGTTGTTTGGAAAACCAATAACATAATAAAATTGTAGTTCTCGATTTTCTTCTTGAGTGAAATAACTTCATTTCTTTCATCTGATTTGCAATTTAACAGCGCTTTTTGGACTTCAACAAACCGAACTTTTAAAGCAGAAACAGCATCATAACGTCCTGCCCATCTAGTAGTGTTCAATGTTTTTAATGTTATCGAAGTTGAAGACTCCCTTTCTTTATCAGATATAAAACTTGATAAGATATTCCATCTTTTGATACTATGCCGAAAAAAAATATACATTTGTTGAACTGTTTAAAAAAAATGTTGCATATCAATAACCTAAGTAATGTCTGAATGATTGTGGCGTGTTCATATATTTTTTTTCCTTTATTTGGGTTTTTCGCCACTATCTTAAACTCAAAAAATATCAAAAATACCTGTTCTTATTTAAAGAAAGAATCACTGGGTAAAAACAAGAAACCAAACGGAGACAAATTTCTCAGTGATTCTTTTTTGTAATAAATTTGCCTAACGAACAAAATTTTAAAGATATAAAAATGTTATAAACATTTTACAAACTTTTAACGTTAACGTTTCGGAGGGTACTCTCCCCCCGTTTTCAAAACTAAACTAAAAAATAAATTATATTAATTTGTAATATATAAAGTAACGAGTGAAAGTAAATATATTTTTTTGGGTATGTCAACGATACTTACATTGACAACAATAGATTTTCATGCCAGTGACATACTACTAAAAAATAAATATAGGTAATGTTTACTGTAATATGTATGTATGTATAGGTAATGTTTATTGTACTGATTGTGTCAGTTGCAAATATTTATATGTGTTTAATTGTATTCTTTAAAATCGGGAACCATATTGAATTTAAATCTACCGAAAGCATAGCAATACAGTTATTTTTATTTAAATTAATTATAGCGGTTTCTTTTAATTTTCTGTATTTTGTTACAGATTCTTTTAATACCGTTTTGGAATTATTCCAACTGATTTTATGACCCGATTCCCATGCGTGTTAACAAATTCTAGATTTATTAAAATAATATTAAATTTTTTAATAATTAATAATTTTAATAATTAAATTTTTTTTTTAAATAAGAACAGGTATTTTTGATATTTTTTGAGTTTTAGATAGTGGCGAAAAACCCAAATAAAGGAAAAAAATATATATCAATAACCTCTCTCACTGCATCATTAAGTACCAGATTTAAGTTATGAGCAGCACAATGAACATATACCGCATTTGGCTCGATATCTTTTATGAGTTTTTGAACTCCACCATAAGTGCCTTTCATTGTGTTAGCACCATCATATCCTTATCCTTGACACTTGTTCAGAGGTATATTTTTGTTATTTATGAATTTAATAATTTGGTTGGACATTGCTAAGGCAGTTTGATCCTCCACTTTATGAAATCCTAAAAATGACTCTTTAATGACGAGCGCCTTTGGTATTCCATTTTCCTCTTTCTCGATCATACTATAACGGTAAAGTTCACACAGTTGATCTGTTTTTGAAATATCTTGAGTCATATCGAATATGACAGAGTAAAATGGTGCGACATTTATTTCATTTATGAGTGCATTTTCTATTTTTAGAACCAGCATAGAAATGAGTTCATTTTGTGTTTTTGGACTTCAGTATTTTATCTGGCCCTTTGCTTTACTTAACTATTCTTGTAAAATCGGATTGTATTTTGCTCAATACAATAACTCAACAATACTCAAAAAGTTCCTCGGGAACTTGGATCATTGTTATCTGTCTATTCTCTGTGGCCACGAAAGGCTAAATTGCACGTTGAAAGTATCAGAGTAACATCAAGGAGTCTAGAGATAACTCCAAAATGATTTTCCTTTCTAGATCATGGACTCTTGCTCTTCATCTACTGTTCCATGTAGCCGCCGTTGTTGATACGTAAGACAAGAATCCAGGTGAATTTTCGTTCTCGTGTTTTTCTATGACGTCTCTAATATGTTTGCAATCGTCATAGCCTTCCATCCAAACATTTTGTATTTTTTTAGATGTCTGATTGGCGAATAATCAACATGATTCACAATACGCCTTCTGAAGTATTAAGGAATAGGATACCCATGTACGTTCAGGTTTCACGCCAGACTTGCAAACAATATAGTAATGTTTTTCTAGGAAAAATCTATTGTCACTGTCTTTTAAGAAAGAAACTTTAGATTGACAATGTCCGTTTTCGATCACAAACCGTTTCACTTGATCATTTAGTTCTTTAAAATTACCCTTATCAGTAATATATGGTGAAGATGCAATAGTGTTCACACTAAGATATGAATCACTTTGATTTTTGCTTGTACCTTAGTGTGGTTGTTCTGGATCTAGATATATAATGTCGTGGGGTTCTGCATTTGCTATACTGTTACTTTTAGTTACGTCCAATTCTTCATTTTCGGAGCACTACTCACTCGCTTTTTCATCAATAAAGTCATCATACTACTGACTAATTTTAGGTAACTTTTTATTTTTTTCTTCAGACTCCCTCTTTCTCTTTCGTTTTTAGCTCCCACTTAGGTATTTTCTAGAACTAGACATGTTGATATCTAACTTTCACAATTAACTTTACTTTGCCTCTATTTGCAGATTCGGTAAAACAAAAACTACGAAAAATCAAAGATACAAATGAGCAATTCTCATAACAATCAAACGAAGAATGCGTATAGAGCTTTCCGTACTTAAAAAATATAAATCCGGGATTCCCCTAACATCGTGCGTCGCTGGCCCGCCAGCGCGACGAAAAAAGTACTTTCTTGGTTAACAAAAATGCGGGACTTCCCCGAGCATCACTAGCTCGCCCGCACCAACAAAGTAATGAAACAACCAATGGATGCGTTCTAAAATTGATCGACATCCTTTTCTTATGAATGCGTTTAAATTTTAATAATTTATTTGAACTTGTATGTGGTCTTTAGTTATGTCTAACTTTAATTGATTTTAAGTATTTATGAAAAATTTAAAATTTTTACTAAATTTTGTTACAAATACTACACCGTAATAGATTTTCGGATTGTAATAGAATGCGGCTCGTTCCAGGTTGACGGGAGCACTGGGTCCTCACCTATGTCAGCTCGTCTTTTCCCCGGCATTGTAATGAACACTATAATGAACACTTAAAACTTCATATCCTTCAAATGATCACCTGGATCCTTCTTGTACTGGTTGATCCGATTGTGGATCCGACTATGATCGAATGTTGGCTTCAAGTTTATCAAGAGTCTTGTGTTTGTTGGTGTAAACCTGTGTTTTTACATATCAAATCTATAGTCCAATAACAAGATCTTGGTGGCCAATTGCAAGGGCTATTCCGTGAAATTACCGATTCTCCGAATTGATTGCTCAATAAGGCCATAGTAATGCGTGCTGAGTGGTTGCGCCTTCTTATTGAAAATATAGTCCGTCCACGTCAATTTCATCAATTTTTGGAAAAACAACATCTGATAACATGGCACGATAGGGTTCGCAATTCACAGTGACGGTCCATCCTTCGGCGTTCTTAAAAAAATACGGCTCGATAATGCCACCATACCATAATCCACACCAAAGAGTAATTCTTTCCGGATGTAATGGGACCTGATGAATCACTTGCGGGCTTGACTCACACCAATTACGACAATTTTGCTTATTGACGTAGCCGTGTAATCTTCGAACTCCCGACATAATCCATGGTCAGTTGGCTTAAGTTCTTATACAAATACAATTTTGTATCGGTGTAAACCTGATGGTCATGGATCCTGGATAAGCCCAACTTTTGAAAACGGCGCGAAACAGACACATTATCGTTCTCGGCAACACTTTCACGAACTGGCTTTTGCTCATGAAGACTAAACTCACCTTCAAACTTATCAATTATACGGCGGATAGCTCGATAAGAATAACGATCGTGTTTTGAAATGCCCATTGAGCAGCAACAAAACTTTTCGAATGTTGATAAAATGTTTGGACAGTTTCCAAACGTTGGGGCAACGAAAATTCGTTCATAGTGAAATGGCAAACCTTTCTGAAAACAATTGACAGCAAATGTCAAGAATTGAATATCAAATATGGCCGCCATTAGCTGTCAAAATCTTATCGTCCTTATTGGGAAGTACTTTAGTTATTATTTTGGCTCATTTTAAAGTTTTGACACTTTAATTGGATAAATGTCCTTTAAGCAGCAACAAAACTTCTCGAATATTTATAAAATGTTTCCAAACCCTGTGGCAACGAAAACTTGTTCATAGTGAATTGGCAAACCTTTCTGAAAACAATTGACAGCAAATGTCAAGAATTGGATATCAAATATGGCCGCCATGAGCTGTCAAAATCTTATCGTCTTTATTAGGAAGCATTTGAATTATTACAATGGCTCATTTTAAAGTTTTGACACTTTTATTGGATAAACCTTTATATAATGCATGTCCTAAATAAAGAATTATTTCAAGACACAACAAAAGAACTGGGACCGTTGCATTTATCAAATGCATTATAATAATAACAACCCCAAAATTAAAGTGAAACACGGTATTCTTCACGGAAAAATGGTACAAACACGTTATGAGTTGTTAGCGTGACTCGGTGTCGTACTGGCATCTTTTAATACTGTTTATTCGAGGCAATCACGAGGCAATTGAATTTACTGACACTTAACAGACAGACTCTGGACAAAAACTTAATACACACGCCAACCACTTAAACAACCCCCCGAATATTTTAATATTCAGACCCTGAAATTGTTCTGGGTCAGGTGGTTGATATCTTTTGTATTGGATTGACCTAGAAATCCTTATTACTTTTCGTGGTTAGTTTTCTTTTCGCAAGTTTCTTTTTGATAAATCAATTCGTGCATGTTCTGGGTCAAGTTGAAATGCATAAATATATATATATATATATATATATATATATATATATATATATATATATATATATATATATATATATATATATATATATATATATATATATAAATATATATATGTATATATATATATATATATATATATATATATATATATATATATATATATATATATATATATATATATATATATAGCAACTGTCTCCTACAACTTTGTTTTATGACATTTTGTCGTAACTTTGCGAATAAAGAAGTGGGGAGGGGGGGAAGTTTTACCTATTTAGATGAAAAGTCGTCTAATGTCCGTTTGCCTAAACCGATTTTCTTTCATTTGGATTCATTTAAAAGGCAATTGCTGGGACAATCAGATAATCTGAGAGATATATTATTTAGTTTATAAATGAAACCGCGAGGTGGCGTGAAGTTTTGTTCAGTTTTTTCAAATGGAATGGTACAGCTTTTATTACGTGGCTAGAAAGGTAATTTAAAGAGGAATCATCCAGTGAAAACCCGAAATCGATATCTCTGACATGTCAAGAGATTTTTCGATTTTTCTAAAAAAATCAGTTATTATTTCACTACTACATGTATTAAGTTAAAAAAATATTAATCTAATGTTTGCCTTCGTTCACACTTTACCCAGGCTTAGGACTGGTCCAAATTCTTCGTGCCATATTAATTTGGAGCGTGTTTAAAGGCCAACGGGCCAACAACGAAGATAATAATAATAACAACAGTCAAATAAAATTAACAGCACAACAGTCTAATAATTAACAGAATCTGAACTTTAACGCCTTTCTAAATGGTCAAAATGCCTTCCATCCTTAGAAATGCAAAGATTTATTTTTCGACGAGTACTAAAAACGGCAGCTTCAATTTCCGCTCTTGAAATGCTGGTTATTGAATTTTGAATTCTTTCAATCATGTTTTCTCGTGTGGTAGGACGAGTTTGAAAAACAAGGTCTTTTAGTCTTCCCCACAAGTAAAAATCGAGGACCGTCAAATCCGGTGAGCACGCCGGCCACGAAAATAAACTACCCCGTCCTATCCAACGATTTGGAAATGAAGCATCCAAGAAGTTTCGAACCACCTGCGAGAAGTCTGCAGGGCATCCATCATGCTGGTACCACATTTGTCTTCTTGTTTCCAACGAAACATCTTCCATTAGTTCTGGCAGTCCATTTTGTAAAAAATTTAAATATGTTTCACTATTCAAATGTCCATTAAAAATAAAGGGACCAATAGTTTTGTCTCCCAAAACACCACACCATATGTTCACACTTCATCTATTTTGGTGGTTGATTTCTAACATCCAATGTGGATTAGCAACTGCCCAGTAGTGCATATTATGTAAGTTAACGCCTCCATCACTGCTAAAAGTACCTTCATCAGTCCATAGTATGCGTTTTAAGAATTGTTTATTTCCACTACACATATTTTTTAACCAGTGACAATAGTTTAACCGTCTGTCGAAATCGTTATCGAAAAGGGCTTGGTGTAAGACAACATGATAGGGGTGCAGCTTGTTATCTCTTAAGATTCGATGAACGGATGCCTTGCTAACACCTAATTCTTGAGATATTTGTCTGATACTTTAATGGGGGTTGGCTTCAACATAAGCCAGAACATTTACGACATTATCTCCATTACGAATCGAACGTAACATGGTGCGGACTGGATCTGGATTCACAATTCCTGTTTCTCGTAAGCGTCTTGCTAGACGTGTAAACACCTTCTTCGAATAATGCCTTCTTTCGGGATATTGACTTACATATTGCCGCTCTGCAATACATGCATTTTCAAAACATTGGAAATACACCGCCAACATGTTATAGGCCTCGTTATTCGTAAAAGGCATTGTTAGATATTATTATAATAATTATTAATAATCAATAAATGCAATGTTGAAAATGTAATGCATTTCAAAACTGACAAGTTAATTTGACTGTTTTTGTTTGTTTCCATGGTTCCCTTCTTACACTCTTTGTGTAATGTACCTAAGGATTGCATGCGTTTATTTGGAAACCCGAAAACGCATAATTTCATTCATCCATTCATTTAGTTTAAAAGAAAGAGTAGGTATATTTATTAATGACTGATTACAATATTCTGTCAAGTAGTATTTAAGCATCACAAAAGAGAAAATGCAACAATTGGGGAAAGGCATTTTTTCCGCTTATGTAATTAAATTAGAAAATATTATCAAGGTCAGGATTAGAACATTTATGATGATTGATACTGAATAGATAATTTTATTTTTTAAATAAAATTGTTGCGGTTGCGATTGCGACCTAAATATTAAGACAAATTTTTAACTTAATATTACGGTAAAAATTAAAACTAACTGATTTTTTTCAGAAAAATCGAAATATCTCTTGACATGTCAGAGATATCGATTTCGGGTTTTCACTGGACGATTCCTCTTTAAATTACCTTTCTAGCCATGTAATAAAAGCTATACCATTCCATTTGAAAAAACTGAACAAAACTTCAAAAAACTATTGTATCGCCACCTCGCGGTTTCATTTATAAACTAAATAATTTATCTCCCAGATTAGTTGATTGTCCCAGCAATTGCCTTTTAAATGAATCCAAATTGAGGAAAATGGGTTTAGGCAAACGGACATTAGACGACTTTTTATCTCAATAGGTAAAACTCCCCTCCGCCCCTCTATTCGTGAAATTACGACAAAATGTCATAAAACAAAGTTGTAGGAGACAGTTTACTAATTATAACTGAGAATTTTTCTTACTCGGTTAATACTTGAAAATACACAACAAAAATTATTTTTAAAAATGTTTAGCTCGTCACGCCCTCTTGCGGTCGTTTTAGAAGCTTAAAAATATTTTTGGTGAATTTCTCATGATCATTTTTAGTACATTTTTTTTCCCAAAGCTGTGGGATAAATAGTTTTCAAGATACGGCCGCGATCCATCCTTAATGGGACACCTGGTATATATATATATATATATATATATATATATATATATATATATATATATATATATATATATAAATAAATAAATAATCTAAAAATAATGTCAACCCATTTTAAGAAGAAAATAACAAAACAAAAGCCCTGGAGATGCACAAACACGTACATGGATACATGTCAAATTGACCATGTTGCCATTTCGTACCCTAATTATAAAGAGATTTTGAAAGTTCAAGTTAGGAAAGGAGCTAACATAGACACGGATCACTACTTGACTAGAAGCAACTTTTTCTCCGGTTCATAAATAAGTTTCTGACTCATCCAAATCCTGAATTCCGCAACACTGTTGCCTCAGTTTAACATCCTCGCACATCGGCTAATTAGTTTTTAAAATTAATAATTAACAATTGGGGTTAGACGTTCTAATTATTCCGAGACAGGGCCCGACAATCAAACTATAAAACGGAAATATCTTTCTCCGGGCAACGCCCGTTAATTCCCCTTTACGACTTTTTCCATGCGGAAGACTGAAAAAAATAAAATAAAATAAAAAGAAAAAACACGAATTCGCTGGGGTACAACGTTAAAATCCCTCGACTGTGTATACCTGTCGATAATCATTTTCGGAGTTTTACGATCTCGTAAATTCTGTTATTAGGCGAATGCAAAAATTTCACTCTTTGTTTGTAATCTTTTATTTATTTTCGCATAAAATGATTGGTATAAACGTCTTATTTTATCGGCAATTATTTTTTTTATTGTCCCTTAGACAAATCGCAACGCTTCTTGGAAAGTAAAGCATTGATAATTAATTTAATATTTCAATCTATTTAATAACATTTTAAATATTTTTAAGCCGTTCTTGACAGGAATTGCGTAGTGACGATGAAATATATAAAACAGGCCTACAAGAACAAAAAAAAAATTTGGTATCTAGGATTTTAAAATTGATTTAAGTTATGTTTGGGGAGATAAATCTAAATATAAAATCAGTTTTTTACTACATCCTCTATTTTTTAGATATATCCACTTATCTATAATTATATAATTCACATTCAATTAAATAAATATATATAATTCAATACAGTCAAGTATATATATATATATATATATATATATATATATATATATATATATATATATATATATATATATATATATATATATATATACATATATATATATATATATATATATATATATATATATATATATATATATATATATATATATATATATATATATATATATATATTATTCACGTATGGGCCCTGGTGGACCAAGCGAAATACAGTTTAGCGTTTGTTGTTGTTATTAGCCTTCATTTGCGCCCATACTAATTTCATTCTTTTGCTATGAGCTTTTTTACTTTCGTCAGACCAAGTTGTTCTCTCTGACCAACCTTCCAAACGTCAACCTTGTGTCTGAAACAGCCTCTATCCTGAATTTCACTTTGTGTAATATTTGCTGATCTTAGATCCTCTTTAATTGCAGCAATCCATTTAATTATTTCTACTTTAGCTCTACTCCTATTTTCATAAAATTCGACTATTTGTCTAATTAGTCTACTCGGATTCATCCGTTTTATGTGTCCTTAAAATTTAAGTCTTCTTTTTCTCATACCGCTATGTATATCTCTGTGTATTGTTTGATTTCTTGGTTTTCTCGAAGTCGGTATGTTGCGCTATTTATTTGTTTGGGGCCTAAGATTTTTCTTATCATTTTTCTTTCCTTCTTTTCAATGTCCTCGATGTCTTTCTATACAATATGAGCGTATCTGCCCCATATAGACATTCTGGTTTAATAACTGTATTGTAATGTCTCAGTTTTGTGTTTTTAGATATACATTTTTTGTTGTAAATATTTAGTGTTAGTCTCAATGCCGTTTCCATTTTTTGACATATACCCTTATTGGCCGCTTTTTCCAACGCGTTTTGCCATGATTATTTCACCCAAATATTTAAATTGAGAGACTCGTCTGATGTTACCATATTTTGTTTTTAGAAATGGTGTTCCTAGTCTATTGCAGGTCATGTATTGTGTCTTTTCAAAGGAAATTTGGAGTCGTACCTTTTCTGCTGTTTCATTTAGGATTTCAATCTGTATTTGTGCCGTTAATATATCTTGAGTCAAAATTGCTAGATCATCAGCAAACGCCAGACAATTAATTTTGATTTTGATTCTCCCCAGTTTAATGGGCTGGTCAATATTCAGGGCCGACTTTTTTCACGCCACTCCTGTATTACTTTTTCTAGAACGCAGTTAAATAATAGTGGTGAGAGTCCATCCCCTTGTCTCATTCCAGTTTTAATTTCGAAGGGCTCTGAGATGTCACCCATGAATTTAACTTTTGACCTTGTGTTAGTTAATGTTGCTTTAATAATTGCCAGCGTTTTCAGATCTAGTCCATGTTCTTTCAAGATTGGGAATAAAGATTCGCGGTTAATAAAATCATATGCTTTTTGAAATCTACAAATGTACAGACGAAATTTTTATTGTACAGTTTTAGCTGTCTTAGGATCAACTTTAGATTCAGGATCTGTTCAGGGTAGCATCTACCCCGTCGAAAACCTGCTTGATATTCACCAATTTTAGGTTCTAATTATTCCTGTGCTCTGTCTGGTAGACACTGAGATATAATCTTGTAACAAACTGGGAGAATAGATATCATGTAGTTGTTTACTGTAGTTGTTTACAGCTGTTCTATCTGTTCTGTCGTCGAAAATATCAGCAGCTTCATATAACGCTTCTACTTCAGACGGACAGCGAGTACGAGAACGCGTATTCATTTGAGCTAAATAAAAAATGAAAGAAACCGATAAATAAATGTTAAACAACATAAAAATCAAAGTTTGCAATAACAATACTATAGAAAATATAATATTTAGGATTTACTTACCACAAACTATGTCAAGATCGAAAAAAACACACTATTTTTTCAAAAAGGTTAAACGGTTTTTTATTATCGACAAAACACTGACACAATAACAGCACTGGATGGCGTATATCCATAGACGGGCTACGGTCGCTTATACTTTTGTTAATATTCACATCTTAGGATGACTATGGTGGGGGATCTGTAGTGGGAATAGTAATAATTTTGCCCCACTCAATGTCATCTCCTTAACGTGACCATTTATAAGGGGAAAACACTTTTAATTTACCCCTGGGTATCCCTTATCCAGTGCTTCTCTTGAGGGTTAATTGGTCATCAATCGATAGTACCATGAATTTGCTTTTGTTCTGTTCCTTATGAGAAGCCGAATGTTCTTTTATTAACTTCCAACACTTATGTTTTCTGATTAATCTATCTAAATTATTCTTCATTGCTTTTATTGGAACCTTCTTTGTGAACCACTAAACTCAAAGACATTTGCTACCAAACACCAAATTACTGTAATTAACTTTTCTAACAATATTTTAATTATAATCATTCATTTAGACAATTCAAAGTTTTTATAAAGTTTAAAATCAAATGTATCTTTTAAAATTATATATTTTATATTATTATCTAATCCCAATTTTGTTAAAATTTTAGTCGCTGGAAGATTTAAAATAACTTTTAGAAAGTTTAAATTAAAAACATTTAATTATGGTTCTTTTATAGACGATGCTCAGCTAGATGCATCGTAACAATTGAAATTTTAACAATACAACATATTGTGATATAACCTAGTTTTGGGTAGCGAAAATATTAAAAGCTCTAAAACTTAACGATCCAGCTGCACGTTGTGATATACGGCGAGTTATCGTGTTGTTGAAGCTGCAATGTAATTTACACTATGTGACAAAAAAAGCATAATAAAAATATTTTGAAACATTTTTTTTTTACAAAATATTGAGAATTTTAAATCAGTTTGGTTGGATTATATACAGAATATAAGGGAAAGTATTCTCGTAAATATAACCAACGACATTTACATTTTTTTTTAATTAAAAGTTTCGTTAGAGCATGTATGCATATGAAATTTGGTTTGTTTTATTACAAAAAAATACGGAAAATTTATACATTTTTGTCGTTTAATGTGAAAGTTGAATTTGGCAGCACTAATTTTTTACTCTATAACATGTTTTAAATGATTCACGTCATATTAAGAAGTTCGCGATTAATTGTTGTATTAAATTAACAGTTCAAATGTCCATCATCCCATTCCTGATGAAATATTAGCATCCATTTATATATATAAATATATATAATAAATATATATTTATATATATATATATATATATATATATATATATATATATATATATATATATATATATATTATTTATATATATATATATATATATATATATATATATATATATATATATATATATATATATATGTATATATATATATATATATATATATATATATATATATATATATATATATATATATATATATATATATATATATATATATATATATATATATATTATTATATATTTATATATTTATATATATATATATATATATATATATATATATATATATATATATATATATATATATATATATATATATATATATATATATATATATATATATATATATATATATATATATATATTATTACATATATTTTCGTGACCGTTTAGTATTATTATTATTATTTTTTTATTTATTGGGACTCTCGGTCAGTGTAAATAAGTTTTAATTTTTTATTGTTTTATTTACGTTTCGATTCTACAACGAACCATCATCAGAATACTTCAATATCAATTAAACAATTCTTTTGTTGAATTTTTTAACTAATATGTGTCAATTTTTTTTTATATCAAAATATAATTTTTTTTTGTAGAACCGAAACGTAAATAAAACAATAAAAAATTAAAACTTATTTACACTGACCGAAAGTCCCAATAAATAAAAAAATTATAATAATATATATATATATACATTTTCAAGAAATTTTTATTTGGAAACCTTCAACCCTTCAAACTTATCCTTACCCTTGTTATTATTGTTTTTGAATTCAGTTTTTAACCAACAAAGAATTTGTATATTTGACCTTCTGCCCTTTCAAATCGATATGTTTTTAGTCAGAAACCCCGCGCTCCTATTGACGCCAATTCTTTTTATGAGTTTGAGCCGCCCCCAAGTGTTTTCAATTTACTTTTGTCTGGTTACAAAGAGACACTTTAATTTTAGAAACTCCTAAAATTGAAGCTGAATATAAAGTGAAAGAGAGATACAAATATTGTATTGATTTTTCGAGCAAAGTCCGGTTCATATATTTATTGTTTATGCTGCTGATTTAATTGTATTTTATCAGGAAATCAAACAACATTTTTTAATATTAATAGCAAAGTTAGGGTTTTCAACACAGCGCGGGTTTCTGCCCGACTCTGGGTAAGGCCACTGCTTATCAATGTGTTTAGTTATAGCCGTACACTGGAAATATTGAATTAAACAATATTTGTGTTACTAATTACCTAAGTGGCGAATGTATCTTATGTCGAAGTGTCTTAAGTAAGTATGTATTGCTATACTTTGTGAGAACTGCATGATATCATGAGTAATTTTTTTAAATTATCTTTTAGGTTTGTTCGTTTATGATTTAAAACATTACGAAGACGAGAAAAACATTTTTCTACCTCCCTACTTGTAACTGGACCATTACTGAAATGTTCATACATTCGTTTTTATGTTTTACCAGTACTTTAATAATATATTTGCGAATAACCAGGATTTTTTTGCAGAGCTGTTTCTAAATACGTTTCTAGGTTTAGGTCTTAAACAAATTACAAGATTTATCAAGTGACAAATTCGGAGATTCCAATTTTTTAATCACCTGTGGAATATACTGAAAATGATAACGAATATGGAAGTTATTGTTGATATCAGACATAGTTATAATTTTGTATGTTTTATACTTTGAGCATAATCTTTCAAAGTAACAACACTTTTCACCAAGTCAAAATTCTTTTTATAATACCTCACTGCTAAAAGGCAGGCTTTCACATATTTCTTTAAAACTATTAATGCGAGCAGGTTACTTGAGAAATATTTGGTTTACTTCACTTATCAAGTTATCAATGTTTGGGTAACATTCTTGTATCACTACACATATTCTGTGTAAACCATCAGTCAAACACGTCAACAATAGAAGGACGTTTTTGCGAATAGTGTTTGTTTCTGGAAACATATTTATTAGCCTTTTCTTTGTTATCTGAGCTATAGTTGCATTATTAGTTTTGGGAAGAAATTTAGAGTTAAAGGCCCCACTATAATATCTTCTACATATTTCCCCTTTATAACAGTGGTTTCATCGATGTTAATCCACAATTTGTTTTCAGATTATTCAGATCTTCTCGTCCTCTGTCCATAGTTTTACAATGCATTTGTCAATAATTGTTTTACGTTGTTGATTCGTCTGGTATTAACCTCCGGCAGTATTTTTCTAAACTTTGGATTTTACTGAACTTTGGTCTAATTTACAAAGTGGATTGTCAACTGTAATAAATGCTTTGCACACATTCATATACATCAGGTTGTAGATATAAAAATTGAAAATAATTACCTAATATTCAAAGAAACATGAAAACAAAACATACCTTTAGGTATTGATGGTCCCGAAACCAGTGCCTCTTTTTAAATGATTGCTACCATTCACAGGTGGTTCAATATGATGTAAACAAATTCAGCATCGCACAAAGTACACAATACACCCTTTTCGCTTTGAAATAAATAAATAAAAATGAAAGTGACAGCGCATGCCATAACATGAAACGGTGTATTCACTTATATTACCAGTCCGAATTGTAGTTATCAATAATCTGATTCTAAATTTTGATGGTCATAATTTAAAGCGACTAAAAATTTAATGAGGACTGTGAAGTTATTAAGAACTTTTAAACATTCCCCTGGTATATTTTAATCAAACTTGTAAGCATTAACATTTCTTCGTAGAATTTCTTTTCAAAGAAAGTCTTCGCTAAAATTTCAAAAAAATAGTTTTAATATATTTTTTTTTAATAAAATAAAACTTTACTTCAAAGTTATTTGAACTTTTCTTTATTGAAAAGGTCGACTCGAGTTGCTTCTTTACATTTTTGCACGTGCTTGTCCAGCATTTCAATAGACTTTTACAAAAACTGTTTTAGATAAGTTTATAAGTTTCTTATTTATTGGCACGTTTATAAAATAATTATTTTTTTTGTATTTTCAAGTAATAAACGTCGCATCTTAAAAAGATGGTTATAAACAATAAAACTTTGCGTAATCACCAGCCCCACGTTGGTTTTTTTTGTAATAAAAAAAAAACATATGTAGTTTTCGTAATGATAAAAAAACATATGTCGAGTTTTAGCGTTAGAGGCGCGTCAGCAACTAAGAAGATACTGATCGTACTCTTCTTTTTCTTTCGGCAGTTTGGATCTTCTTATTCAGTTTAACCAGCTGTCTCATTCGCTAGTTTATTAGTTCTATCTCATATTCTTACAGTGGTATTCTCGTCTATGCATCTATGATTTGTATAACTCTGGAAGATAATGCTGTTTCGTAGAGTACTTCTAAGAAACATTTCCAACAAATCCAAACTGGGACTTGAAATGTTGTAAAATGTCTTTAATGAAGTCAAAAAAAGTCTCAATAAATTTATCACCTAAAAACCAACAAACTTTTTGATCTGAAATCGATAGTTGTCCCATAATCTTCTAAAAGGTCAATATATCGAAACGTTTTCCTGTCCGGCTGGTCACTAATGCTTAGCAGTGACTGCATCTTTGATGTGAAAAAAATGTTTCTTAAGCTTAGAGAATAAACAAATAAACGATGAAGGCCACAGCTGGAGAGTAGGGAGGCAGTTAAAAAAATCGAAACCTGCCTTGTGGATGGTCGCAATTGGGTTTTTGAAATAATATTGATAATAGATGCGAAAAACTTCTAAAAAAACTTGTTACGATTAATTGTAAATAAATTAAAGTGTATAACATTTTTTAAAAAATCACGTGACTACGAAAGCGTCGCGATTGACTGCTATGTTCATGACGTCAGAATACTAAAGTGTTTTTACGTCAGTATTGTCAACGGTTTCTATTTGTATATATACTGTCATATATATTATATAACTTGTATATTGTATTATATAACAGTTACCTTGATTATTAATGAGAAATTTAAAAAAGTCCAAGACACTCAATGTCACGATTGTGCAGCTTCAGCAGGTACTAAATACAGTCACAAAAAAATTATATAATGTTATAAATAGTAATCTTTTGTATATATTTGATGACAGGTGGTGGTAAACATGCAGTAGCACTACTCATGTGGGCACATCGGAGAAGCGAATATCCAATACTCACTGAAGAAAAATGTGCAATATTGAGTAACCAATATATGTATATACCATATAACCATATATATGTATATATATGTGTATATATATATATATATATATATATATATATATATATATATATATATATATATATATATATATATATATATATATATATATTATTATTCACGTATGGGCCCTGGTGGACTTCCTTGTGGACTTTCTGTGTTAGCTTTCCCTTGCACCCATACTAATTTAATTCTTTCGCTATGAGCTTTTTTCCTTTCGTCAGACAAAGTTGTTCCAGTCTTCCTACATTTTTCTCTCTAGCCAACCTTTCAAACGTTAACCTTGTGTCTGAAACACCCTCTATCTTGAATTTCACTTTGTGTAATATTTGCTGATCTTAGGTCCTCTTTAATTGCAGCAATCCATTTAATTATTTTTACTTTAGCTCTATTCCTATTTTCATAAAATTCGACTATTTGTCTAGTTAGCCTACTCGGATTCATCGGTTTTATGTGTCCGTAAAACTTAAGTCTTCTTTTTCTCATATCGCTATGTATATCTGTGTATTGATTGATTTGTTGGTTTTCTCGAAGTCGATAGGTTGTGCTATTTATTTGTTTGGGGCCTAGGATTTTCCTTATGATTTTTCTTTCCTTCTTTTCAATGTCCTCGATGTCCCTCTTTCTATTCAAAATGAGTGTTTCTATCCCATATAGACATTCTGGCTTGATAACTGTGTTGTTTCCATTTTTTGACATCTACCCTTATTGGCCGCTTTTTCCAACGCATTTTCCATGATTATTTCACCCAAATATTTGAATTGAGAGATTCGTCTGATGTTACCATATTTTGTTTTTAGAAATGGTGTTCTTAGTCTGTTGCCGTATATTGTGTCTTTTCAAAGGAAATTTGGAGTCCTACCTTTTCTGCTGTTTCTTTTAGGATTTCAATGTCCTTTTTCTGTTTCTATGCCGTTAATACATCTTGAGCTAAAATTGCTAGATCAGCAAACGCCAGACAATCAATTCTGATGTTGGTTCTGCCCAGTTTAATGGGCTGATCAATATTCAGGGCTGACTTTTTTTTCACGCCATTGCTGTAGTATTTTTTCTAGAACACAGTTAAATAAATAAGAGTGGCGAGAGTCCATCCCCTAGTCTCACTCCAGTTTTAATTTCGAGGAGCCCTGAGATGTCACCCATGAATTTAACTTTTGACCTTGTGTTAGTTAATGTTGCTTTAATAATTGCCAGCGTTTTCAGATCTAGTCCTTGTTCTTTCAAGATTCAGAATAAAGATTCACGGTCAATAGAATCGTATGCTTTTTTGAAATCCACAAATGTATATACGAGATTTTTATTGTACAGTTTTTGATGTCGTAGGATCAACTTTAAATCCAGTCCCTGTGCTCTGTCTAGTAGACATTGAGATAGAATCTTGTAACAAACTGGGAGAAGAGATATCCCTCTACAGTTGTTTACATCCATTCTATCTTCTTTCTTGTGTAGTGGATGGATTAGAGCTTCTTTCCATTCTTCCGGAATCCGTTCGGTTCGCCAAACTTCTTGTAGAATTTTGATTATTTCTTTGATTGTACCTGGACCAGCGGATTTCAAAAGTTTAGCAGTGATTCCATCTTCACCAGGAGCTTGGAATCTGGGTTTGTTCGTTTAGGGTTTAGTGTTGGTAATTTGTTTAAGGGCTCAGGACAGTTTAGTATTTGTTCAAAATATTTCGCAACTTCTTTGCAATTGTCTTGGTTATTTAGAGCTAATTGTCCGTTTTCCTTTTGGAAGCAAAGACTTTGCGGTTGGTAGCCTGTTAATTTAGTTTTAAATGTTTTAAAAGTTAAAAGTTTCGGGTGTTATTTTTTTGTATTTGTTTTATATTAAGTTGATTGCTTTCATATTTTTTTTTAGTTTGTCTAATTAGCTTCGATGTTTCTTTTCTTACTTCCAGAAAGATGTTATTGTTTATTGCTGTTTTTTGACTGTTCCAATCTTTGAATGCTTTCCTTCGGCTTAATACTGCTTGCTCGCGAACTTTATCCCACCACGGATGTTTTCTACGTTTTTATAAAGGGACCAACTTTAAGGCTGTTTTAATAATTTTTTGTTTCAATTCTTGCCAGTTCTGTGCTGGTTGTTTATCAAGCTCTTCTGTTAGGGCTTGTTTTGTTTTCGTTGAGTCGAACGTTGGTATTAGCAGTTTCTTTTGAATAAGTATTCGACGTTTTAAGCTAAGTTTGATTCTAGTCAAGTAGTGATCCGTGTCTATATTAGATTTCCTGACTTGAACATTCAAAATCTCTTTATAATTGGGGTACGAAATGGTAACATGGTCAATTTGAAATTCACCCATGTACGTGTTTGGGCACCTCCAGGTCTTTTGTTTGGTTATTTTCTTCTTGAAATGGGTTGACAGTATTTTTAGATTAAACTGCGAACATAGTTCAACCAATCTTCTACCAATATAGTTAGTCCATTCATGAGCGGGAAAACTGCCGACTGTTTTCCTGTACTTTTTTTCTTTCCCTAGTTGGGCGTTGAAATCACTCAATAGGATCTTTACATGGTTAGAGGAAATTTTAGAGATAGTCTTTTCCAGACTTTCCCAGGACTTATTTACTTTTTCAGGATTAGATTTATTTTCTTCGTTAACTGGGAGGTGTACATTGATTAATGTATAGTTTTTGTTAGCACACTTGAGGGATAATGTCATAAGTCGATTATTTACTGGCTGGACATTTGTTATAGAACCAAGGATGTTTCTTGAGATAGCGAAAGCAACACCGAGATGTGGTGTATTTTTGAGTATTCTTTTGTCCGTTTTACTTTTAAAAAGTCTGTAGTTGCCGAATTCCAAGGTGTTATCATCTGTCAATCTGGTTTCTTGCAAAGCTTTTTTGGAGGATTTTTTGGTGATTCAATGTTCGCCCCAATTCGTCTAGTTTTCCTGGACGCAGGAGATAATTGATATTTACCGTTCCAAAGAAAGTGTTTGTTTTCGGTTTCAGACGTTGGCCAGAGGTGTCCGACTCCCTCTGAAAGATTTTGCGTTTAAGCCCGGACGCCCCAGAATCCGAAAGTCCGGTTGTACCAGCAAAGCTGGCAGAGCATTTTCTACCTCTTGGGGTAATTTTGTAATTACTAGAACGCTTCATCTTGTACTTTGAATTAGAGGTTTGAACCATGACGGTTCAGAGGTTAAGACTGGAGGGGTTAGTTCCAGAATTTAAATATCAGCCGCACCACTGGTGAACAGACGCTGACCACTCAACCGCTTGATACAAGTCAGACGCTAAGTGGATTTTTATGGTAGTTTTTTTTATGCCTTGGTTCGGGGCTGCTTATTTTGAGATATTCGCAGCTGTCCATTAATATCTAATGGAACTTTCACTATCCACCACCCGTCCAGTACCTTAGGTGAGGTATGATGGATATATATATATATATATATATATATATATATATATATATATATATATATATATATATATATATATATATATATAGGGTATTTTTTATTGAATAATTATGATTTTTATTGTTTTTTATATAAAAAAATCCACTCATACCACGTTATTGCTTTAATTAAGATTTTCAACATTTTTAGAACGATGGCGATTTTTCGCCATACATGTTATACAAACCACCACACTTAATTTAATATCTGCCAATATAAATA
The DNA here is from genome assembly GCA_031761425.1 of Cosmopolites sordidus. Taxonomy (NCBI): domain Eukaryota; kingdom Metazoa; phylum Arthropoda; class Insecta; order Coleoptera; family Curculionidae; genus Cosmopolites; species Cosmopolites sordidus. The sequence continues at coordinate 904,190 of JARFXV010000161.1, read as the reverse complement.
AATCTGGTTGCTAACTAACTTTAATGCATGACCAGCCAGAGATTTCCTAAATAAGAAGGCAGCCATTTTTTTTGAGGAGAAAAACTTATAGTCGAAAATGTGGGACTCTCCTGTTAAGGTTTACCCACTAGAAAATCACTATGTACCACAACATATCCTGGAACCACTGTCAGTCTACCATCAGTCTTCAATGCCTATAATAAATTTCTAACCTATGTTTAAACATACCCTATCAAACTTGAAGAGATTTACCACTAAATACCAAAACGCTTTTTTGAACTGCTCGACGCACGTTTCGCTAACCATGTTAGCATCATCACGAGATGATTTACCCTACCCTATCAAATGAATATGTTCAATCAATAGATGAAATGTACCAAAATCCTGAAAAACAGAAAATATTTTAACTATTTTGTTTTTATTTAAAATATAAATATACCACTTTCTTTACTTTTTCTTTGGATAGTAGGTGTGCTTTTCTATTTTTTTTTGCATACTCCTTCAGATATTTGTTTTGAATGCCAAATTGCTCCCAGCCGAACCGCTATTTGCTTTCGGTACAACAGTGAGGTCACAATGGTTCTGGTTTTTTTCGGGGTGTGCCGTCGGTAATAGGTTTACAAATTTATTTTCAATTTGATATAACTCTTTTTAATCATAAGGAAAAAATGTAAATAAAAGTAGTTTTGTTATACAACATTTATGACAAAAAAAATTGTTCAAAAGCCCAATTGTAAAGAAAATTGCTTTTATACAGCTTTACATATATATGATAATAAATCAGGATTGTCAATTTTATAAAGAAAAATGGACTATACGTTCTTGCTGGGACATTCTTAATAAATAAATCGTCTACAAAACCAAGTTATATCTTTTTAATTGTCTAACATTAAATAATTTTATTACAGTAAATTAAACTTTTTAATTTAGTTATTGAGAAAATAAGATTGCTCTTATCATGCAAGCTCTAATCAGGTTTGTACGTTGTATAATGGAAGGAAGGTAAATGAGATTCGATCCAGATTATTTTAGACGGTTAAAAGGATAGAGTGGTCTACGTCAGGATTACCGAGAGCGTTCACCATCACCCATTTCGCATAAGCCAGTTTAATATCCACCACGATGTTGGAAATAATATAGGTGGCTACAAAATTTAATATTTTTGTAAACGGAGACAAATTTCTTAGTGATTCTTTTTTGTAATGAATTTGTCTAACGAACAAAATTTTAAAGATATAAAAATGTTATAAAAAATGTTTTCAATTGATTTGGATTGAATTATTATTCAATTATTAATTATTAATTAATTAATAATAATTGGAATAATTCCAAAACGGTATTAAAAGAATCGGTAACAAAATACAGAAGATTAAAAGAAACCGCTATAATTAATTCAAATAAAAATAACTGTATTGCTATGCCTTCGGTAGATTTAAATTCAATATGGTTCCCGATTCTTAAGAATACAATCAAACACATTTAAATATTTGAATGCACAATCAGTACAATAAACAATCACACAGTAAACATTACCTATATATATTTTTTGGTAGTGTCACTGTCATGAAAATCTATTGTTGTCAATGTAAGTATCGTTGACATATACAAAAAAATATATTACAAATTAATATAATTTATTTGTTAGTTTAATTTTGAAAACGGGGGGAGAGTACCTTCCGAAACGTTATCATTAAAAGTTTGTAATATTTTTTATAACATTTTTATATCTTTAAAATTTTGTTCGTTAGGCAAATTTATTACAAAAAAGAATCACTGAGAAATTTGTCTCCGTGTGGTTTTTTGTTTTTACCCAGTGATTCTTTCTTTAAATAAGAATTTAGGGTATTTTTGATATTTTTTGAGTTTTAGATAGTGGCGAAAAACCCAAATAAAGGAAAAAAACTCATTAATATGATAACGTGTAAATCTCTGCTAGCGAACAGTGCTAACAGTTCAAATTTTCACTGTAAAATTGTCATCGTAAAATCTGTTTCTTTTATAATAAAGAACATTGACATAACAACAAAAAAACATCAAGTAGTTTAATTTACATATACATTTACAAAAACTTCTTCGTCTTTTATGTAAGCGTCTGGTTTGTTTTTCTTCACACTTGCATAACGGGTTTCATGATATTGATTGCTAACTTTCTATCCGTCTTTTTTATGACATCCTATGCCTATTTTACGTTGTGGTCTTTCATGACACGCACTTTTTATCAATCTTTTTCTTTCTGTACTTTTTATGTGGCTGTTTCTGGGCCCTTCTATGTTCATACAATGCAAATGATGCCTGATTTTATTTTACGTAGGGGGTGTAACTTCCTTAGGACCATTATTTTTAGCCGTAAAACACGCTGGTAAAGTTTGGTGCATACAATTCGGGACACCCTGCATAAAATAAAACACCACTACCAACATTATTGATGTGATCATCATCATCATGAGCCTGTATCGATCCACTGCAGGATGAAGGCCTCTTCAGCATGCTTCCGGTCCTGGGCTTTCCTCTGCCACTCGGATCCAATATACTTAACGATGTCATCAATCCATCGTGCTTTCGGTCTTCTTCGCGGACCACTTTAGCGGTATCCACTCCAGGATTGCCTTGGTCTATCTGTCGTCCCATCGCCTCGCTATATGGCCTGCCCATTTCCATTTCAATTGCTTTACTCTTCTAATGATGTCACAGACTTTTGTTTGTTCCCTGATCCATGCGCAGGACTTTCTGTCTCGTCTTGTAATGCCAAGCATACATCTTTCCATTCCCCTCTGTGCCACCCGAAGTTTTTGAATTGATTGCGATGTGAGTGTCCAGGTTTCACTTCCGTATATCATAACGGGTAGAACACACTGATGGAAGACCTTTCTTTTCAGGCAAAGTGGGAGTCTGCTCTTAAACACTACGTTGAGCCTACCAAATGCCTGCCAGCCACATTTAACACGCCGTTCGACCTCCCGGGCTAAGATATATAAAGCTGTCCACAATCTCCAAATCCCTTCCTAAATCTGAAATTCTTCTGTCCTGAGCGAAGTTACTGAAGATAACCTGACTCTTTTTCAGGTTTATTTTCAAGCCAAATAGTTCGCCAGCCGTTTGCAGTTCTTGTATGAGTCTTTGCAGCTCCTCTGGGTCTTGTGAAATGAGAATAATATCATCTGCAAATCTAAGATGGTTTAAGTTTGCACCATTGATCTTTACACCATCCTGCTCCCAATCCAGTTTACGGAATAATTCTTCAAGGCCAGCCGAGAAAAGAATAGGCGATATTGCGTCACCCTGTCGTACATCTCGTTCTACATTAATTCCCACTTCAAGATCATCAAGGTAAATTGTGGCTGTAGCTCTATCATATATCGATTCTAATAGGTTTACATAGGCTCTCTCTACACCTTGGTTAAGCAGTGCATTCATTATTGCATGCTTTGCGATGGAATCAAATGCTTTTTCGTAGTTGTCACAAACACAGTGGCATGGTGTATTCATTGTGCCTTTCTATGACCTGCTGTACAACCTGGATGTGATCCATTGTACTAAATCCACTTCTGAATCCTCCTTGTTCTCGTGGTTGTGCGTCATTCAGTTTTTTAAATATTCTTTTAGAAATTATCTTAGTGAAAACTATGTACATTACTGATAGGAGGCTTATGGGACGGTAGTTCTTTAAATCTTCCTGTGCTCCTTTTTTATGTAAAAGGATCACTTCTGCATTTTTCCATAAGTCAGATACTTTTTGTTCTTTGAGGCATTTTGAGTATAATTTTGCCAGTGTTTTATGTAACGTCCGACCACCAGCTTTTAGCATTTCGACAGTTATACTGTCCTTTCCTGGAGCCTTGCCGTTTTTTATCGTTTCTATAGCATTTGCTACTTCGTCCACTAGGATATCTGGCATTTGTTCTTCCGTGGGTATTGTTGTCTTTGATTGGTTCTGATCTTCATATAACTGGGAATAAAATTTTCTGACAATCTCTAGCATTTGGGTACGCGCCCTGCACACTGTGCCATCCTCACGCTTTAAAGCATTTATTTGCGTTCTTTTGTTTCTCAGCTTCTGTTCAGCTTTGTTAATTCTTTTGTTTTCTTCCAGAGTTTTTTGCACTAGCTGCATATTGAATCGGCGCGTGTCCTCTCTGATACGTTTTCTTAAAGTTTTGCAGAGCTGAGTATACTCGATCCTACCAAAAGGATTACCTGTATTTCTCATTGCTCGCTGTTTCTTCATTAAATCAATGATCTCACTGGAGATTTTTGTTTGTTTGAGACATTTTTCTTCTGGTACTATTGAAGCAGCCGTTTGAAGTACGTTGTTGGCGATTTCTTCATATTGAACTGATATTTCGACCTCCTCTGGATCTTGTAACGCAGCAAACCGGTTTGACAAAGCAATCTCAAAATCGCTTCCTCTCTCCAGCAGTTTTCCAGAATCCACCTTGCCCTTCTTTGATCTTACCATTCTTTCGCGCTCTTTTCGACAGTCAATCCGAACCCTTGCTCGTACCATTCAGTGGCCACTTCTAACATTAAAATTGTTAAGGACAGTACAATTGGTAAATATTCTTTTATCGTTGGTCATGATGTAGTCAATTTCGCTTGTGAGCCCAGATGGACTTTTCCATGTCCATTTTCTGCTGATATTTTTCTTATAGAATGAATTCATAATATATAGTTCTTGTGCTTCAGCAAAATCAACCAATCTGTCACCTCTATTGTCTAGCTCACCAGTTCCATATGGGCCAGTTGCATTTTCGTCAGTTCTTGTTGTTCCAATTCTGGCATTTATTATTGATGTATATTACAATTTAATTATAAATTATTACTGTTCTACTTGATGCTTTCTGGTTTCCTCCAAGCAACAATTATTATTCAGTAATATTTTAGCATCATATTGTTCTGCAATTTTACTTCTAACATTAAGATGTATAAACTCCAATTTCAGACAAAAGCTTCGACGCCCTCCATAATTACGAAACTTTACTCAAGTCTGTTGCGGCTCCACCCTTAGCAGCGACAAAAATAACCCTTCATGATGCCGAATTAATTGAAAGTAATTGATTGAATCTTAATAACGATTTCAAATAAAGAACAAAATATGGTGTTTACATCGAGTAAAGTGTTTATTACGGAACACAGTAATAATTATCGACAGAAAAGTCTTTTCATTTTATGAAATATTTTATTAAAGACAGACAGATAGATGACAATATCTGGGATGAAAAGATAGGACATTGTTCCAAATTATTTGTCTTCTTCTATTTAATAATTTGGTTTACTTACCGAAAAATGTACATGATGAATTGATATCTATGAGGGGTGTTCATACATCGGTCAATAGGTGCCCGGTCTGACAAATAAAACACATTTTCTTTGCAAAGTTCGACTTTATTGATCGATATATTTTCCTTGAAGAGCAATACAATCATTTTACCGTTTCTTAACATTGCTAGACTTTTTTTATAGAACGATTTCTCTATGCCTTCAAATTATTCTTCAGTTTCGACAATTACCTTTTCACTGGAGCGAAAGTTCTGTTGAAAGTGAAACTAAATTTTCGAAAAATTGAGATCATTTAAGAAAGGTTGAAGAATATCAGGTTGAATATAGGGGTTATTAGGTTTTCAAAGATGACAAATCTGAATTTGCTACTAGTTTGAGCCTAGTTCCTAGAGGGCGCTTGCTACCTACTTTGTGAGGGATTAACTCGCTCATATTTTTTACCCTATAAAACTGGGATTATTTTGACTTCGAAATAGAAAGGAGTCATAATCCTCACGTAAAAACGTATCCACTGGCTGAAAATTCATTACATTATTCAACTGTCATTATTTTCTATCTCTTCTATTAAACGTAGGTGGAAACAAGTTTCTCCAATATTGAATTGGTATTAAATAATTTGTAAAAAATGCCCAGGCTTAATCCGTTTCCTAACCGTAATTTAAGGGATATGCTCTGTGTTTATTCACAAGTACAGTAACACCTCGAACTTACGCGATAGGTGGGATCGAAAGTTAACCGTGTAAGTCGAATTCGCCTAAGTCGAGGTACAATTTCGTATATAAATGTATATAAATTTTGTTTAACTGGGGCCAAGAACTAAAGGAAACAATAATTTAAAAGAAAATTGTGTATTCAAATCTTAGAAAATTAAACAAATTTCATTATTTTAATGCAAAAACATAAACCGAAGTTGTTTTGATGTAGAGGCATTCATAAAGTCAAACAAAATCGTCAGACGGATCAATAATTTTTTCGTACGTTAATTTTTTTTTACTCCCTGTTTTGTAACTGCAACGCGCTCTTCATTGCAGTCTATGTTTTTTAAAATGTCTAACCCTTTTTTAATTGAACCAGGGTATCCGTCAAGATTGCAACTGTCATTTAATTTTCAGATTGAACTGGGTCAAAAGAATTAGGTTCTTCAATGTTTTGCTCAATCAGTTCTATGAGATCGTCAACTGTCAGCTCCTGATTGTGTGAAGCTACCAGTTCTTGTACGTCCTTATCATCCACTTCTAAATTTAATTGTCTAGCAGGATGGACAACGTCTTTAATAATACGATCAATTTGATTAGGCTCTAGTGTTGATTCCGGTGGAGTTTCACTAGTGAAAAAAATTGACATAGTTTTTTCCTGGCGCCATTTAAAGTTTTTTGATAAATTTCATTCCAAGATTTTTCAATGATGTTCACGGCATCAAAAACATTAAATTGTTTCCAAAAGTCTATAACTAAGAGGTCCTTGTTGAAGAGAGCTTGTTGAAGAGAGCTTCATGGGGATGTGCAAGTGATCGTCTCGTGTAATAAGTGATTAAATGATTTGAGGACTCCCTGGTCCATCGACTGAAGCAAGCTGGTTGTATTTGGTGGGAAAAATTCAACTCTCACACGTGGGTGGATTTTTATTCGAATCGTGAATTAATGAGAGTAGCAGGAGGATGGCCTGGTGCATTGTCGATTAATAGCATCACCTTAAATGGAATTTGTTTTGATTGGCAATAACGTTCGACTTCGGGTATGAAGTGATGACTAAACCAATCATCAAAAAGGGAGGATGTCGCCCAAGCCTTAGGATTTGTCTTCCAAATCCCGGACAAACCAGCCTTAGATTTATTTTTGAAGATCAAAGAAAGGTTTTAACTGTCATCAGCTGACTTCCAGCCAAACCACTAGTGTCAATCGATCTTTGGGGCCTTAAAATCTGGAAAGGTTATTTCTTCAAAGCTCTTTTAGGCATCTTCTTCCAGAACAATCCAATCTCATCCACGTTGAATACGGTTTAGCTGCTAGAGCCACTTTGTTATATCATAGCCTTGAGTTTCTCTGGATAGAGAGACGCAGACTCTTTGAGGACTTTTGAATCAGCTGAATCACCCGTCACCAGTTTTAATAATCTCATCTTTGGTCGCCTCCTCGGCTTCTTTGAATCTCTCAAAAATTACCTTAATTTGAGAGCAGATCGTATTCTAACCAGCAGGATAGTTATTCACTCTTACTTGATTATCACATCATAATTTCAGCATTGTTGCCATCTCAGCGATAATACAATGACGTTTACGAATAAAGCTTGAATTCGAAGACTGAGCATTTTTAACATCTTCGAGAATTTTTTTTGTCGATTCTGGTAGATTCAATTTACAAACTTTTAGATTTCTTTTCGCTGTGCCGCCTGATTCAAAAATCGCTTCATTCCGAATTCGCGTAAGACGGGGTAGCGTAAGTCGGGGTATTACTGTACATTACAATAGTCGCACTGCAATTAAAAGGTATGAAGAGCTCTACCCTACTAGAATAATCCCAGTTCTAACTGAATAATCAGTTAGGCGAAACATGTTCGTTTTATTACAACAATTCTGGTCGACGACCGAAACGTATAAGGATAGAACAAGAAGAGGACATTTAGACACCCTGTATATTGATATACCATTTAAATTTACCTCGAATAAGTCAGACTCAAGCTTTTGGCAAAATGTCCCTAAAACAATATTTAAAGTCAATTTATTTTTACGGAAATCGCTTTATGCAGGAGAGATTTTAAAAACCTATTCGGAGCAAATATGCATATTCATAAGGATCACAACAACGATATACCCCCATCGACTCTGACTTTGAAAGAGGACTGAAAAGCACCCGGAATATTCTACTGTTGTTTAGTATGGAGATTTTTGCAAACATTTCGCGGCAATTGAACCTTCTTTATGTCTTTCATGGCCGTATGAAGTGTTAGGGCTTTATAAAAAAACTTTATAACAGCTCAAAAAACTGCATTTTTTAAATTAATAGTACTGTATTTAACATAATTACTCTACACTGCGGGTTTGGAACCTTTAGCGTTACACTAACAAACTTTTATTACAAACATTTTTTCACAATACACCAAAACACTATTTTTATATTCTGGACGCACGTTTCCCTAACCATGTTAGCATCATCAGCAGATGATTAAAACTAAATTCTTATTACTACTGCTTGTCCTGTGTGTCAAGTTGACCCTGAGGCCCTTACTTTTGTTCTCTTGTTATTGATTACGACTGTTTCGCGTCAGTCGCAATCTGGGTTTTATGCGCCGTCCTTTTGGCGCGGTTAATACCATACGGTACTGGCCGAGATTAATCGACCGAAGTGATAGTGATTACAGCTCCGGAAACGACCCGCGAGGGTCGAGTCCAGTGGAAGTTTGTTCGTAGATCGATTGGTTGGTTCGCTGGTCATTGACGCTGGATTTTTTGAATGAACTGGTGTACTGTTCGGTTCTTCTTCGTGTCTGTGGTGTTTTGGCGTATTCTTTTTTGTTTTCTTGATGTTATTCTGTTTTGTTTTATTATTCTCTTTTTTGTTTTCTTGATGTTCTCTTTTTTGTTTTCTTGATGTTATACCGGTGTTAGTGGTTTTGTTTTGATGTTGTTGGTAGCACAGAATGGAGGGACTGGATGTTGTTGTCGGTCCCAGTGCGTCACATCTTCACCGTCTTCGGGGCTAAGGCTTATTCTCTTGGTTAGGTTTGAGGCCGCCGCGCATCTGCGTGACGGACCTCGGGGGGTGCCCGCTCCCTAATTCAGTTCGGACTCCCGCTGCTGGAACGGTCAACAGCCATGGACGTCTGCCCCCACGATGGCCAGCGCGCTCGCAACGCATCCGACCATCACAGAGTCCATCCTCTGCTTACAGTATTACACTGTTTATTCCTTGTTAGCGAGTCCGGGCAAGAAGGATTTGGTGTTGCTGCCGGTCCCGGTGCTTCGTTCTTCACCAACTTCGGGGCTAAGACTTATTCTCTTGGTTAGGGTTGAAGTGCCGTCTGGCGGAAACGACACTTCGGGGTTGTCCGCTCCCTTGGCCAGATCTGTACGTCGGCGACCGAGACTACCAACCGACACTGTTATCTGTCCCCATGGTGACCAGACAAAGCACGTCCGATCACCTCAGAGTCTCGTTCCGAACTGAAATTCTTATTCCAAAAACTCCTTACTTTACATAATGCTCGCTTAGCATTGTGGACGGGGCGACAATCAAGCGACCAATAGCAAGTGAAGACCTAGAGCAGTAGGAATAGAGAATTGGATGGAATAGGACTGTTGTATCTGTTCATACTACTTGTACATTTACTGATTTTTATACTCTCATAAGCGTCTAATTGTCTATTGCTTCTAATTGTCTATTGTTGTTGTATGATTTGGCAAAATGGTTATCAAAGGAATTTGAAAATTTACCTCATTGTGAACTTTCTTTCTCTATCAAAAATAGTTTGGATTTTATCGATAAAATCAAAAATATTAAATTACATGATGGTGAAGTTTTAGTTTCCTTTGATGTATCGTCATTGTTCCCGAGTGTACTTATTCCACATACCTTGGGTTACTTGAGGGAGTTACTTGTGGAAAATAGCCTCGACAACGATCTGTGTATCTGAGTATATTGAGCTTACTACACTTTACATGAAACAAAACTGTTTTTAGTTTAATAATACGTTTTTTGAACAGCGAGAAGGGACCGCAATGGGGAATCCATTATCCCCCTTTTTAGCCAATCTATTCATGAGCAGGTTTGAGGTCGAGGAAGTTATTTCAATTATCTTCCGAGAGTGTGGCTAAAGTATGTGGATGATATTTTTGCTGTTTTTGATAGAAACGTTGACTCTATAGATAATTTTATCTCAAAATTAAATAATCGATTTCCTTCCATCAAATTTTCATTTGAAATTGAAAACAATGATAGATTACCATTTCTAGATGTATTGATTATTAAAAATAAGGATAATTGTCTAGAGTTTGACATATATAGAAAAAATACCACTACACTTAGATATATTCCTAACGATTCTTATCATTGTATTGGTCATAAAATGGCTAGTTTCAATTTCTTAATACATAGTCTACTCAATTTTCCACTTAATAACGAAAGATTTGAAATAGAGAGGAATTATATTAGGAATGTAGCCGAGTGTAATGGATTTGCTCCCTCGTTAGTTGATAAGATAATTAGAAAACATAGATATATGGTTTTAGTTCGTGAAAACTCGACTTTTCAATTGGAAAGAGACACCTCAAGATTTGTTTCATTACCTTTTCATCATAATTTAAAGCATGGCTTAAAAAATGTTTTTAAGAATGTCAATCTAAAACTAGTAAACACTGCTGGTTTAAACTTACGACATTTATTAGGTAATTCTAAAGATAAAACTCCTCCAATGAAAAGGTCGGGTATGTATGAAATTCCTTGTAAGGATTGCGATCAAAGGTACGTTAGGCAAACGAGAAGATCAATCGGAACAAGGTTCAAAGAACGCATAGCTCAATTAAGATACAATAGGCCCGATAAATCTTGTGTTGCTCAACATATTTTTGAGAATGATCATTGCATAGATATAAATAATTTAAGATTAATAAAACATGTAACAAACAATAGACAGTTAGACGCTTATGAGAGTATAAATATCAGTAAATGTATCAGTAGTATGAACAGATACAACGGTCCTATTCCTTCGAATTCTCTGTTCCTACTGCTCTAGGTCCTCACTTGCTATTGGTCGCTTGATTAGCATTGTCGCCCCGCCCACAATACTAAGCGGGCATTATGTAAAGTAAAGAGTTTTTAGAATAAGAATTTAGTTTTAATCATCTGCTGATGATGCTAACATGGTTAGCGAAACGAGCGTCCAGAATATATAAATAGTGTTTTGGTGTATTGTGAAAAAAAAAATTGTAATAATAATCACTTTGTTTGTTATAGTAATTGCTTGTCATTTTGATAATATTTTTAGATTTGAGTGAAAAGATAATAAACAAATAGAACCTAATCAGGACGATATGGAAAAAGGTTGATTGGATTGTTTTTGCAAGGTAAAATCGGACTTACGGGCAAAGGAATTATTGTGAAAAACAAGACACTTCTTCAGGAATCACACTTCCTTCAAGTCGGTGTCGAGCTTAACGGAGGATCATCAATCTTTTTCCTTAAATATTCCTAATTGTGCTGCGGTGTGTATCAAAGAAAATGTTGCGCAAATTCTCGCATACTCAGTGGACTGCACTACTCAATGAGTGTAGTGTACTCATTTGGATCATTTCTTTGTCAAGAAATAATTATATACAGGGTGTCACAATAGTGCGATATCGGTTAATATCTTGATAATGGCAGGAGATTGTTTATAATTTTAGTATAAGAGTTGTACAACTAAATAGGCTGTATAAGTTAAAATTAATTTTATTTATATAGGATGTCTCACAAAAGCGTGCCGACTTTTTTCTTATTGACTACCCTATCTGTTCATCCATTTTTGCATACTACTATTCATTCGAAATATATTTCGTAAAACATATCCTATACCTAAATTCAATGGTTTTACCGATATCCGCAATTTTGTAAAAAAGATCGGAGTCCATTTTGCAGTGTCATATATAATTTACTTTTTGATGTAGGATTATCATTTTTGGTAGGAATATTAACGAAACTATGACTTAATTTCTAATGCAAACAAAATTTGTCTACGTCTACGTCATACATATAAAACATTATATTTCTTTTTTTTTTTAATGGAATGTCTAATCATTTTTCTCACTCTCCTGAATGGGTATATATTTTAATTTTTTTGTTTTAAATGGGCTTTTCTATAGTATTTGCTCTTCACATTATATAAACTTTATTCTTTCTTAGCCGGCCGCGGTGGTCTGGTGGGTTAGTCGCCTGCCTGGCAATCCTGGCAAGGTAGCTGGTTCGATTTCAACGTTCGGATGGGAGTTTTTCTTTAATTCTCCTGTCCGTCTTACTTCTTACCCTACACACACGCTTATATACACTCATATATACACACACATATCCACACCTAAATGTCTGTGATTGTTTCTAGGCAAGAATGTAAAATCCGACAACGAATAACCCCTCAGTCACACCAGTTAAAGGCTGGGTAAGGCCGGATGCCTTCTGAGAAGTGTTCTACGTTGGTCATTCGCCAGTCGGTAGGTTTCTTGATAGACTTATGGGTAGGCACATAACCAAGAGTTGCTGGTCTGGGTTTGTCGTTAGCTGATGATCGTGGTTCGGAACCAACGTTAAGCTGTAGGTCCAGTCGCTAAATAGCCTTAGATGCTGATGCGCCTCTAAACGTATATCCTTTCCTTTCCTTTTATTATTTCTTACAAAATTAATCAATAATTCGTCATCTTTGCTGATCCAAATGAGGTTTGCACTCATTTTTTAGTTTAAAATAGTCACCACTAAACAGTGAGATTTCGATGACTTTTTTTCATTTCGACTGGTATCTAGGTTATGACTTGACGAATGTTAAAAACGATCTTTCAAATAGCCCCACAAAAAGAAGTCCAATGGCGTCAAATCGTATGATCTCGGTGGCCAATTGACATATAAGAATTTATAAACATGTTATTTCATAAACTTGAAGCGATTTACTTGAAGATTAGATTAGAGATGTTACTTGAAGAGATTTTTCAAAGCGTTTTGGTGTTTAGTGGTAAATCTCTTCAAGTTTAGTATTTCACACCAAAGGTTCCAACAGAAGAATTGATGTTATTTGGTGTTTAATGACAAATCTTTTAGAGTTCATGTTATGTTTCACACTAAAGTTTCCAATAGAATATAATTGATAAGCGGTTTGAGTTCATCACATTAGAAATACTCAGCGTGTAAAAAGCAATGTCATCTAGCAAAATCATACCAATAGACAAATAAGTTCGGGTGAGTTTTTGCGAGGTACCAGAGAAAATATATCTGGACTGTCCCTTGTATTGTGACTTCCCAATTTCTGTTAATAATTAATATTGATATAGTTGTCATAAACTCGTTGTTTATTAAATACTTTTTATCATTTCAGGTGTTAAAAATGGAATTTCTAAAGGTTTTGTACCAGACGGTCGTGATACGAAGATGGAGAGGTGACTGTCCTCACGTCAGCGATGCCTCAACGGGGCTGCTCAGGCGATGAGAGGCCGGAGGCCCGCTGGAAACCCATGGACCGTCACACGACGGTATACTTTAGTGTGGGACAGCGCGTGGAAGCTGCGCTGTTCAAATTGGACACCCCAGTCGAACAAGTAAAAGGTACGTTTTATTTTTCAGTATTTTTAAAATAGTTTATTTGTAAATTCGTCAACTAACAAATTCGACTCTACAGAGTGATAGTCTCTCAGTGTCACTCTAGTGATTTATTTATTTAAAATTAGGCACTTTATTTTTTCAAGTTGAATTATTTAAAGGTGATATAATTTGTCACTAAAAATGTTACTAAAATTTCCCTTAGATCGGTCATTGAGAATAACGTGTAAGATTTTTATTAATTTCCATGCTCCTGGAGTAACAGAAAATATTTTAAAAACACCTTTTAAATATATTTAATTATTTAAAAGGAACAATTCTCGTTATTTGCATTTGATCAACAATATGTTTCATAAAAAATTTACAACATGCGCTTTTCTTCTTTTTTTCTTCTATGGCATCTGTTTCGACGGAGTTATTTTAATTTATTTTTTACTTGAGATTTAAAATAAATAGGACTGGATAAATGGCATGTTTATATTCGTCATCAATGCTAAATTGTGTATATAATTTAAAGAAAAAAAAATTATAAAAACTGAAAAAAAAACAATAATGTTTATGTTAGTAGTTTTTAAAAATTAGTATTAGAAAATCAGATTTCGCGTTCATTATAAACTTAATGTCTGTTATTACTCAAGTATCATAAACAACCTGACTTCCGCCTCGTTTTTCATAGTGTTCACAGTATGTGAAACGAAGAGGGTGTCAACCCCCAGGTTTTATCAGCGTGAATTTTGAAATATCTAATATTTATATTTTGTTTGAACGAATTATATCAAAAGAAAGTAGTGGCGCAAGCCAGTAAAGTAGTATTTCAATATTATGTTCATACATTTTTTGGAAGAAATAGTATTTAAGGTACTATCATACAGGCAGTGTGACTGTCTCTGCCTGCAAATTCATATTGGCTGCTAATGTTCGCATGCTTGTTTGCACATTTTTAATCTAATGTTCTTTTTGTCTAGAGTTAATAAATAAAATTAATGTTTCATAGATAGCAAAGAGTTGATCTTTTAAAACGAAATATGCCCTAGTAACACGTTTATTTATTTATTTGTTTGTGAGGTCTGAAACTCGAGGTTCACGACGAGGCGACAAGAACTCCAATAGTTCTCTAAAAGAGCTCTTGAACTTATTTCAGAGGATTAGAATTCTCTAAAAGTTCTCTAAAAGACAATTTTGAACAATTTTTGTAAAATACAACACTTTTGTATAAATGATTTTTGCTAAATTGACTTCTCTTTGCGAGTTGTATAACGCAGGGGTCGAGAATATCAAAAAGTGAAGTCTATTTTCAAATTTTGTAACTGTTAATAACATCTTTTATATAAATGATTTTTGGTAAAATTATTTGAACTTATTTTACGAGGTTTACAACCTGTTAAAATAAAGAAGTCGACCAGTTTGAAAACACCCTGTATATAGTTGTGAACCCTTGGGAATAGGCAGTTTGAGGCCTCGGGGTAAATCAACGAGATTCTCTTGGTAATAACTTCAAAGTGGAAACCGAAACGTCGAGATGTTACAAATCTAAAATGCCGTTCTACTCGAGAAGTTCACCTTAAAGTGAAATAATTAAGAGACATAATTTAATTTATTATTTTTATTATTTAACTTATATAAACTTATAATAATTTATAACGACATGTTAAAGAGTGATTTTTTAGTGTATCTGAACTTCCGGCAGGGATCGCAAACTGTGACTGTGCAATCATTTGTATATATATATATATATATATATATATATATATATATATATATATATATATATATATATATATATATATATATATATATATATATATAGTGAGAGTTGATCTTTTAAAACGAAATATGTCCTAGTAACATGTTTATTTATTTGTTTGTGAGGTCTGAAACTCGAGGTTCGCGACGAGGCGACAAGAACTCCAATAGTTCTCTAAAAGAGCTCTTGAACTTATTTCAGAGGATCTGAATTTTTGTAAAATGCAACACTTTTGTATAAATGATTTTTGCTAAATTGACTTCTCTTTGCGAGTTGTATAACGCAGGGGTCGAGAATATCAAAAAGTGAAGTCTATTTTCAAATTTTGTAACTGTTAATAACATCTTTTATATAAATGATTTTTGGTAAAATTATTTGAACTTATTTTACGAGGTTTACAACCTGTTAAAATAAAGAAGTCGACCAGTTTGAAAACACCTTGTATATAGTTGTGAACCCTTGGGAATAGGCAGTTTGAGGCCTCGGGGTAAATCAACGAGATTCTCTTGGTAATAACTTCAAAGTGGAAACCGAAACGTCGAGATGTTACAAATCTAAAATGCCGTTCTACTCGAGAAGTTCACCTTAAAGTGAAATAATTAAGAGACATAATTTAATTTATTATTTTTATTATTTAACTTATATAAACTTATAATAATTTATAACGACATGTTAAAGAGTGATTTTTTAGTGTATCTGAACTTCCGGCAGGGATCGCAAACTGTGACTGTGCAATCATTTGTATATATATATATATATATATATATATATATATATATATATATATATATATATATATATATATATATATATATATATATATATAGTGAGAGTTGATCTTTTAAAACGAAATATGTCCTAGTAACATGTTTATTTATTTGTTTGTGAGGTCTGAAACTCGAGGTTCGCGACGAGGCGACCAAACCAAACTTATTTCAGCGGATCTGGGAGATTTTTTGCGAAATTTAGCTATAAAGAGAATTGATTTTCCCTACAGAGACATACAAAATAATTTATTGTATTTTTTAATTGTACACTGATAAAATTTTGTTTAAAAAAATGTATGTATTCTTTGCTTCATATATTAGTTTTGACTGTTTGTTATTACTCATTCATTCATTTCTCAGGTATTATATTTTAGCGGCTTGTATTTCTATATTGGATTGAATTCAAGATTTGCATTATTTATTTTTATTTAGTTAGCAATTTCTTTTTCGTTGATTTTTTTTCGATGTTCTCTTTTATTTCAGTTTTCTTTCTTCCTTCTAAATTTACTCCTAGGTATTTACATTTTGTTACTACTACTTTGATATCATCTACAGAGTCTTCATTTAATCAGTTTATAAAATAGTCTTTTTCTTTGAATTATGTACACAGTTTAGCACCAATAATAAAAATAAACATACAATTTAATAATAAAATAAGCGGAGAAAATGCCAAGGGGAAGGAAAAAAGAAGAGAAGCGCGGGTTGTAGATTTTTTATGGATAATATTGTTGATGAAATGCAAACAACGAAAATTATTTGTCTTAAATCATCAAGTGTGTTTAAGAGGTGCTTTTAAAAACAATCATAATAACAATAACTTGTAGCAATAGGTTGTCCGTAGCAATTATTTTCGTAACCGAGATTTTTGTAATGGGTTACGGCCTTTAAGGTCAATTTTTAATCTTAAGAAAAGGAAAAACGTCACTAGGACCCAAATCTGGTTAATAAGGGGACTGCGGATACACAATGATGTTTACCTGCCAAAAACCCATTAATTGAAATCTCTATGTGGCAAAACGTATTGTATCGATACAGCATCCATGTTCGGCCTCTCACGAATGGTTCTCGAAGAATTTCAAGAATTTCTCAGTAAAAATGCTGATTGACCGTTTGGCTTTGAGGTACAAGTTCCTTATGGACGACACCCTGGCTGTCAAAAAAGCAACTCAGCATGTTTTTGATTTTTGATTTGCTCTTTCTGGCTCTTTTTTGATCGTGGTGTGGCTGGTGTGTGCCATTCCTAGCTCTGGCGCTTTATTTTCGGGTCGTATTCAGTCGAGTCTTGGCTTTTTGATAAACTTTAAACCACCAGGAAACTGGATCCTTGACAAAACACGATTTCCCCAGACTCGTTAAAGTTTGCAAAAGTTTTCGTCGTGTTGTGTTCAAAAATTATAACTCGAAATTATTGTCACTCATTTTTAGAACGCATCGGAAAAATATATTTTACGAAAAGGATCGCTACAGACCACCAAGTGATTTTAAGGAGTTCTACATCCGCCTACAGTATTGTCAGCTCGAACACTACACCAACAGTCTCATTATTTTATTTACACTCCTCGTATATATTTATATTGTATAATGGATAAATTTAAACAGAAAGAATGTTTTTCCAATATATTTCCGCGTTGACTTACTGAAATTTGATTTTTTTGCAAATATATCAATTTTTATTTTATTAATGGCCAACTGTTATTGAAAATATTTACAGGATTTGGTATGAGAAATTGAAGTCATTAAATATCAAAAATATTCGTTATAAAAGCTGTTATTAAAAATATACTATTCAGGGGAACATTGACTGTGACGGAAACATTATAAATAACGAGAGAAATTTTCATTTATAACCGGATGACAGGTCAGGAGAAAAAAAAAAGAAGATATATGTAAGCACCTACTGAATTTTCGTCTGAACACGTCACGTAATATATTTTCATTGCCTCGATATTTTCCCTTTTTCTCTTTCAACGTTTCGCAGCAACCGAAACTTTTCTACGCCCCATACATATTTCAATAGACCAAAGGGGTTTTTTTCGCCCTTCGACGATCTAAATTTGAAAGTTTGATCGTATATTGAACTCGCAATTCGGAATAGACTATTTTCTGTTGACTTATGAATAAATTTTTCACTTGAAAATATTGTTTGGGTCCCTGCTAGCATCCGTATAAAAAAATCCCGTCTGTAGTGCGTGTACTGAGTTATAGATTGGATATTTGAGTCAATGTATTGATACTTTTATTAATATAGGGAGATTTTTTAGGATGTCTAAATTTAAATTTTTAAAAATTCAAGTTCAAATAAAACAACAACCAAATTACGTGTCGAGCCTACAGCGGGCATTAGGTCTGTAGCAGGTCAAGTTAAAGTTGGTCAAAGTAAAGTGTGGAATACTATACGACAAGAACACTTTTATCACTATCATTATCAACGAGTATAAGCGTTACAACCATAAGATTATCCTAGAAGAGTTGAATTTTGTCAGTGGCTTTTACATCAGTACAACATAAATGAAAATTGTTTCTATATGATGGAGCACCGCCACATTAGTCGAGAAGTTCACGAACATATAAATAATGAATTTCCTAACAGATGGATAGGGCTCATTGGACCCATTTCTTAGCCTGCACGCTTCCCGAATTTAACGACCTGCAGTTTTTTTCTGTGGGGCTATTTAAAAAAGTTAGTTTATCAAAATGGAGAAGTAAATACTATGGAAGAACTACAACAGCGCATGGAAAACGTTTGTGGTGTTATTAGTGAACACTGGGATTATATTTTTTACGCATTGGTATGCCGAGCAAGATTTTTTTGCTAACCGAACAAATGGGGACAATTTTGAACAATTTTTGAAAAATACAACACTTTTGTATAAATGATTTTTGCTAAATTGACTTCTATTTGTGAGTTGTATAACGCAGGGGTCGAGAATATCAAAAAGTGAAGTCTATTTTCAAATGTTGTAACTGTTAATAACATCTTTATTTTGCAACTTTTATATAAATGATTTTTGGTAAAATTATTTTTACGAGGTTTACAACCTGTTAAAATAAATGAGTCGACAAGTTTGAAAACACCCTGTATATAGTTGTGAAGCTTTGGGAATAGGCAGTTTGAGGCCTCGGGGTAAATCAACGAGATTCTCTTGGTAATAACTTCAAAGTGGAAACCGAAACGTCGAGATATTACAAATCTAAAATGCGGTTCTACTCGAGTTCACTTTAAAGTGAAATAATTAAGAGACATAATTTAATTTATTATTTTTATTATTTAACTTATATAAACTTATAATAATTTATAACGACATGTTAAAGGGTGACTTTTAGTGTATCTGAACTTCCGGCAGGGATCGCTGTCAAACGAACTGTGACTGTGAATATATATATATATATATATATATATATATATATATATATATATATATATATATATATATATATATATATATATATATATAAATATATATATAAACACTTTTGTTGGTTGCTTGACCGGAAAGGAGCCCCACCTATCCCTTCAACTGGATGACATATGTTTCGTCTCTCGAGGTTCAGACTCTTCAGGGCGCCGACATATACCATACCATCAAGAATAGGGAGACCCTATCCACAGCCAACAACCTTTGTTTTCGCTGTCCTCCCGTCGGATGGCGTATATATGTAGTGTTAGATTTTCTTGGACTGCGTCCAATGAGACAGCAGTAGCTGAGTGTCATCAAACACCCAACCGTTGGGTTCCACAATCTCATGTGAAACACACAACAACCTGCGTCTCCGCCTAAATGAACACTTTTATTGGTTGCTTGACCGGGAAGGAGCCCCACCTATCCCTTCAACTCGATGACATATGTTTCGTCTCTCGAGGTTCAGACTCTTCAGGGCGCCGACATATACCATACCATCAAAAATAGGGAGACCCTATCCACAGCCAACAACCCATGTTTTCGACGACCTCCCGTCGGATGGCGTATATATGTAGTGTTAGATTTTCTTGGACTGCGTCCAATGAGACAGCACTAGCTGAGTGTCATCAAACACCCAACCGTTGGGTTCCACAATCTCATGGGAAACACACAACAATCTGCGTCTCCACCTAAATGAACACTTTTATTGGTTGCTTGACCGGGAAAGAGTCATTCACAACTTTCTAAAAACACGAACACCAACACAACCAAAAAAACTGTAGGTACTACAGTAATCAGTTTATCATTTTCAGATTTAGGACTAAGTACTTCATCTACACCTATTTTCATCAATGTTATAAGAATAATAAGTATAAGAACTCGGCAATAAAACACAAACAATTATTTAGGATAACAAAAAAACCAGGATTGATCTACAATATTAATGTCTGTTAACAAACGACAAAACACAAGAAAATAAACATCACACCACGATAGAGTCGATTACTGACCAGCGATGATTTCCACCGGTCCGAAATTCCGGATGCGAAAAGTAAAAAAAAAACGAAATTGGATCGTGTTTTTCTCGTTCGAGTACGTCATTAAATCTGCCCATTTCCGATATAAATCGACCACTCGCCATGACGACGCTTTTGAATTTGAACACACGCCGTATTGACGGGATTAACGTCAGCTTCAAGTGATTCAACCAGATGGAGAGGATCAACATAAAAAAAAATCAGAACGATACGGCTCTTGTTTTTGACTGGAAAATTTTTGTTTTGCGTAAACAGTTGCAACATTTATAGGACGGTGGTTAATTATAGAGTTAACTGCACTGCCTTAGTAGGAGTGTTATTTTGGAGAGTGAGTGGATATCTGTAACTTGTTTGTGGATTCTATAACTAGATCGTAACACATCGATGAATAAATCTCCGGTTTGACATATAGATGGCATCACTGTCCAATAATTCTTACCAGTGGTCCATTATGCCAACCTTCAAATGTCATGTGTTAAAATTTCATGACAATCTGTTTAATAGTTTCTGAGTTCTTGTGCTTAGTGACGCTACTTTTGTTATTTCTAAAACAAGAAAAAAAATAATTTTTTTAAATTAATAATTTAATCTTTAAAAAAATAATAATTCAAATAATTTAATATACTCCTGAGTTAAATCGGTAGTCAGCTGAGTGGACAGTAGCAAAAACCACTACCATAGGCAGGCAAGTTATGGTCTCTGTATTTTGGAATGCGCATGGGATACTGTTCACCGATTATCTCGAGGAAAGTAAAACCACCAATAGCGAATATAAAGTCTCCAAATGATAAAAAGAAAGTGCTGTTTCACCAAGACAATGCAACGTGTCACAAATCGACCAGGACTAAATGGGATGAATTGCACTTCGAAATGTTTCCTCCATTGGCACTTCTCAGACCTCAAAAAATGCTTGCTGGAAAGAAATTTCGCTCCAATGAAGAGATAATTGCCTAAATTGAAGCATATTTTAAAGGCTAAAAGAAATTGTTCTATAAAAAGATGTAGAAATGTTAGAAAAGCATTGGAAAGATTGTATTGATCTTCAAAGAGAATATATTGACGAATAAAGTCGAAATTTACAAAAAGAAGTGTACTTTATTTGTTGGTATATACATAATTAGTTTATATATCGGTACACACCTCACCTTACCTCATCAAGTGAAGTGAATTTCTTGTTAAAGAGGAGGTGGTAATTGATGATACCAAATTCGGCGCATTTGGAAGCACTTCAAAGCGTAGATCATGAAATCTTAAGATCATGAGCTTAATCGTAATGGAAGAATATATTTTTTAGTCTGATCAAAAAAACTAGCATGAATATTCCCTTAAATTAGTCCGGCCATCATCTTTTGTTCAACAGCCCTCGGTGGGTCTCGACCATCGCAATTTTCTTCTTCCATCATGACCTATCAACTGCTACGGCTTTTCAGTTATTTAGAAGCCTCTGTTGTCTGACACTGCACTTGAACTATTCTCTGAGCGTAAGTCTTCCTGGTTTTCTTCTAGAATCTGACTTCGTTGACAATATTCTACTAGGCATTCTATTACCATGCATTCTGACTATACATCCTACTCTGAGTTAGATTCTGGCTGCAAAGTCTCTATCTCCAAAGCGGGCATAAAGGTCATATACTTCGTGGTTGTAGCTGCGTCTCCACACTCCATCTTCGCAAACACTCGCAACATTTCGCTTTTAGTAGTTTTCTTCCGAATATTGACTGTAGATTTTCGTTGGCCTTAGTTAGAACTCGTATGTCTGAGGCGTATGTGAGAACTGGCAAAATTAATGATTCAGATTTCCATACTGTTCCCACTTCTGAAGTGTTTACCCCAAAATAACATTTATTTGTTAGTAAGATTCGTCGATTGATTTCATCGCATTCGCTGGTTTAGGGGTTGATTGTAGATCGGAGATAGATTGATGAATTGATTGAAGTTTTCGCCGATATTTAGAAATGTATCGTCTTGACGTATGAGACGTATAGTTTACGCAGTTTTGGAGAAGGGTAAAAACTAGGTGCGTTGGCTGAACGAGAAATTATGTCCACTTTATCGGCAAATGCAAGCAATTGTACCGATTTATAAAATATAGAGACTGATGTGTTTATATGCGATTTCCTCGCTAGACTCCACTGCGATATTGAAAAGAAAACAGACCATACGTTCCATCACTCTGCCTTAGATCAATGGATGTCTCAAATTCTCTTGACATAGTGTTTTCAATCCAAAAGATGTTGGCTAGTAGTTTCAAGCAATTCCACTTGCATTGGATATATAAACACTAACTCACTCTGGTGATTTCAACGTCCAACTAGGGAAAGAAAGAAAGTAAAGGAAAACAGTCGGCAATTTTCCCGCTCATAAATGGGCTAACCATAATGGTAGAAGATTAATTGAACTATGTTCGCAGTTTAATCTAAAAATAATGTCAACCCATTTTAAGAAGAAAATAACGAAACAAAAAACCTGGAGGTGCCCAAACACGTAGATGGATGAATTTTTAATTGACCATGTTGCCATTTCGTACTCCAATTATAAAGATATTTGAATGTTTAAGTCAGGAAAGGAGTCTAACATAGACACGGATCACTACTCGACTAGAATCAAACTTGGCTTAAAACCTCGAAAACTTATTTAAAAGAGACTGCTAATACCAAAGTTTGATAAAGAACCAGCCCAGAACTGGCAAAAATTGAAACAAAAAATTATTAAAACAGCCTTAAAGTTGGTCCCTTTACAAAAACGTAGAAAACATCCGTGGTGGGATGAGCAAGTAGTATTAAGCCGAAGTAAAGCATTCAAAGATTGGAACAGTCAAAAGACAAACTAAAAGAAAATATAAAAACAATCAACTTAATGAAATAGAAAAAAATTTCCAAAAAAAATAACTTTTACAAAATATTTAAAACTAAATTAACAGGCTATCAACCCTAAAGTCAACCTTAAAGTGCTTCCAAAAGGAAAGCGGACAAGACTAAATAACCAAGACAATTGCAAAGAACTTGTGAAATATTTTGAACAACTACTAAACTGTCCTGAACCCTTAAACAAATTACCAACACTGAACCCTAAACAAACAAACCCAGATTCATTACCACCGAATGAAGATGAAATAATTAGGCAAATCAAGCGACTTAAAAATAACAAAGCTTCTGGTGAAGATGGAATCACTGCTGAACTTTTGAAATCCGCTCTAATACATCCACTACACAAGAAAGGAGATAGAACGGATGTAAACAACTACAGAGGGATATCTTTTCTCCCATTTTGTTACAATATTCTCTCTCAATGTTTACTAGACAGAGCACAGGGACAGTTAGAACCTAAAATTGGTGCATATCAAGCAGATTTTCGACCGGGCAGATCCTACACTGAACAGATCTTGAATCTAAAGTTGATCCTAAGACATCTAAAACTATACAATATAAATCTCGTCTATACATTTGTAGATTTCAAAAAAGCATATGATTCTATTGACCGCGAATCTTTATTCCAAATATTGAAAGAACAAGGACTAGATCTGAAAACCCCGGCAATTATTAAAGCAACTTTAACTAACACAAGGTCAAAAGTTAAATTCATGGGTGACATCTCAGAGCCCTTCGAAATTAAAACTGGAGTGAGACAAGGGGATGGACTCTCGCCATTCTTATTTAACTCTGTTCTAGAAAAAGTAATACAGGAGTGACGTGAAAAAAAAGTCGGCCCTGAATATTGACCAGCCCATTAAACTGGGGAGAACCGACATCAAAATTAATTGTATGGCGTTTACTGATGATCTAGCAATTTTAGCTCAAGATATATAAACGGCACAAAAACAAATTGAAATATTAAAAGAAACAGCAGGAAAGGTAAAACTCCAAATTTCCTTTGAAAAGACCTGCAAAAGACTAAGAACACCATTTGTAAAAACAAAATATGGTAACATCAGATGAGTCTCTCAATTTCAATATTTGGGTGAAATAATCGTGGCAAAACGGGTTGGAAAAAGCGGCCAATAAGGGTAGATGTCAAAAAATGGAAACAGCATTGAGACTTACACAAAATATTTACAACAAAAAATGCATATCTAAAAACACAAAACTAAGACATTACAATACAGTTATTAAGCCGGAATGTTTATATGGGGAGAAACGCTCATTTTGAATAGAAAGAGAGACATCGGGGGCACTGAAAAGAAAGATCATAAGAAAAATCTTAGGCCCCAAACAAATAAATAGCACAACATACCGACTTCGAGAAAACCAAGAAATCAAACAATACACATTGCTGCAATTAAACAGGACCTAAGATCACCATATATTATACAAAGTGAAATTCAGGATAGAAGCTTTTTCAGACACATTGATCGAAGCGATAGATCGATCCAGACACAAATTGATCGAAAACTAATTGAAAAATCCGCTAATAAACATGTTATAATATCATAAATATTAATTAAATATCCTATTATTTATTTTTTTTGTTTTATTTTATAACACACTGATAAAAAATCGGGACACAATATTAAATTTTTCGCCGTACCGACGAATAACTAAGTAATCTATTTTCTCAATATATATTCGGTGAATGGAGAATTCCGGAAATATACAATAGGTATAAAATTTTGAAACGAAGGAAAACGTGGAATGATAAAATGTTCGCGTGGCTGATTTATTTATTTTTACGGCACGACATAAACGTCTCGGCAAAACTGCATAATAGATTGCGCAGGAAGAATCTGCACTGTCGGTTTATTTCTTTCTTGCGAATTTAGCGAAGTTGACAAAGCTTTTTTCCTCTCTCACTTGTCGAGATCGTCTCTGTTAAAATACTAAATGTCTTGTAAATGAAGCTACAATGGAACCTGCTTTCAATATGCACTGTTTATAATGGGGAAAGTTATGAAATAAACTGAACTCGAAGATTACAGGCGTGTTAGTGTTAGCTTTGACTTACAGCTACACTCTGAATCACGATTCAACGTTGACATGTCCTGGTTTTAATGGCATTTGTGGTAGTAGTGGCATTGTTATGTTTTCAAAATTCATAAAGTATCAAATGTCTATATTTTAAGCACCCTATATATATATATATATATATATATATATATATATATATATATATATATATATATATATATATATATATATATGCCCATAAGGTAGAGTAACGGAACCGTGGAGGGAAAATATTACAGAAATCTTTCACCCATTCTCCACGTGGTGCCACCGATCACCTTCGCCGAACTGTCAACCATGCGACGTCACGTATCTCTCGGGACCGGTTTCTAGCCTTTCAGCCGTCATCAGCTTTTCTTGCTCGTCACTGCTTTCCTTGCGTTCGTCTAGAGCTCGGCTGATGACGGTTGAAAGGCTAGAAACCGGTCCCGAGAGACACGTGACGTCGCATGGTTGACAGTTTGGCGAAAGCGATCGGTGGCACCACGTGGAGAATGGCTGAAAGATTTCTGTAATATATATATATATATATATATATATATATATATATATATATATATATATATATATATATATATATATATATATATATATATATATTATTTTTCACGTATGGGCCCTGGTGGACCACGCGAAGTACAGTTAGAGATATTTGTTGTTGTTAGCCTTCCTTTGCGCCCATACTAATTTCATTCTTTCGCTATGAGCTTTTTTCCTTTCGTCAGACCAAGTTGTTCCAGTCTTCCTACATATTTCTCTCTGGCCAACCTTCCAAACGTTAACCTTGTGTCTGAAACAGCCTCTATCCTGAATTTCACTTTTGTAATATTTGCTGATCTTAGGTCACTGATTTTTAATAATTTGGCTAGAGTATTGAATTTTTTCTAAACTCCATATATATTTTGTATCTGTAAAAATAATAGATAGTTATTAATTTATTACGTAAAATTTTAGATATTAAGAATATTGGAGTGGTACGCAATAAAGATTTGTGTCATTGGTTGTTTTTTTTTTCAAACAAACCATTGACACAAATCTTTATTGCGTACCACTCGAATATATGCGAAGCTGTTAAAATATCCAAATTTAATTAACTCCGAAAAGTTTTTCTTCTGTAATGTAGAATTCCATCTTATCGGACAAACCAAGGTTTAGTTCGAAGAATATAACGCAGTGAAACCAAGAATGATAGACGTGACTAAATCATATTATTTTTCCAATAAATAGGGATAAGGAACAAGTGGTTTTAAGTAATATTAAGAATATTATCATAAAAGTGACGTATTAAGTAGAAACTTCGAAGATTTTAAAAATTTGCAGTTCGTGGACCACTTCTATTCCAAACTTGAAATTTTAGGGTTGTTTGGGGATAGAATGAACGTATTCTCTGAAGATTTTACGAGATTTCGAGTCGATAGAAAAAAAGTTATAGCTATCTGAAAACAGTGATTTTCCATCGATTGGTTTTGCGAAGTCATATATCAAGGAAAATTAGGGTAGACTCCAACAGAATATACCTAGAAAAAAATATGAGCTGTTGGTCCGCCTTTTTTTTGAAAATTTTACTGGGCAATTATATATATATATATATATATATATATATATATATATATATATATATATATATATATATATATATATTTATATTTATTTATTTTTTTATACTTATTTTTTATCGTGTAAAGGACGTAAGAACGACCAAAATCTCCAGCAGCATACAAATAATTGAAAGTGAAACTTTGCAAAAGTTGAAAACGCCGACGCAATCATTAATCGCGGAAATAAAATGGTCCAATCGATATTTTTCAATTATAGGGCCGGATAGATGCCGGGGGCAATTTTCAAAAAACCGCAGACTTAACTTCCATTTAATCGGAAGACATGGCGAATATCGGACTGTTCTCAAACGAACTTTTTCCAAAGTTATTTATAAACGGAGTTCTTCCAGATAAACGTTTTGATTTTAAATATGGATAAGTAATATCTGAATGATTGTGGCGTGTTCATATATTTTTATACCTCATATACCCTCATATACCACCTCATTTCAATGGTCTACCAAAAATACACAAAACTAATATACCACTTCGCCCTATAGTTGGTAGTATAGATTCCCCATGTTATAAACTAGCAAAATTTTTATTAAACATTTTAAATCCACTTTCGGGTAGAACAAATTCATATATTAAAAATACTTCAGATTTTTTAGATAAAATTTAGAACATTAAAATTACAAACCAAAATTTAATGGTTAGTTTTGACGTGGTGAGTTTATTTACTAATGTACCAGTTGATAAATCACTTTTAATAGTTAGAAAGAGATTAGAACATGACACAACATTAAAAGACCGCACTAAACTAAACATAAATACAATTTTGGAATTATTAACTCTGTGCTTAAAAACCACATATTTTCAATTAGAAAATGATTATTATCAACAAAATTTCGGAATGGCAATGGGTTCTTCTCTTTCTCCTTTGATGAGCAATATCTTTATGGAGGAACTCGAGAATGACATTAAATAAATCTCTTAAAAAGTCATTAATATGGCTTAGGTATGTTGATGATATTTTTGCTATATGGCAACATAGCATTGACGATCTAAATATTTTTTTACGAGATATAAATTCTCGAGAGCCTACAATTAAGTTTACTTTAGAGATCGAGAAGGAGAATAAATTGCCATTCCTCGACACCTTAATGTTAAAACAAAACAACACATTAAAAACTACAGTTTACAGAAAACCGACAAACACAGATAGGTATCTCAATTTCTTTTCAAATCACTCAAAATCGGTCAAAATAGGAGTAATTAAAAGTTTATATGACAGAGCAAAACTTGTTTGTACCGACAGTGATACACTAAAAAAAGAAACAAATAACATTTTAATAAAAAACAATTATCCAAAAATTTTTATAGATAAATCGTTTAAAAATTTTGATACTAGACAAAACAGACAAGTTATTAATAACAATAATAATAACTCTCAAACAATTAACCTCACAATTCCTTATATCCGCGGTATTTCTGACACAATTAAAAGAGTAGGAAATAAATACAACATAAGAACGACATTTAAAACAAAAAATACTCTTAGATCTCTATTAACAAAGACTAAACCAAACAATATACAACAAAAGACCAAAAATGTGGTTTATAAAATTCCCTGCGAATGTGGCAAATTCTATATAGGTGAGACGTCTAGACCGTTAGATGTTCGAGTAAAAGAAAAAAAACCTTCTTAGAAAGGGCGATTTTAATAAATCTAGAATTTGACAACACGCATGGGAATCGGGTCATAAAATCAATTGGAATAAATCCAAAACGGTATTAAAAGAATCTGTAACAAAATACAGAAGATTAAAACAAACCCCTATAATTAATTTAAATAAAAATAACTGTATTGCTATGCCTTCGGTAGATTTAAATTCAATATGGTTCCCGATTCTAAAGAATACAATTAAATATATTTAAATATTTTAATACACATTCAGTACAATAAACAATCACACAGTAAACAATACCTATATTTATTTTTTAGTAGTATGTCACTGTCATGAAAATCTATTGTTGTCAATGTAAGTATCGTTGACATACCCAACAAAATATATTTACTTTCACTCGTTACTTTATATATTACAAATTAATATAATTTATTTTTTAGTTTAATTTTGAAAACGGGGGGAGAGTACCTTCCGAAACGTTATCATTAAAAGTTTATAATATTTTTTATAACATTTTTATATCTTTAAAATTTTGTTCGTTAGGCAAATTTATTACAAAAAAGAATCACTGAGAAATTTTTCTCCGTTTGGTTTTTTGTTTTTACCCAGTGATTCTTTCTTTAAATAAGAACAGGTATTTTTGATATTTTTTGAGTTTTAGATAGTGGCGAAAAACCCAAATAAAGGAAAAAAAAAATTAAATACGGATATTTTCAAATTTTGATTTTTGCATTTTGAATTTAAATTATATCAAGTCGCTTGAGTCCGTACAAAAGGTCCACAAAGCATTATCCCGAATTGCCATTTTTCAGTTTTTTAATCAAAATACCAGGGTCGTTCAATAAATCCTTAGAAAATCCAATAGATGGCGCTTGTAGCATTGGAAATGGCTTGTTGTTAGTAAGCAACATTAGTCACCAAATAGCTGTCAAAGTTATCTCAGTTCTTTTCACAACGTGGTTTCATTTTTATTGTCGATTGAAGCAAGACATTTTTCAATTTTTCTATTGGAACCTTCGGTGGGAAACATTAAACTCAAAGAGATTTACCACTAAACACCGAAACACTTTTTTAAAGTTCTCGACGCATGTTTCGCTAACCATGTTAGCATCATCAGGGGATGATTAAATCTAATTTAGATTCTAATTAGACTAATTAATTTAATTTGAATCTAGTCAATTCTAAAATAAGAGGTTGTTTTGGCGCCTTTTTCATTGTAATCCTGATGAGTTACTGCATCGATACATAAATGTGGACGAAACATGGATACAGTACTACACTCCAGAGACAAAGGAACAATCAAAACAAACGGGCTCCGAAGAAGGCGAAGACGATGAAATCGACCGAAAAGGTTATGGACACAGTTATGTGGCAATATGCGTCGTTATTGCACCGGTTGAGCGAAGAAATTAAAAAACATCGTCCTCATTTGAAAAAGTAAAAGATCCTCTTCCATCACGATAATGCACGGGTGCACAACTGTACAGTTTCAATGTGCAGAATCATCGGATATTCACCAATATTCACCGGATTAGGCTCCCAGTATTTTTTTTTTTTCTGAAATTAAACCAAGCGAGCAACCGAGACGTTGTCATTTTCGTCTACACTTGCTTGAACGGCGGCAATGTTCTTAACTTTTTATGTTCCAATGCTTCTTAATGCTCCAATGAGCGGCGTGTGTTTCCCGCCAACAGATCCCAATTCAAATACAATTTTAGAAAAGCAAATTTTTTGTTGCTTTATCAGAGGGTTTTAACTATAGACTGGTCAGATTTGTATGTTATAAGTGATGTGAATAGGGCATGCGAGTTTCTGTATGGGAAGATATTCGGTATTATTAATGAATGTGTGCCCCGATCTATCATCCGTAAGAGAACATTTCCGGTGTGGTTTACACCCGAGATAATAAAAGCCATAAAGCGCAAGCATAGACTATTCAAAAAAAGGAAAAAGTCAGATTCGCAGTCTTTACGGGAACAATTCAATGTGCAACGAACTTCTGTTAAGAAAATGATAAACACGGCCCACAGAGTCTATCTAAATAAAGCTGAGAATTCGATATCTGATGGTCTTTCATCATTTTGGACTTACGTGAGGGCAAGGGTTTCGTCGGATTCCCTTCCTGAATTGCTCACAGACGGAGACTGTGAGTACTCAGACCCTAACGATATTGTCAACGCCTTTGCAAAGTTCTTCAGCGGCGTTTATAGACCTCCGACTGATCGGAACATGACCCCACATAGTGATAATTCCAGCTCACAGGTAACACTCGACTATTTATCTGATGATTTATCTGATGATATGATAATGAGGGCACTGAAAAGATTGAAGAAACGGTTTGTTTGCGGACCTAATGAGGTACCGTGTTTTTTTGTCGGAGATTGTGCTCCTGCATTATTGCGGCCGTTATCTTTTGTGTTTAATTTGGCAATTTCAACCAGCGTGTTCCCAAAAGTGTGGAAGGAGGCAAGAATCGTTCCGTCCGATCTTTAAGAAGGGCGATCGTTGCAGTATCTTAAACTACAGACCTGTGTCGATTTTGTCGCCTTTTGCTAAAGTATTTGAGATGTCCGTTTATGCGTGCATATTCAGTCAAGTTAAGAGTGTGATATCATCGAGGCAGCATGGATTTTTTGCTGGTCGGAGTACGATTAGCAATTTGGCTTGCTTCGCTCAGTTTGTTGGTCGGGCTTTGGATGATGGTGGACAGGTCGATACGGTCTACACTGACTTCTCTAAGGCCTTTGATCGAATGGATCACTCCATCTTGTTGCATAAATTGGCAAATTTCGGATTCAGTGACAAACTTATACTATTATTTGAGTCATGTTTGAGCGATCGAGTGCATTACGTTGAGGTACGAGGTTATAGATCACCTCAATTTACCGCCACGAGTGGGGCCCCACAGGGCAGTAATCTTGCTCCCCTTATTTTTGCACTATTTATTAATGATATAGTAACAAATGTTTCAAGCAATATTTTAATGTACGCAGATGATCTGAAACTATATAGAAATATAAATAGCAACGCTGACTGCTTTATGTTGCAGAACGATATTGAGGTTATTGAAGAATGGTGCAACATCAACAACTTGCCGCTGAATTTTGGCAAGTGTTATATCATGTCATTTGCGAATATCCAGAATGTCACGCATTTTGATTACAACCTGAATGGTGCAATTATTGAGAGGGTCGGGATGTTCAGGGACTTGGGAATTGTTTTTGATACTAAAATGTCTTTTTCATCTCACATTAGCCACATTGGGAGTGAGGAAATGAGAATGTTAGGATTCATCTTTCGGAACTCGGCAGATTTCGTGAACATAAATACACTCAAAACTCTGTATCACAGTTATGTGAGATCAAAGTTGGAGTATGGTGCTGTAGTATGGAACCTTTTGTATAACAGATACAAATTGCAACTAGAAGGTGTCCAGAGAAAATTCGCTAAGTTTTTAGCATTCAGACATGATGGAAGATATCCGACGAGACATATAGATCAGAATAGTCTCCTGTTGAAATTTCAAATATCATCGTTAGTTAGTCGCCGAAAATATTTACTTCTTCAGTTCATCTATAAATTGTGTAGATCCCTCATTGACTGCCCTGAACTTCTATCTGTGGTGGGCTTCCACGTGCCTTCGAGGTGTATCAGATCCTGCCCCACCTCTCATTTACCCTATGCTAGAACCAACTTCATGGTCAGGACACCTCTGTTTCAGGCCATGAAGCTCTTCAATGATCTGTGCTGCGATGTTGACATTAATAACGTATCTGCAGATCGGTTCACGAGGTTTGTCGCCTTGAAGCTGTTGCAATAATCGATAATAAATTGTAGGGATCGTTGTTGTAGCTTTATTTAAGTCTGTTATATACGCATTGATTTTGTCTTGATTTTTTTTTGTTGCTTTTTTTTTTATAAATTGTCTCAAATGGATTTATTCTGTCAAACAATAAAGGTTATTATTATTATTATTATCTAAGTCTGTTATTATATAAGCATTGTTTTTGACTTGATTTTCTTTTTTATCTTTGTTATTTTTTTTTTGTGAATTGTCTCATAAATGGATTTATTCTGTCAGACAATAAAGATTATTATTATTATTATTATTAACACGTCTGGCTTTTTTTGTCGTACAGGCACCACACTATCGTGGAGATTAACTCACTTTCAAATTTTTTCAATAACCTATTCAGAAGGACCACCGCGACAAATACCACGATGGGTCTAAATGGCTCGTCGAGTAACACGAGGGGACCGTGAATTTACGTAATAAAACCAGACAATTTCCAAACGTTCTTTTAAACGAACGAAACGAAACGTTCTTTGAAACGAACAATGATTTAATTGCAAACCTTTCGGAAAACAACTGATATGAGCTGTGAAAGTTCCAGCATCCCGAACTTCCTTTTCACTCAGTAATTCAGGGAAAATAGAAAAAAAGGGAGTTTTATTTTAATGTAATTTATAACAGATTTTTATTAAGTAAAAGTTGAAACCGTTCATTATAGATTTTATTGTACGTCGCGATTATTATATCGTATTTTTTGGGAAGTTGTCCACTTCTCATGTTACTACGGCTTAATACACTTAAAGCATTTGCGAATGAATAAAAATAAAATTGTATAGATTATCTTGGAAGTTTGTTTCCATTTAAATTTGAATAGGAAAAGGTTTCATCCGCTTTTTTGCTCTTTTCTTTTTTGATATATCACCTGACGAACGCTACCTTTCGGCACTCGTTATCCTACGAAAACCTTTCGATCGTTCACTCTTAAACTGTTTTTATATGGAAATCGGGAAGATAAAGGAATGATGGATAGTGAAAATATTTCGCCTGAGCCGAAAAACACGCTTTAGATTTAGGCCGGGGTCAGATGGACACAGTTCGAAAGAGTTTAAATATTTATTTAGTCTGAAGAATACAGGAAAGAAAAAGAAAACCAAAATATTACTTCCTTGATTTTGGTTGTGATCGATATTACTTTAAAGAGACAATTGATAATTAATTATGAACAATTTATTTTTTAATGATGAACAATTTACGACTTAGATTTACGGCACCCTACAACACAGGGTGATCCAAAGAGTTGTTAATGATTGGTTTCGTACAATGTTTGGTTACGCTGTATTGAAAAATATACAATGAAAAGTAATTTATGGCACGCTATAATAAAGAGTTGTTAATTTTTGGTTAGGCTGTAAAATGTTGGGTTACGCTGTAGAATGTTTTGATTACGCTGTAGGATATTTGGTTACGCTGAAGAATGTTTGGTTATGCTGTATTGAAGAATATACAATGAAAAGGGATTTATGGTACACTATAATACAGGGTAGTCCAAAGAGTTGTTAATGTTTGGTTAAGCTGTAGAACGCTTGATTACGCTGTATTGAAAAATATACAATGAAAAGAGATTTATAGCACACTATAATACACGGTGGTCTAAAGAGTTGTTAATATTTGGTTACGCTGTAGAATGTTTGGTTACGGTGTATTAAAAATATACAATGCAAAGTGATTTATGGCTCACTATAATACAGGGTGGTCCAAAGAGTTGTTAATGTTTGATTACGCTGTATTGAAAAATATATATTGAAAAGGGAGTTATGGCACTCTATAATACAGGGTGATCCAAAGAGTTAGTAATGTTTGGTTACGCTGTAAAATGTTTGGTTACGCTGTATTGAAAAATATACAATGAAAAGAGGTTTATGGCACACTATAATGCAGGGTGGTCCAAAGAGTTGTTAATGTTTGGTTACGCTGTAGAATGTTTAGGTACGCTGTGGAATGTTTGGTTATGTTGTAGAATGTTTGGTTAGGCTGTATTGACAAATATACAATGAAAAAGGATTTATGGCACCCTATAATACAGGACAGACCAAAGAGTTGTTAATGTTTGGTTATGTTGTAGAATGTTTGGTTAGGCTGTATTGAAAAATATACAATGAAAAGGGGTTTATGGCACACTATAATGCAGGGTGGTCCAAAGAATGTTTGGGTACGCTGTGGAATGTTTGGTTATGTTGTAGAATGTTTGGGTACGCTGTATTGAAAAATATACAATGAAAAGGGATTTATGGCATCCTATAATACAGGGTGGTTCAAAGAGTTGTTAATGTTTGGTTACGCTGTAGAATGTTTGGTTACGCTGTAAAATGTTTTGTTACGCTGTACTGAAAAATATGCAATGAAAAGAGATTTATGGCACACTATTATACAGGGTGGGCTAAAGAGTTGTTAATAATTGGTTATGCTGTAGAATGTTTGGTTACGCTGTATTGAACAATATACAATGAAAAGGAATTTATGGCACCCAATAATACAGGGTGGTTCAAAGAGTTATTAATATTTGGTTACGCTGTAGAATGTTTGGTTACGCTGTATTGAAAAAAATACAATGAAAAGAGATATAAGGCACACCATAATACAGACTGCCCCAAGAAGTTGTTAATTTTTGGTTACGTTGTAAAACATTAATTTAGAAGGACGGGTAGGAAGGTGGGGTCAGTCTAAAATGATAGTTCGACTTAGGGAAATTTGGTCACCATGCAGCGCTACACGGGAGAGGGGTGAACGTTTTGTGTATGCGGGTACTACCGCAGCAACAACTCCGCTACTACTGCGCACCATAGATGTCTGTAACATTTTAATTTGCACGATGTTCAGCAATGTCTAAGCCTTCCGTTGATTAAGCAATGGTTTTGCAAGTTTGAGGAAATTGGTTCAGCGTTAAAAAAACGCGTCCCCGATCGTCGAAGGTCAACGAGAACGGACGAAAATCTTGAGAGAATCAGAGGACTAAAAATGATCCACGCGAAAGCACACAGCTGCTTTAAATGTGACAAGATCATCGGTATTTTGTATCCCTCACAATTATTTACGCAGGCACTCGTACAAGATTTCGTGAGTGCAAAAATTGAAGTACCGATTGACGCCGCTGATAGACTCTTATGCGCTAACGAAATGATGAACCGATTTCCAGCAATCGACAACATCTTGTTCTTTGATGAGGCTCATTACCACCTTAATGGTCATGTCACTAATCAAAATTGTCGCTACTGATGTGCAGAAAACCCTAAAAAGAAGCATGAAAGGCCTCTGGATAGCTCGAAGGTCACAGTTTGTACAGTAACAGTGAATTATCAGGGTTATGTCGACATTCTTCAAACATTTTTCACCTCTGCTCTTCAAGAATTTGAAGGTTACATCCAATACATTTGGTTCCAAAAGGACAGAACCACCTGCCGCGCTTCCGATATCTCTTTGATCGTTGTTCAGGCGCTTTTTTCGGAAAAATTGATTCTCAAAGATGAAATATTCAGTGGAAATTTAGACACCCTTATTGGAAAAGTATAATAATAAAAAAATCATGAAAAACTCTTCAGTACATGGACCGAATTAGCCAAACTGTGCCTGCTTAAGTATGAAGCTTTTGCCTGAAGTTACAGTTTGTTTTATGTATTATGTTCAAATTTTTGGAATTAATTCTAAAAGTAAAAAATTAAAAAACAGTAAATGTTTTATTTTATTTGAGTAGTCTTTTTATTCACTATTCTTGTGTAGTTTCAACATTATTATATTTATATTTGACGCGTTTCGCTAACACGAAGCTTCATTAGAATCATATTGACAAATAAATGTTTCCATTGTTAAAGTATGTATAGTTATAAAAGGTTCACACAAGAAAAAATATATTAAGAATACCATCCAAAGACTATATATTGCCTGTACAAATTGAATTTCAAATTTAGTTGGAAAATGAGAAGAGTTTTTAGAAGTAGGATGCATAATTAGAGCTACTATAGCTCTAACTATATATATATATATGTATATATATATACATAATTAGAGCTATTATATAGCTACTATATTATAGGTTATGTTTGTTTATGTTTTTTTGCTGATTTCTGCATTGTAATTTTTGATTATGTTTCCTAAACTATCGTTTGTTTTAACAGCTAATTTGACATTGATATTATATAAGAATTTTTCAATTTTCTTGGCCGGTTTATATATATATATATATATATATATATATATATATATATATATATATATATATATATATATATATATATATATATTAGGGTGGTCAATTAAATTTTGTTTTTTCTTTTTTTTTTTTTTAAACAGCCCAAAAAACCTTCCTTTTAATGAAATCTACCTCCTGATGGCCCTTCCTCAAGACGATATAAGTTAATTTTTTGATAAAATCGTAGTTTTTTGTAAAAATCTCTTAAAGTATACGGATTTGAGAAAAAGATATAGGAGCAATTTTGTAGAAAATTAAATACTCTACAAAAAAATCTTTTCCAATTTGTTCATAAAATTCATATTTATGGAGATATTCTCAATAATGCAGTCATTAACTCCATATATTCGACATTTTAAAACCTAACAACGTCTTTTTTCTGAAATATATTTGAAATATAATTTTTTATCTTTCAGAAAAAAATGACGTATGTTATTTTTTCTTATCTTTTTCTTTATCGTTTTCTTCACATCAGTAGCGACAATTTTGATTACTGACATGACCATTAGGTGGTAATGAGCCTCATCAAAGAACAAAATGTTGGTAAGGATATAAGGGCGTCTAAATTTGCATTGAATGTTTCATCTTTGAAAATCAATTTTCCCGAAAAAAGCGCCTGAACGACGATCAAAGAGATATCGGAAGCGCGGCAGGTGGTTTTGTCCTTTTGGAAGCAAGTGTATTGGGTGTAACCTTCAAGTTCTTGAAGAACAGAGGTGAATATATATATATATATATATATATATATATATATATATATATATATATATATATATATATATATATATATATATATATATATATGCAGATTATTCTTATTAACTTTATTACAAGACCGATTAACAAGAAAGAAAAAAAAATATTATCTCTGTTAATAAGAATATACTTGCAAAGCAGTTTCCCATGGAATCAAAAGAAACATCTGAAGTAGTATGCAAAAAAGAGCACATTTTGAAATTGGTGGCTATGTTAAACCAAATTACTGTCCTTGGGGTGAGGAAAAGCCACGATTTATTCATGAAAAACGTTTACATCCTAAGCGAGTCACTGTTTAGTGTGCATTATGGCTAGGAGGCGTAATTGGACCGTATTTCTGTGCACGATGTTCGAAATCGTAAAATGAGATAACTGGATTATTGTGGGCCGAACTGAATAATATTGATCTGGAGGATATGTGTTCCAACAGGATGGCGATAGACCTCACTCTGCTAATGAAACAATTCATTTATTGAGAGAAACAATTCCTGGACGAGTTATTGCAAGAGATTTCATATTAATTAGTCACCAAGATCATGTGATTTGACACCATCAGATTATTTTCTTTGGGGTTACGTGAAAAACCCAGTCTATAAGAACAATCAACAATCAATTCCTGAATTAAAAGATGAATTTATTCGAGTCATTGGTTAGATAGAGCGAAGGTTGTGCTAAAATGTTACCCAAAATTTTGACAAAAGAATGAATGTCTGTGAAGCTGCAAGAGGTGGTTATTTCAATTATCAATAAAAAGTTTTATGAAATCAACACAAATTCTGTATTTTATTCAAGAAGGTGTTTGGTTTAAAAAGTCGCCTTATTTTTTGATCATATATTATATTATTGATTGATTTGTCCGTTACTTTGTGATAGTTCATTTTTTAAAAAAGGAATAAAACAATTTATTACTTTGTTATCTATCACTTTTATTTTTAAACAAAATTTGGGTGACTATAGTTTCGTAAAACGACTTTACATTCTCAAACACTACTTTAAAACTAAGCTTTTACAGCTGTTTATCTATTCTATGTACCTAATTTTATACTTTATTGGGGTTAATTTTTTACAATATTTTAAAT
Organism: Cosmopolites sordidus; assembly: GCA_031761425.1. Taxonomy (NCBI): domain Eukaryota; kingdom Metazoa; phylum Arthropoda; class Insecta; order Coleoptera; family Curculionidae; genus Cosmopolites; species Cosmopolites sordidus. Next base: position 865,660 of record JARFXV010000161.1, on the reverse strand, counting down.
AGTGGGGAATTTCGGAGATCCGTCTGATCTGATAAAATGTTTAAATTTTGGCTTTTGGGCGCTGTATGTAAAATTTTCAAATTTGTAATCTCGGGAAATATATGTCCGGTATCTATGAAATGGTTCGAAAAATTAGAGCGCCCAAAAGCAAAAAATTAAACATTTTACAAGCTATTAAAATTTATAAATATGATAAAGATCCGTCTAGATAGCTATTAAACGATCAGACGAATCTCCGAAATTCCCCACTATTTAAAATATTGTAAAAAATTAACCCCAATAAAAGTATAAAATTAGGTACAGAGAATATATAAACAGCTGTAAAACCTTAGTTTTAAAGTAGTGTTTGAGAATATAAAGTCGTTTTAGGAAAGTATAGTCACACAAATTTTGTTTAAAAATAAAAGTGATAGATACAAAGTAAAAAAGTTGTTTTATTCCTTTTTCATATTATATTCTAATATAAATATAAAAACGATGAGCTGTAGCTTCGAAAAAGTCACATTTTAATGACTGTAGAACTTCGATAAAGAAAAAATTAGGTCCTTTTTCTACGTGATTCGAAATGCCATCGTCTGTGAAATTGTCGTTAAATTCCCCTTCTCCCTTGGTCCGTCCTTCCGCCCTCTTTTGTTGTATGTTTCAGAACGATTTAGCCACGAAGGTAACAAAAGAGTTAGTAGTGGCGGACGTTTTTGTTCCTGTCACTTTTCCCTTCAGACAACGTCTTCGCCAGAAAGTCTACGTAAAGTTTTATTAACGGTAAAAGTTTCGTTTTGTTTTCGGACAATGTTGCGTTTAAGGCTCGCCGGTTGAAAACGAATAAAGCCCCGAACTAAGACGGAAGAAAATGGAAAAAGGGACGGATACACGAAAATTGAACGTTTTCTTGTAGTTGAATCGAGGAACGCTTGTACGTGAGATATAAAGAAATCCAGACAGAAAATATTTTCGCTATTGGCTATTACGAATTTAATAAAACAGCTCATTCAGCCGTACGTAAAAAGAAAAATAAATAACTATGACAAAACAAAGCATTTCCAGGTAACTAAATATTTTTATTCATAATTTTGTACACGTTCTTATGATTTTGATTGAATCATCTCCTGATGATGCTAGGATGGTTGGCGAAATGCGGATCAAGAAGATAAAAAAACTGATTTGGTGTTTAGGCCACATTACATTGTGTCCTTCCAGTCCTTTATCCCCTTTTTTCAGATCTTCCGTAATAGCCTCGCTCCATCACTTTCTTGGTCTTCCTTGCTTTTTTTTTTACTTTGTAGTCTACTGCATGTAATTTTCCTGACCGCTCTATTTTCTCCTGTTCTCTCTATGTGGCACAGCCACTGCAATCTTCTCGATTTATCTATTGCGTTTATCCATAGTTCATTTCCTTAACTTACATTTTCTAATAATATATCTACAATATTTTTATTATAATCATTTACTTCGTCATCACCATCATCCCAGAACTCTGCGAGCAGTGAAACAGTGCGGACGTATTCCTTCGCTCCGTTATCGGTTTTACAGCGGCAAAAAGAGTGCGATAAAATTCTATGAATAAAAATTGAAACTAACGTTGAACGGGACAATATTTAAAATCACAAGTGCGGTACAAATTAACATTTTAATATTGCCTGCCCGTCGGGGCTGGCAAATGGAACAATGACATCTCAAAAACGTAACAGTGACCACTTATCTCCACCGATAAACGATGTACAAAAACGATACCAGTGGGATCCTAAAAATATGTTAACCCAAAATAGATATTATTTACCACCAGAGCTAGAACCATCAGATGATAGCAGCCAGCCAGGAACTTCTTATACTAAAGTAAAAATACCGAAAATCCCTCCAATTTTTCTACACGGTCAACACAATCACAAAGAAGTTGTAAGCGATATAAAAAAATAACCAGCAGTGAATTTACCACAGTAACCACAAGTAAGTCGTTAAAGATCAATTTAACCTCTGACAATGATTATCGTGCTTTAGCTAAACATTATTTAGACAATAAAATTCAATTTCACACATATCAGGATCCAAAAACTAAACCACTAGCAGTAGCATTAAAAAATGTTCCACTCTCTCTAACTACAGAGGATATTAAAGCACTTTTAAAACAATATGATCTGCCTATATTAAAAATTAATAGACTCTACTACAAAGACAGAACTCCAATGACGGTAGTTATTGTCGAATTAACAGCAAATGAGAAAGCTGAAGAGATTTATAAAGTAAACAGACTGGAAAACTCTGTAATCACAGTTGAATCAAGAAGACTAGCCAAAAACATTCCTCAATGCCACCGGTGTCAACAGACAGGGCATACTAAAAATTACTGTAAGCGTGATCCAAAATGTGTTAAATGTGCAGGTGATCACTATTATACCGACTGTGCTAAAAAAATAGCAGACCCGCCAACTTGTGTAAACTGTAACGGTGAACACCCCGCAAACTATAAGGGATGCAGCTATTACCTCGAAAGTACTGGATTCAGAAGAACCCCAAGAATAAATCAACACTATACATCAACCCACAATACTTACACCACTCAGACAGCAAGTTCAAGTCAAAAGAAAACCTATGCAGAAACCCTAACACGCCCTTCACAAGAAAATCTCTCTCCATCATTCCTCAACAATATTCTCTCGACTCTCCTTGACCTTCTGAAACCGTATATCACACAAATTAAAAATTTCCTTTTAACAAACCTTTTCCCAATACAGTTAAATGGCCCATAATCAAAAACTAATTAACAATTATCAACAAACCTTCAACGGTCCTAAAATACTCAATTGGAATGCCAATGGAATTCAGGCTCAACGATCCATCTTTATAGCCTTCTTAGCCCGTCACAACATTGACATAGCCTGCATCAGCGAAACCCATCTTGCTAATAAAGAGAAATTGAAAATACCAGGTTATAAAATCTATCGAACCGATAGAGAAGCTAGGGTAGCCTCGGGCGGAGTCGCCATTTTAATCAAAAACAAAATATCTCACACACCAGTCGATATGCCAAAAGTTACAAGCTTAGAAATTGTATCAATCAAAGTAAACTTTCTCAATAGCACCAGCATCCAGTTATACACTGTCTACAAACAACCCAACAAAAAATTAATGGACAACGACTTACAGGCAATTTTTAATACCACAGAGGCAACATTGTTAATTGGAGATCTTAACTCCAAAAACACTGTGTGGGGCTGTCGCCAAACCAACCCAAATGGGGTAAAGCTAAATGAAATTGCAGCAAAGTACAACCTACAGGTACTCGCACCGGATGATCACACATATTACCCATACAGGAAAGATCACAAACCTGATATTTTGGACATAATCGTACAAAAAAATGTAAGAAAAGAACTACATCAAACAGTGCATATAGAGCTCGATTCAGATCATCTGCCAGTTATAATTACATTTCAAGCCGAACCTGTTAAAAAATCTCCTAAGGCAAAACTCATCAATGGCAAGGTAAACTGGGAACTCTTCAAGAACAGAATGGACTCCAAACTGGTACAAATACCTCTCACAACGAAAACAAATATCGATAAACAAGTTACACATATTACAACAACAATTCAAGAAAGCATACGCCTCTCAACAACGCCACCAAAAACAAGAAAAACATTTAAAAACAATACCCTTCCTACCTCTACAAATCAACTAATTAAGCAAAAGAATCGGGCCAGACGAGAATGGCAGAGAACAAGGGATCCTGCAACCAAAAATCTAGTTAATAACTTGTCGCATCGCATTAAGCGAGAACTAGATACTCTTAGAATAATTGAATACCAAAAACGTATAAGTGATCTAGAGCCGCAAGATCCAGGATTGTGGAGATCTACTAAGAAAATCCTACGAAAATCGGAAGAAATCCCATCTCTTCTGGTTAATAATACATTACTACATAGCGATGAAGAGAAATGTACTGCTTTTGGTGACCACTTGGAAACACTGTTTGATCAATAGCATACACAACAGGCCTTTGCAAATTTGGTACAAAATGAAGTGAAAACCCACAGACCACTAGCTGGTGTAGACATCAAACCTACATCGCCACAGGAGATAATGTCAGTAATTAAAACCCTATCGATTAAAAAAGCACCGGGCCATGACCAAATACCGAATTTAATACTCAAAAATGCAAGCAAAAAGCTGATTGCCTACCTAAATTCACTTTTTAACTCTTGTCTAAAATTGGGATATTTTCCACAAACATGAAAGCACTCATACATTTTGCTTTTCCCAAAGCCAGGAAATGATCACAAACTTATTTCAAGTTATAGGCCAATAAGCCTCCTATCTACAATGGCTAAACTCTTTGAAAAAATTATATACGACAGATTAAACCAAGCGATTGTCAACGAGAACATAATTCCAGCCTTCCAATTTGGTTTCAAACAAGGGCATTCTACGTGTCATCAACTTCAACGCTTAACAGAAACTATAGAAGAGGGGTTTGAGAACAAGGAGTACACTCTAACCATATTCTTAGATTTGGCCCAAGCCTTTGATAGTGTATGGCATGACGGACTAAAACATAAAATAACATCAGCTAAGATTCCAGAATATTTAAAAGCCATCCTTTTTTCATATATAAACGACAGATCCTTCCAAACATCCATACACAACGCAACATCAACTATTAGAAAAATTAAAACCGGCGTGCCACAGGGGAGTATACTTGGCCCAATTCTTTTTAACCTATATACACACGACATACCAGAAACAGAAACCTCTCTTCTAATGTTTGCAGATGACACAGCTATTCTAATCAAGGAACAGAATCTTGAACTTGGGGTAACCAAACTTCAAGAAGCTACAAATACCATTGTAAAATGGCTCAATAAATGGAATTTAAAAATCAATACAGAAAAGTGCGCAGCAAAAATTTTTATTTTAAGGAGAATCAATAACCCTCCGATTATTCACATAAATCAACACCCAGTCGCTTGGAAAACAAACGAAGAATATGTTAAATATCTGGGTGTACACCTGGATACCAGATTAACGTGGAGAATACACATAATTCGCAAACTTAACGAAGGGTATGCCAGACTCTCTCAACTCTACCCACTTATCAATAGGAGATCCTCATTAAAAACAGAATGTACCTTATTGCTACACAAATCACTAATTCGGCCTTTAATCCTTTATGCATGCGTTATCTGGGGCAACGCATCGCCTACCAATGTACATAAAATGCAGGTTCTTCAAAACAAAATATTACGAATAGCTGTGAATGCCGAATGGTACGTAACTAATCGACAACTGCACCAAGAACTCGGTCTACTAACAGTGTCAGAGTATATTAAAAAGCGAACGATCATCTTTCATCAGAGGCTAGAGCAATCTCCCAGCACTGAACATTATCTACTAGGACGCAGAAACATACATACAAGACTGAAGAGGAAACTACCTCAAGATATGTATTTAGAATAGATTTGTGATGTTAATGTTAAAACTTTCATTACAACACTGTCTTGTAGAACAATTGTAATTGTTGAGCAGACATTTCCATAAATAAAAAAACCATCATCCCATTTACTCATCTAGGTATCTCCGAATGTAGGTCTCTTTCAATTCTCGCCATCTTTGTCTGTTCTGAATTTTTTTTTCCATGCCAATTCTCCCTGCCTCTTTCTTTATGTCATCCACCTATCTCATAAGCTGTCATCCTCTGTTTCTTTGATCTTCATATACCCATATGGTATGGTATCCATATATGTCTATACCTTTGGTTCTTTATCGTATCCACGTATTTTTTTTGTAGTCCCGTGGAGTTATTTTCAGCATTCTTCGCTGCATAGTTCTCTGTATCTTATCTAAGTTGGACTTAGTGGAAGTCGAAGTCGGTCCATACATCAGCACATGGAGTATACATGAGTTGAATATTTTGGTTTTATGTCGGACTTAAACCTTGTCCTTCAGAATGAAAGAGAATCTGTCGAATGATGCCCAATCCATTCGAATTCTTTTTATTTTGATTGTTTGGTTCTCTTTAATTAGTTTAATTATTGGCCGTCTGAGTAATAGTTTTTTTATTTTCGAAAAAATAAGTTCCAGTGATTCGTTGATTTGCGAATTCATTCGCGAACTGAATGCGGGGGTCTCTCGTGAGTTTTTTTTTCTTTTCTCGCTGCTCTAATCTTTTTTATTGACGAATCCACAAAGCTGAAAATGAGCTTCGTCGGTCGTCATCAAAGTGGAAACAAAATTCTCATCATTTTCTTCGAGGTTTACGAGTGCACGGTACTATTCCACATGAAGTAGCCTATTTTCTGGATAAATGGCTGGGACCGACTCAATCTTGTAGGAATAGCCTTTCAAATATGTTCTTAGAATACGCTGTAGGGAACGACGGGAGATCTGCAATTGAGCAGAACGTCTTCTGGTCGGTATTGGGAGTTGATCTACAACACTCTTCCGAACTCGTTTAATGTTTACCATTGAACGACCACTACGAGGTTTTCCCGTGTGTCTGGCATCCCCGACAGTGCCTCTTTTCAGTGCATTATAATTATTGACGGATTATTTTCAAAATACTAGGTGACTATTCTTTGTTCGCTAAACAATTGTGTACCTCTCCATAATTGAATGATCTGATTTTTAACTGTAAAATAAAAAAGAAAAAATTAAAATATCTAAAGAACTAAAAAATGCACAAAATAGGTATCTTATATTGCGCCACCCTGTAGAAAATGTATTCTGGGAAAAAAAATAACATAATACAAAAACAACATAAAAGCATTTCTTTGTTAGACATATAGATACTCATTTTTCTCATATTTCTTGTGCCTAACGGACTATAATAATAATTATATAATTATAATAATAATTTTTAATTATCAGATATTAATGTCACCTGACTGTTAACAGTATGTTCGAAGACCAATTTATGTCTTTAAAACCCTTATCAATCGGGCTTATGTCGAATAAAATATTAAACTGGAAAAGTATTCCCACAATTTTTTTTCTTTTAACATAATGCGAGAAAACATAATCGCATTTCTTTGTTAGACATTTAAACACTCAATTTTCCGAGGACAATATAAGAAACCAATAGAATATAAGCTCACATTCATCGTGTGTGGGAACCTGAGGCTAAATTAACATTAATTGACGTTAATTAACATTAATTAACATTAACATTAATTGACGTTAAAAATGAACCGAAAAAAAGAAAAAGGTGGTGCTTGACTATCCTCCAAATTCACCTGATTTAACTTCATGTGACTTCTGGTTATATCCAGAACAGAAACTGGACACGAAAGGAATGCATTTCGACAATATTTCCCATCAATTCTTTTATTGGAACCTTTGTTGTGATTAAATAACAGATTAAATAATCTGTTAGATTAAATTTAAATTGATTGATTTAATCTAACAGATTAAATAATCTGTTAAGATTAAATTTAAATCATCTCCTGGTGATGCTAACATGGTTAGCGAAACGTTTAGTTGTAAATCTCTTCAAGTTTAGTAAGATTTTCCATATAAAAAAGATTTCAACCGTGGATTGGGTGACGATAAATAAAAATAGGTATCAGAGATGATTTACAAGGAGTTGATTTTTAAATAAAAAATGTAAGATGAAATTTTAATATCACTTTGTTTATATTTTTGTTGAAATAATGTACACAATATTTTCAAGGTCAAAATCCATTGTTAATTTTTCTCTGAAAAAAAATCCCAATAGTACTTCTTGAAAATAGCCATAAAAGCTGACGCAGTTGGCCATGATATTAGCAAAAAAAAACATTTTATGCACTTTCTTAATGCCGAGTTCGGAGATCTATCCAACAAAAGAAAGTTTATGAAAATCGGTCCAGGAATAAAAAATCTAAGTGGGTGGTAAGTCCTTATACTGGATACACTGTAATTTATCGAAATGAAAATTCTTGATCCATACTTGATACTATCGAAATTAAAACATTAATCTGATGAAAGCCCCACTGCTAACTGTTATCAACAGCAATTGATTGCTGTTAGAGTGACGCTTTGGAGAAAAAAAGCCTCATTGAAGGCGAGAAGGGAAGTCATTTTGCTTCAGGATAATAAACGGCCACATACACAAAAAACCGATCACAATGGTTGGGCTGGGAGATTGTATTGTTCTCGGCTCATTCTACATACTTGGCCGCTCGGGTTTTCGTCTTTTCTGATCCCTGCACCATAGTCTAGTTAACAATTACTACACATTTCTTGAGGAAGTCTAAAAAAACCTCAATTATTTTATTACATCAAAACCCTCAAGTTTTTTTCGTCCTGGCATTCGACGATTGTCATAAAGATGGCGAAACTGTATAGAAAATGAGAGAGTTTACTTCGAATATTAAGTTTGTGGAGCAAATATTTTGTCGAAGAATATTTTACGATGCATTAAAAAAGTACACACAGAAATAACCTCAATTAAATTTGCTTTTAAGAGCAAATCCCAAGCCAGCAATTTTCCAGCGTAGAAGCTCCTTCTCGCGACGTATTAATTACTTCGTAATCTTTTTCCCGAAAAGAAAACCAATTTCCCAACACGAGATAAAACCGAAATATAACGGAGCCCCTGACACCAGCTTATTATTTTCGTATGGCAGCTAAAACCTTTCGGATAGCAATATTTCAAACGTCTCTCGACGATAATGACTCGCTAGTGGAATGCGAATCGAAAATAGCTGGTCGTTTTTTCATTTTTTTACCTAGGAAAAGTTGTTGGATTGAATCAGACTGGGTCTAGTCCCAGAGAGAAAATATTTTTAACGTTAGTGACATATCAGTGAAGTTAATTTCACGATAGCATCATCTAACTAACTAATAACTGTGTAAAAAGAATAGTAAAAATTATTAAACACTTAAATATAAATGGTTAGTCTCGGGTAAAAATAAAACCTACGTTCTATTTGCGGTATCATAGCATTGTAACTATGAATTAGTGGAGTGTATACAAAAATACTGACTGTATTCAATTCAAGATTAACCGCAATGACCAATGACCAATGATCAAGTTCGATGCCATCAACATATAAGTAATATCTGAATGATTGTGGCGTGTTTATATATTTTTCCTCCTTTATTTGGGTTTTTCGCCTCTGTCTAAAACTCAAAAAATATCAAAAATACCTGTTCTTATTTAAAGAAAGAATCACTGGGTAAAAACAAAACACCAAACGGAGACAAATTTCTCAGTGATTCTTTTTTTTTATTTATTTTTTTTTGTAATAAATTTGCCTAACGAATAAAATTTTAAAGATATAAAAATGTTATAAAAAATTTACAAACTTTTAACGTTAACGTTTCGGAGGGTAATCTCCCCCCGTTTTCAAAACTAAACTAAAAAATAAATTATATTAATTTGCAATATATAAAGTAACGAGTGAAAGTAAATATATTTTTTTGTATATGTCAACGATACTTACATTGACAACAATAGATTTTCATGACCAAGCATCATGTACCTTGCCATTAACATATCTCTCAGTATTGTCTAAATGATTGTGGCATATTTATATATTTTTTTGGGGTTTTTCGCCAGGATCTATAACTCAAAAAATATCTGTTCTTATTTAAATAAAGAATCACTGGGTAAAAAACAAAACGGAGACAAATTTTTCAGTGATTCATTTTCTTGATTTCAAAATTTTTTCAGTAATTCAAAAATACAAAAATTTTCTAAAATAAATACAAACTTTTGAACGTTAACGTTTTGGGAGGTCTTCTCCTTCCGTTTTCAAAACGAATCTAAAAAATAATTTATGTTAATTTCTCTATTATATAAAAATAGTAAGTAAATATATTTTTTTGTATGTCAGTGATACCTACATTGAAAGGAAAGGAAAGGATTTACGATTAGGGACATATAAAATTATATTAATTTGTAATATATAAAGTAACGAGTGAAAGTAAATATATTTTTTTGTATATGTCAACGATACTTACATTGACAACAATAGATTTTCATGACCAAGCATCATGTACCTTGCCATCAACATATCTCTCAGTATTGTCTAAATGATTGTGGCATATTTATATATTTTTTTGGGGTTTTTCGCCAGAATCTATAACTCAAAAAATATCTGTTCTTATTTAAATAAAGAATCACTGGGTAAAAAACAAAACGGAGACAAATTTTTCAGTGATTCATTTTCTTGATTTCAAAATTTTTTCAGTGATTCAAAAATACAAAAATTTTCTAAAATAAATACAAACTTTTGAACGTTAACGTTTTGGGAGGTCTTCTCCTTCCGTTTTCAAAACGAATCTAAAAAATAATTTTATATAAAGATAGTAAGTAAATATATTTTTTTGTATGTCAGTGATACCTACATTGAAAGGAAAGGAAAGGATTTACGGTTAGAGACGCATCAGCGTCTATAAGGCTATTTAGCAACTGGACCTACAGCTTAACGTGGGTTCCGAAGTACGGTCATCAGCCACCGACAACCTAGGCCAGCACCCCCCTCAGGCTATCAACCCTTGGTTATGTGCTTATCCATAAGTCTATCAGGAAGCTTACAGACTGGCGAGTGGCCAACGTAGAACACTTCTCAGAAGGCATCCGGCCTTACCCAGCCTTTAACTGGCGTGACTGAGGGGTAATTCGCTGTCGGATTTTACACTTTTGCCTAGAAACAATCACAAACATTTAGGAAGTAAACAGGCAGAAGAAAGAAAGAAAAACAACCATCCGAGCGCTGGAGTCGAACCAACTACCGCTCCAATGCGGTTTCGGCACAGCAGCGCTCTTACTGTCCGCATCAACGCGACCGGCATACCTACATTGACAATAATATTTTTTACTGACAGTGACATATTACCAAAAAGATTATATAGATGAGGTTTACAGTGTGATTATTGTGTATTGAAATACTTAAACGTTTTTAATTACATACTTTAGAATCGTGAACCATATTGAATTTAAATCTACCGAAAGCATAGCAATACAGTTATATTAATTATAGCGGTTTATTTTAATTTTCTGTATTTTCTTACCTGTATTTGTTATTCTTCTAATACCGTGTTGGAATTATTCCAATTGATTTTATGTCCTGATTCCCAATCGTGTTGGCAAATTTTAGATTTATTAAAATCACCCTTTCTAAGAAGATTTTTATGTTCTTTTATTCTAACATCTGTAAACACTCCTGAAAATACACCGATAATTAACAATAAGTCAAACATAAATGACTTAGATTAATTGTGTTTGAATCAACAGTGAATAAATTCCCCAGTCGCCTCACTTCGTCAGCCGACCCATATCGTCACCTGACATATCCAAAAAACGACATTCCCATATCCAAAAAACGACATTTTCTTGCTGAATCATCATCTTGATGTTATTAACCATACAGGGTGGCTACATTATTAACAATACAGAGTGGCTACAACCTGATAATTCTTCGCGTCCTCGTGAAGCGTTACCTTTAAATAAAATAAAATGACTAATTAAGACTCAATAATTATAATAATTGCAATTTTCAGAAGAAAATTATTCATTCCTAGATTCGTCATCGTCAGATGACACCACCGTAACGAACAATTTAATTTCGTCAGACGGGCATATTCCCGTATAAGCTTTCCTCGAGCTTTTAGATCCAGGTAGATCTTCAACGACGTATTCGTTATTATCCAATTCTTTCATGATAACAAAGGGTCCTTTGTAACGTGGATCAAGCTTCCTACTTTGACTCTCATTACTTCTCTTTGCTTTACGGACAAGAACTAAAATGTCTGAATGATTGTGGCGTGTTCATATATTTTTTTTCCTTTATTTGGGTTTTTCGCCACTGTCTAAAACAAAAAATATCAAAAATACCTGTGACAAATTTCTCAGTGATTCTTTTTTGTAATAAATTTGCCTAACGAACAACATTTTAAAGATATAAAAATGTTATAAAAAAAATTACAAACTTTTAACGTTAACGTTTCGGAGGGTAATCTCCCCCCGTTTTCAAAACTGAACTAAATAATAAATTATATTAATTTGTAATATATAAAGTAACGAGTGAAAGTAAATATTTTTTTTTTGTATGTCAACGATACTTACATTGACAACTCCAATAATAACAACTCCAACAGCAACAATAAGAACAGGTATTTTTGATATTTTTTGAGTTTTAGACAGTGGTGAAAAACCCAAATAAAGGAAAAAAATATATAAGAGCTAAAATGTTGTCCCACCTCAAACGTCATAGAAGTAAAACTCTTTCCAATACTCCGCTTTGGACTTAATCAAGTTGGAGATATTATTTCGTAATTATTCCGAAAAATACCTCATAAGGGGATTCTCAGTGACATAATTAATCATAGTATTAATTCTCCACTTAACAATTTTCGTGATATTTGTTTTGCCAACTTCTTTTAAAGAAGTAAGAAAACAATCCTTGCACTTGTTAAGTACTCTTAATAAACTTGAAAGTTGATCTGCCTCAAGATCTGTATCAATTTTTCATAATATTTGTTTTACCAACTTCTCTTAGATAAGTAATACAAAGAACCCGTTGAATGTTCAGATTTGTACAGTAAGTCGTAAACTGAGTGCTCGTAAAAACAGTACCTCTATCGCATATAAGTCTTCTAGCTCCTCCAAACATTTCTATTGTACTATCTAGAAAATGTATCACTGGAGTCGTTTTTGTGTTTGGGACCGCTTTCAGGACCACAAACTTTGTAGGCTCTGTTGGGTAGAGGGCTTTGACGTACGTTTGACAAGTACGGTTCGAAAAGAGCTTCTGGTATCTCGTAGTGGCCTGCCATGGCAGCATTCTGAATAGTTCTGAGTCTACTCAGCATATAACATAAAGAAATCTATTAACTATCAAAATAACCAACAGAAGCCAAAGGAATATGGAAATAGGCCCGTAACAGTTCTGCCGTACATCAAAGGCGTCACAGACTGCATCGGACGACTGCTTCGAAGACATAATATATCAGCCGCATACAAGCCACATAAAACAATAAAATTAGCCATTAGAAGTCCCAAAGATCACATAATTCTAGAAAATCCGGGCGTATACAGAATATCGTGCGGGACTTGTAACATGGCAGACGTCGGACAAACCAATAGAAGAATATCAGCCCGGCTCGAAGAACACAAACAAACCACATCGGCTCTGTTCCAACACCATCTACAAACAGGACACAAAATCGACTTCTACAATTGCCGACAAATTGCAAATATCCCGAATTATAAAATAAGAACCAAGAGATGATGCTCTCAATCTGCCAGATACGTGGAAACCAGTAATCAACCGACAGACCGAAGCTCACCGACTGCAGTCGGGAGAGCAACTGACTACCACTGTGACACCCCAAATATAATTCGAGAGGGCGGGGCCAACACCAGAACCAATAAGAAGTACGCACCATCACAATCTGCGACCCAGAAGAAAATAAATATTACGAGACGGTTTCCACAGCTTTAATCAATAGTCAGCTAGAGCCCCCAGTGCCCACCTCAGGAGCGAAATCTCATTAGAAATTAGTAGGACCCTCCGGGCTAACTAAAAAACAATAGGACCTTTTGGATTCACCAGATCTAGAGCCTTTAAGATTTACCAGGTCCAGAACCTTTAGGATTCACCCCACACCTGAACTGTAAACACTCCTACAAATATACCGATAATTAACAATAAATCAAACAGGTTGAATAGTGAATGAATTCCCCCGTCACCTCACTTCGTCAGCCGACCCATATCGTCACCTGACATATTCAAAAAACGACATTCAGGGCTTCTTGCTCTACATTATTAACCATACAGGCTGGCTACGCATCTAACATCTAGAATTTGCCAACACGCATGGGAATCAGGACACAAAATCAATTGGAATAATTCCAAAACGGTCTTAAAAGAATCGGTAACAAAATACAGAAGATTAAAAGAAACCGCTATAATTAATTTAAATAAAAATAACTGTATTGCTATGCCTTCGGTAGATTTAAATTCAATATGGTTCCCGATTCTAAAGAATACTAAAATATCCCGATAGTAAAACATATAGTCTTAATATTTTTTGGTTAGCTCCCAAACAATATTCGAACTGTTATTTTTAATGTTACGAATGCAAATTTGGCAAACGTGAGTGCTTTTTTCTCGGTTTTTTTGTTGCTGCTATTGCTATGAAACCGAAATGTTTCGCTTTTTCACTTTTTCGTCATCATTATAATCTAAATTTGGGCAGGGCGAAACATTTTTTACGATTAAGATGGTAAATTAGATGGTTTGGGGTCCGAGACATAAAACTTAATCTTGGTGACAGGTTTTTTTGTAAGAGAGAGATTTCCGAGTACGATAATTACTGATTTATGTGACCGCAGCAAAAGGGAAAACATCTAAAACGGGAAAGAAGGAACTCGAAAAGGAAAGGGAAGGTTTTGTCGTAAGCAATAATGTAAAGGTTAGCTCTCAACGTGATATTTCTTCTGACTGAACTCCTCATCGAAAACAATAAATAAAAATACAGTGACAAATCCACACAGTATGAGGTTTATAAAAAGTGTTCCTGATATATATATATATATATATATATATATATATATATATATATATATATATATATATATATATATATATATATATATATATATATATATGCCAGCAAGCGTCTCCCAAGACCGGTTTCCGGCCTTAAGCCGTCATCAGTTGGGCTGAACACCTGAAAAGCGGATGAAGGAACGAGTGAAGGCATGACCATTTAAATTGGCCATGTCGAATGGAGGCTGCAATCACATGCAGCCACGTCATCCTGAGACTAAACGGTCAGACTGTGCGAAACTGTTCGTGATCCGTCTAACCTCGGGTAAGTACCAGCTATGAGGATTTTCACCCGTGCTCCACGTCGTGCTTTGTCATTCCTTCATCCATCGAATGGATATATATATATATATATATATATATATATATATATATATATATATATATATATATATATATATAGAGAGAGAGAGAGAGAGAGAGAGAGAGAGAGAGAGAATAGATCATGTTTCTAAATCATTTCGGATGTCGATTCGTTGATTCTGTGAAGAGTCACGACGTTTCGCCAAAATCTCATTTGACATCATTTTCAAATGTTATCCACTTCGACTGAAGAGTCCAACTGACGTGCACGGTTCGTTGTACTCGCTTTTATGGCCGGCCGGCGACCGCGCAGGTTATATCGGGCTAGTTCGGGACTATTTGCGGCGCTCGGCAACGCTGTCGGGTGTCCGTTTATTGATTTTTCTACCTCGCCTACACGTTGCCGCGTTTCTTCTTTTTTCAGAAGGGACTTCCATACTTTTGGAATGTTGCAAGTGTCGTTTCGCGTATTTAGCTCACCCCTTTCTTCTATTTCAACGGCCTCTCTGATTGTTCGGACATTGTAGTTTTCAATATTCGCTATTTTTTTGGTTCCTTCACAATTGATTCTATGTCCTGTTTGTAGATGGTGCTGGAACAGAGCGGATGTGATTTGTTTTTTTGATGTGAAGTTGTTTCTATGTTCTTGTATTCTGGCCGATATTTGTCTGTTTGTTTGTCCTATGTATGTTCTGTTGCAGTCGGAACAAGATATACTATACACCCCATGATTTTTCAGTCTAACTTTGTCTTTGGGGTTTTTTAGGATGTTTGCGACAGTTTTGTGCGGCTTGTAGGCTGTTCTGATCTTATGTTTCCTTAGTAGTCTGCCTGTCCTATATGTGATTCATTTTACGTATGGTAGCACGACCTTTAGTGTATTTGGTTCATGATCCTCTATTGTTCTTCATGTTTGGGTTTCCTAACGACGAATGGCCTTCCTGATACAATTTTCTGAATATCCATTTTGTCTAAGGGCTGTGGAAATTTTTGGTAGATCTTCGCTTCGGAAGGATCTGGAAATCAAGGTGTTCGCTATTGCTTGGATTTGAGAAGGATAATGACGGGATTTAGCGTTAAGATATCGATCGGTGTGAGTTGGTTTTCTGTACACTGTGTATTCGAGAGTTCTGGAAAGTTTCTTTGTGATGAGGAGATCCAAAAATGGCAGTCGACTTCCAGAGTGAACTGTATTCTGGGGTGGATTCCGTTTAACTGGGTTAGGAAGTTGTTTAGTTAATATGGCCTCACGAAAACGAACTTCTAATTCAAGAGAACAAAGAGTAAAGGTAACATATCAGATATAAAGAACGACAGTTGATATCTGAGGACGACGATATAATGCAAGTTTGGGTGGAACACTTATGAGAAGGGTAGGACAGGTCACTGTAATTAATGAGAAGAGACCAAAGGAAAACCAACAAGAATTCAAAGGTAACATTATCCAGTATAACGAAGTTAATACTGCAATACATAGGTGTAAACATGGGAAGGTTGCGAGGAATGATGGGGTTGAAGTGGAATTGCTCAAGAATATGGAAAAAGGGGGAACAGATCTTCTCCTTAAAGTACTAAACGCTGCATGGAGGAACAGAAATATACGAAGGGATTGAGACTTATCAGTCATTTTGCCATTTTTTAAAAATTGGCATTTTACATAATGTATCATAATTTCAGAGGATCTTCCTATTGAGTGCAACGATTAAAATATATGAACGCTTACTTTAGTACGCAGACGAAGATTGAGAGAAGAGCTGGAAAATAAAATTGGTGATAGTCAACATTGATTTAGAATAAACAGGAGTACATGGGTCTTATTTTTACGATGCGACTGCGAACTTATGATAAAGACCTAAAGACGAAAAGAAAAAATAAGTTATATTTGTGTTTTGTGGATTTTCATAGGGCATTCGACAGTATTCCCAGAATAAGAATATATCGTACGTCCTACGTAATAAAGGAGTGAATGAACACCTGATATACTCACTTGATGTACTCAAACTGTAGAAATTATGTCAGAACAAATAACACGAGGTTAAGCGAATTTGTAACATATAAGGGTGTTAGACAGTGGAATTTTGAGCCCGCTATTGTTTATCACCCCTATCGATGAATAGGTCAGGGAATTGGATGGGTCGAGGGGCTAGAGTGGTTGTGCATAAACTTACAACGGTTGAAATAAAGGAATTGATTTATGTGGATGATCTGGTGTCGCTGGGGGAAACAGAAGCTCAATTGTAAAAGTCTTTGGAAGCGTGGAACAAAGCATTCACAAGAAATGGCCTAAGAATAAATGTGGACAAGACAGAGGTGATGGTGGTTTCAGAATGCTTGGAGGATCTTCATATAAGGCTGAACAACGTAAATGTGAAACAGGTTAATAAACCTGTTTAGTGTTCCTATGGTGTGGAGAGAACCTACTGACCTACTGATTACTATTTTAAGTGATGCGAAACTAAAAGAAGGCATATTTATTGGACCTTAAATCAGGAAGCTTCTAGGTTATGTTCGTTTTCAAGAAAAATTAAATGAAAAGGGATTGGCAGCTTGGAAGTGTTTTGTAGGCGTCGTGGAAGGATTTCACAAGTGTTGCATGTTCTTTTCCATTTTTACACTCTCATTTGGATTTTTTCCGGAAAATTTGAGTGCAGTAAGCAACGAAGAAGGAGAGAGGTTTCTCCAGGATATCAGAGCGGTGGAAGTAAAATGCCAGGGATGCTGGAACCCATCTATGTAAAGCGACTGCTGTTGGTTCTTAAAAATAAATGATGATTTCAGAACACAAGAGGAAAAGTTAAAGGTTTCGTCGTTGTATGACATCTCATGTAATATATTTTTTATTCGCATAAACCTCAGTAATGTATTTACATAGATTTAACACGTTTTATATGTTTATATTAAATAAATATTAGATTGTCAAATTATGTCGTCTTCTTTTTTTCCCACCACCGACCCCCTATAACAAAAAAATTGTACATGTTACAATAATTAGCTTATCATTTTCGGATTTAGGACTACAAAATACTTCATGTTACCTGAAAAAGTTTACATTTGTTGATCTAAATGATAACGCAGTCTGAAGATATCGTGTCACATCAGCGAAATTTACAAGGAAAAGAACTCAGATGATATTAAATTAATTGTATTGATTTTGCATGAGTTCTAAATGAAGCCATAAATACAAGATAACAACACGTTTTGGAACGTAGTTTAGACGACAACGTTATCAATACCAGTTTAAGAACCATCAATTTCTATTTGCCGTAACCTCTTTTGTACTTGGCATATAGAGAAAGTAACAGATTAATATGCGAAAGAATATAATCCAATTAGTCAGATAGAAAATTATCTTGAGTTGCCTCTGATTTTTATAATAAAATCCTGAATATTTTTCTCCTCATCTCTATTTCTCTTAAAAAAAAACCTTAAGAATTTTCCAAACAACCTAATATTCCCTCTCGTTCTAACAATAACGCGTTCAGAATTAACCCATACATTACTACTTGAGACAAAATCGTCCCTTTCCTTCCTTTTCCAGTTTCTCTTCCCCGTTTGAGGTGTTTTCCCTCCCGCTGCGACCACATAAATTACCAATTATCGTATTGCGAAATCTCCCTTACGAAAAAAAAACCGTGACCAAGATTAACTTTTATGGCTTCTTCGCTACAAACCCTCTAATTTAGAATCGTAACCGTAAAAAACGTTTCGAACTGAGGCAATTTACATTACAATGATGACGAAGAAGTGAAAAGGCAAAACATCGATGACCTCGAGGTTTGATAAAATGACAAAGAGCACGAAGCGCGTTCTTTATCACTCGCGTTCGGCAAATTTACATTCGCAACATTAAAAATAAACGGGCAAAATTATTCGTGTACTAAACGAAAAAGAAAATCCGAATGGCATTCTCTTTTCTTCTGCACAAAAAGGATGTTATTTAATATCTTCATCTTTATTCTGTCCGTGTTTCCAGAATAATGTTTTGCAGTATTCTTTCATTAATTTACATGCATTGTAGGTTTTTGTACAGTGGCGCCGCCCTTCTAGCATTTATCACAGTAAATCATTTTTCAGATCTAACTAAACTCTCTGGTTAACCTCCTATATAGGGTTTTAATAGCACGAAAAGTAAAAAGGAGGAAGGGGAAAGCAATAAAAAATTCCTCAGCAGCACTATTTTCTTCCACGCCGTCCCACTTTAAAAACTTTCGAGCCGCAACTGTCTTCGTAACCACGAACCATTACTACTTGGTCATCGACAAAATGGAGTATGAGATTGAGTGACTCCTATATACTATACTGACTATATATATATATATATATATATATATATATATATATATATATATATATATATATATATATATATATATATATATATATATACCCCTTTGTGGATCAGACCTTGACGTGATAGAGGGGTTTGAGTACGACAATGAAGCTTTGAGCTATGCCGTCTGGAGCGTAAGTTTCTGGGAGGATCACCCCTGGCCGACAGATCGAGGCAGAGGTCTCAGACTAACATGATCCAAAATGTGCCAACCCGCATTGGAGCTGCGTGGCAGATTCGGTCCATGCCTTCAACATGACAGTACAACTTTAAACACCGCACTCATTCCTCGGAGGCCAAGGGGTAACTACCTACGGCAGCGAGAAGATCTGTCCCAAGGCAGAGGGTGCTAAGAATCACCGGGTTAGATCAGGCTGCCATAAGAATTTTGACATTGCTACGCTTAATATACCGACAATGAAAACGGAGACCCGACTGCAAGAACTGTTAATCATACTTGACAACATATATTGGGATATTATTGGGCTCTGTGAAACACGAAGAAAGGGCGAAGAGTTAATCAAATTAGAACCAACTGGTCACGTACTCTACACCCAAGGTACGGAGAATGGACTATGTGGTGGAATTGGATTTCTCATCAATCGAAAGCTGAAAGACAATGTAGTCAAATTTGAAAATATATCCGACAGATTAGCCCAATACGTCATTCAGCTGAATAAAAAGTTTAAGCTTCAAATCGTCCAAGCTTATGCACCAACTATAAGCCATAGAGATGAGGAAATTGAGGAATTTTATGATGATGTGGTCCAACATTTAGACAAAGACAAGTGTAGGTATAAAATCCTGATGGGCGACTTTAAGGCTAGAATCGGAGAAGCAAGAACTGGTGAAAATGCAACTGGCCCATATAGAAATTGTGAGCGGGACAATAGTCACCTCTATTGTCCCCCCATTAGGCTGGTTGACTTTGCTGAAGGACAAGAACTCTATATTATGAATTCGTTTTGCAAGAAAAAGATCAACAGAAAATGGACATGGAAAAGTCTATTTGGACTCACAAGTGAAATTGATCATGTCAAACGATAAAGCAATATTTTGCAATTGTACTGTCCTTAACTATTTTAATGTGGGAAGTGACCACCGAATAGTACCAGCCAAGATTAGGATAAACTGCCGAAAAGAGCACAAAAGAATGATAAGATCAAAAAGGGGCAAAGTGGGAAGCTGCTGGAGAGGGGCAGAGATTTTGAAATTGCTTTGTCGAATCGCTTTTGTTGTGTTACAAGACCCGGAGGAGATGGAAATTACAGACCAATATGAAGAAATCGCCAACAATGTGCTTAAAACGGCGGCATCGATAGCAACAGAAGACAAATGCTTCAAGGAGTCAAACATTTCCAATGAGGCCATTAATTTAATGAAAAAACGCCGGACAATGAAGAATGCAAACCGTTCTTTTGGCAGTGTCGAGTACGTTGAGCTTTGCAAAACTATAAAAAAACATATTCGACAGAAAACGCGCCGATTCAGCATTCAGCTTGTGCAAAAAAATGTGGAAGAAAACAGTGGAATTAACAAATCTAAGCAGAAGCTAAGAAATAAAAGGACACGAATGTTTTCCTTAATGTTTGAGGATGGTGTAATATACAGGGAATGGACGGAAATGTTAGAGGTTGTCCGAAGATTTTATTCAATGTTATATGAGGACCAGAATCAAGCAAAAACAGCAAACATGCCCACTGATGAACATGTACCGGATATCCTGGTGAAGGAAGTCGCAAAGGCTATTGGCTCGATGAAAAATGGCAAGGCTCCAGGTAAGGATAGTATAACTGTGGAGATGTTAGAAGCTGGTGGTCGGACTTTACATAAAACACTAGCAAAATTATACTCAAAATGTCTCAAACAATAAGAAGTTCTCAGCTTATGGAAAAATGCAGAAGTGATTCTTTTACATAAGAAAGGAGCACGGGAAGATTTAAAGAACTACCGCCCAATAATCCTCCTATCAGTGGTGTACAAACTTTTCACCAAGCTAATATCCAAAGGAATACTAAGAAAACTTAATGACGTATAACCAAGGGAGCAAGCAGGATTCAGAAGTGGATTCAGTACAATGGATCATATCCAGGTCCTACAGCAGGTCATAAAAGACACAACGAATACAATATGCCACTGTGATTGGCTTTTATCGATTATGAAAAAGCTTAATCAAGGTGTAGAGAAAGCCTATGTAAATCTACTAGGATCGATATATGATGAAGCTACAGCGACAGTTCACCTTGACGATCTTGAGTGACACAATAGTGACTTGGGTGACACAATATCGCCTCTTCTCTCCTCAGCCTGCCTGGAAGAAGGGTTCCGTAATCTGGATTGGGAACAGGATGGAATAAGGATTAATGGTGCATATTTAAATCATCTTAGATTCGCAGATGATATCGTTCTTCTTTCACAAGACCCAGATGAGCTGCAAAGACACGTACAAGGGCTGCAAAGGGAACCATTTGGTTTGAAAATAAACCAGAAGAAGAATCAGGTTCTGTTCAATAAATTTTCTGAGGACAAAAATATTTCTATTTTAGGAACGGATTTGGGTACTAAATATTGGATTACTATATATATCTTGGGGAGAGGGTTTCAATGGAAGGGGATACCGTCCGGGAGGTGGAACGACGCGTTAAATGTGACTGGTAGGCATTTGGAAGGCTCAACATAGTGTTTAAGAGCAAACTACCACTTTGCCTGAAAAGAAAAGTCTTTGACCAGTATGTCCTGCCCATTTTGACATACGGAAGTGAGACCTGGACACTCATATCACAGTCCCTTTTAAAAACTTCGAGTAGCGCAGAGGGGAATGGAAAAATGTAAGCTTAGCATTACTAGACGGGATACCAAGACCTGCACATGGATCAGAGAACAAACGAAAGTGGGTGACATCATTAGAAGAATAAAGCAATTGAAATGGAATTGGGCAGACCATGTAGCGAGGCGATGGGAAGAAAGATGGACCAGGGCGGTCCTGGACTGGATACCGCTTGATCGCAAACGTCCACGGAGAAGACACGATGGACTGATGACATTATTAATTATATTGAACCCGAATTGGATTGGATTGAATTTTCCTAATAAAGAATTAAATAATTAACATAAAAAAACCTGTAAGTATTATAATGCTTTATGGAAGCTGAGGAGATAGTAAAAGACCCCACCTATCGGTCATTTTAATTTGTCAAACGGTGCACCAAACACCCTGCATATTGAAAATGTTTAACGTTTGTTTTTAAAGTAGAGTTGAAAACACATTTTTACAGTACACAAACAAATAAAAAAGTGATCAAATATCAATAACGTACACCACATACAACTCATACAGCCGCAACGCAAATTTTTATTGATGTGGGACCCAACTTTATGTATACATATTGCTTGCACCACATACAAAACTTTCGAGATGCTCTGTCCTTAGACAGCTGGTTGGAAGGAACTTCACATCAAATGAAGAAATTATCGCCGAATCAGAAGTGTATTTTGCAAAGTTCGACAAGTCATACTTTTTAAAATTCATAAAAAAAGGTTGTGAAATCGTTGGGCGAAGTGTATCGAACTAAAAGGAAACTACATTGAAAACAAAATCGATTTTCCATTAAAAAAAAGACGATATTTCATTTAAAAAGTATCGAAGTTTTCCCTATAACCTTGTATGTATAGAAAAAAAGGTTATACTTTTTTTTTAATATTGAGAATCTTTTTTATTTTTCAAAACAAAACTTATTAGTTTTTTTTTTCAAATAAAAATGGAGGTTTATTTAACATCTCGCATAAATTAACTCAAATGGTTTCTAATAGACTTCATAATATCTCCCTGAGGAATATTTTCGCTGCGACAACAAAGGCATTTATCAATTATAAGTTGAAGAACATTTTTTTCCATAATTCATTATATCCAGCTGGGGATCGGCAATGAAAATAGGCGCTAGCGCAGTCTGAAGATATCGATATGGCCCTATCAGAAAAATTTACGACGAAAAGGACAAAGAGGTTATTAAGTAAAAAATTGTGATTAATAATAATGATTTCTGGTGATGAACTATTTTACGAGGGTGATTATTTATGTATCCGGAACAATAAATAAAAACAAATATTTATTAATATTAAAATCGGTGACCACGTAGTTTATTCTTCACGGACGGGAATAAAAATAAATCATTGGGTGCTATATCAGGACTGTACGGCGGATGACCCATTAATTTGATGTTTTGGCCGATCAAATATTGAGTTGTTCGGTCCGATGTGTGAGAGCTCGTTTTGTCATGGTGAAGCATGATCCGCGTCGCTGGTTGTTTTTTCTTATTTCTTCAAAGACTTCTGGCAAACAAATCCTTGTGTAATATTCAGAATTGATCGTTCTACGATTCTTTAGAGACACCGTAGCCACATTTGCTTCGAAGTGCTTCTTTCGCGAACAATTTTAGTTGGGTTTGGCTCATTTTGAAAGACCCATACAGTCGACTACTTTCTATGCTCATACGCATAGATTTAAGATTCGTCACCTGTATAGATGTTATATACGGTGTTAGTGCATCACATTTTTTGAGCATTTAAAATGTAAAATCATGTAAAATCTTGTATATTCCTGTCATATTAATGCCCAGAGATGCCTCAATCCCACGGTATGTCACAAGACGATCTTGCTTTATAAGTTAAATTTTTTTTTTATTAAGTTTAAAAGTTAAAAGTCGGAGTGAATTTACCGATGCACTGTAGTTGAAATAATCCTCGTCGACCGTTGTAGTAAATCATCGCACGAAAATCCCCACGAATTAATTCAATTTTTTGACTGAGATGAAATTTTCAAGTCAATAAACATAAATAGCGACCGTATGACCAAACGTTCTGAGTACGTATACCAGGTGTCCCATTATGGATGGATCGCGGCCGTATCTTGAAAACTATTTATCCCACAGCTTTGGGGGAAAAAAAATTGTACTAAAAATGATCATGAGAAATTCACCAAAAATATTTTTAAGCTTCTAAAACGACCGCAAGAGGGCTTGACGAGCTAAACATTTTTAAAAATAATTTTTTGTGTGTATTTTCAAGTATTAACCGAGTAAGAAAAATTCTCAGTTGTGTCCTACAACTTTGTTTTATGACATTTTGCCGTAATTTCATGAATAGAGGGGCGAGGGGGAGTTTTACCTATTGAGATAAAAAGTCGTCTAATGTCCGTTTGCCTTAACCGATTTTCCTCAATTTGGATTCATTTAAAAGGCAATTGCTGGGACAATCAGATAATCTGGGAGATAAATTATTTAGTTTATAAATGAAACCGCGAGGTGGCGTTACATTCAACAATAGTTTTTTGAAGTTTTGTTCAGTTTTTTCAAATGGAATGGTACAGCTTACATGGCTAGAAAGGTAATTTAAAGAGGAATCATCCAATGAAAACCCGAAATCGATATCTCTGACATGTCAAGAGATATTTCGATTTTTCTGAAAAAATCAGTTATTATTTCACTACTACTTGCATTAAGTTAAAAAAATATTAACTTAATTTTTGCCTTCCTTCACACTTTACCCAGGCTTAGGACTGGTCCAAATTCTTCGTGCCATATTAATTTGGAGTGTGATTAAAGGCCAACGGGCCAACAACGAAGATAATAATAATAACAACAGTCAAATAAAATTAACAGCACAACTGTCTAATAATTAACAGAATCTGAACTTCAACGCCTTTCTAAATGTTCAAAATGCCTTCCATCCTTAGAAATGCAAAGATTTATTTTTCGACGAGTACTAAAAACGGCAGCTTCAATTTCCGCTCTTGAAATGCTGGTTATTGAATTTTGAATTATTTCAATCATGTTTTCTCGTGTGGTAGGACGAGTTTGAAAACAAGGTCTTTTAGTCTTCCCCACAAGTAAAAATCGAGGACTGTCAAATCCGGTGAGCGCGCCGGCCACGAAAATAAACTATCCCGTCCTATCCAACGATTTGGAAACGAAGCATCCAAGAAGTTTCGAACCACCTGCGAGAAGTGGGCAGGGCATCCATCATGCTGGTACCACATTTGTCTTCTTGTTTCCAACGAAACATCTTCCATTAGTTCTGGCAGTCCATTTTGTAAAAAATTTAACCAAAACACCATACCATACGTTCACACTCTATCTATTTTGGTGGTTGATTTCTAACATCCCGTGTGGATTAGCAACTGCCGAGTAGTATTTAAGCATCACAAAAGAGAAAATGCAACAATTGGGGAAAGGCATTTTTTCCGCTTATGTAATTAAATTAGAAAATATTATCAAGGTCCGGATGAGAACATTTATGATGATTGTTACTGAATAGATAATTTTATTTTTTAAATAAAATTGTTGCGGTTGCGATTGCGACCTAAATATTAAGACTCATTTTTAACTTAATATTACGGTAAAAATTAAAACTGATTTTTTTCAGAAAAATCGAAATATCTCTTGACATGTCAGAGATATCGATTTCGGGTTTTCACTGGACGATTCCTCTTTAAATTACCTTTCTTGTCATATAGTAAAAGCTGTACCATTCCATTTGAAAAAACTAAACAAAACTTCAAAAAATCTATTGTTGAATGTAACGCCACCCCGCGGTTTAATTTATAAACTAAATAATTTATATCCCAGATTATCTGATTGTCCCAGCAATTGCCTTTTAAATGAATCCAAATTGAGGAAAATCGGTTAAGGCAAACGGACATTAGACGACTTTTTATCTCAATAGGTAAAACTCCCCCCCCGCCCCTCTATTCGTGAAATTACGACAAAATGTCATAACACAAAGTTGTATGAGACAGTTTGCTAATTATAACAGAATTTTTCTTACTCGGTTAACACTTGAAAATACACAAAAAAAATTATTTTAAAAAATGTTTAGCTCGTCACGCCCTCTTGCGGTCGTTTTAGAAGCTTAAAAATATTTCTGGTGAATTTCTCATGATCATTTTTATTACAATTTGTTTTTTCCCAAAGCTGTGGGATAATTAGTTTTCAAGATACGGCCGCGATCCATCTTTAATGGGACACCTGGTACAGTCAACATTGTCAAACTTTACAATATATATGTCAAATGGCGTCTAGCAACACCATTGTTGGCAATTCCGGATACATAAATAGCAACCCTCATACTCTGAGAGAACAAATCGTTTGAGATTTTAGACTATGGAGACAACATCAATTTTGTCAATCACAATATAAAAAGCATATAAAATTTAAGTTTCTAGAATATTTGCTTCTAAATTGTCAAAACACACATTGTCTTTCTGTTATATGACTAAACTGTCGCAAATGGCACCAAAACAAAATGGTAACGTGACACCCCCACCCAAAAAATGGGAATATATATATATATATATATATATATATATATATATATATATATATATATATATATATATATATATATACAACATCATCATCATCAGCAGTGTCGATCCACTGCAGGATGAAGGCCTCTTCAGCATATTTCCAACTTTCATGGTCCTGGGTTTTCCTCTGCCACTAGGGTCCTATATACTTAACGATGTCATCGGCCCATCGTGGCCTTCTTCGTGGTCGTTTGCGATTAAGCGGTATCCACTCCATGATTGCCTCAGTCCATCAATCGTCCCATCGCCTTGCTATATGGCCTGCCCATCTTCATTTCAATTGCTTTACTCTTCCAATGATGTCACACACTTTCGTTTGTTCCCTTACCCATGTGCAGGGCTTTCTGTCTCGTATTGTAATGCCAAGCATACATCTTTCCATTCCCCTCTGTGCAACCCGAAATTTCTGAATTGATTGCCATGTGACTATCCAGGTTTCACTTTCGTATGTCATAACGAGCAGGGCGCACTGATCGAATATTTTTTTTTTCAGGCAAACACTATTATAGACAAACACTAACTCTTAAACACTATGTTGAGCCTGCCAATTGCCTGCCAGCCGCATTTAACACGCCGTTCAACCTCCCGGGCGTTATCCCCTTCCATTGCAAGTCTCTGCCCAAGATATATAAAGTAGTTCACGATCTCCAAATCCCTTCTTAAAACTGAAATTCTTCTGTCCTCAGCGAATTTCTTGAATATAACCTGATTCTTTTTCAGGTTAATTTTCAAGCCAAATGGTTCGCCAGCCCTTTGCAGTTCTTGTATATGCCTTTGCAGCTCCTCTGGGTCTTGTGAAAGGAGAACTATATTACCTGCACATCTAAGATGTTTTTTTGCACCATTGATGTTAACATCATCGTGCTCCCAATCCAGACTACGGAATACTTCATCTTCAAGGCAAGCCGAGAAAAGAATAGGCGATATTGCGTCACCCTGCCGTACACCTCGCTCTACATTAATTTCCATTTCAACATCATCAAGGGGAATTGTGGCTGTAACTCCATCCTATATCGATCCTAATAGGTTGACATATGCTTTATTTAGCCCTTGGCTAAGGAGTGCAGCCATTATTGCATGCTTTGAGATTGAGTCAAATGCTTTTTCGTAGTCGATAAAAGTCAAGCACAGTGGTATGGTGTATTCGTTGTGCCTTTCTATGGCCTACTGTACAACGTGGATGTGATCCATTGTACTGAATCCACTTCGGAATCCTGCTTGTTCTCTTAGCTGTGCATTATTCAATTTTCTTAATATTCTTTTAGATATTATCTTAGTGAAAACTTTGTACATTACTGATAGGAGGCTTATTGGATGGTATTTTTTAAATCTTCCTGTGCTCCTTCTTAATGTGAAATGATCACTTCTGCATGTTTCCATAAGTCAGGTACTTTTTGTCCTTTGAGGTATTTTGAGTATAATCCTGTCAATGCTTTATGTGAAGTGAAGCTTTCAGCATTTCGACAGTTACACTGTCTTTTCCAGCAGCCTTGCTGTTTTTCATCGATTCTATAGCATTTGTCACATCCTCCACTGGAATATCTATATATATATATATATATATATATATATATATATATATATATATATATATATATATATTTGCTGGCCTTGTATAACTCGATTGATTTTTATGATACAATTCAACAGAGAGAATAACTTTGTTCCCCGAGTTTCCCTGGCATTCCAGAAAACTAAAGCCACGTGCTTTACGACGTCCGCGTCACAGTAATGGAATATAAAAATAAAAATGGCCATTATTTCGTCAGTCGCTTTACTAAGACAAGTAAAAGCTTTTTATTAAAAATCAAGCAAATGTTCCAGAACAATTTTTTTACGACTTTCTACGCTCAGAAAGCCTCGTGTCGAAATCGACCTTCGGTTTTTATTTTCGGACATTTCCTTACATGTTCTGAACCGGAGTGAGAGAAGAAAAAGTAGTGAATAGTCGATCTGAAATTCTTTAAACAGATTTTTTTATACGTAAGTAGTAGAACGAGACACAATCGTGAAGCTTTTGCTAAAACTTTATTGTTAACGAAATTATTTCGTTATAGGGACGTTAGCCAATTTCTGAGTTCGCGAAACTTAGGTACGGGAAGCAATCATTAACGTAGAGGTTAAAAACACACACACATACATATATATATATATATATATATATATATATATATATATATATATATATATATATATATATATATATATATATATATATATGCATGTTACCCAAATGTTACCCGGGATTTGGTTATTTGGTACGTTATACTGTATAGAAAAAAAACTGCGAAGTAAACAATGTCGTTCTTTTTCTTTTTTGGTCAATTAGAGTTAAAAGTGATAAAGACATAATCCCATTTGGCCAACCTTATTAGGTCAGGGCGCGAGACATTAACGTTCAATCCGAAGATACGATTTAAGGCGATTTTCTCTCACTGCATCGGAAACTTCTTTTTCTCTTGTCATCTTTATTTCGTTCGCCGAACAAATAGTTCCAGTTTTGTTGGCATTTTGCCAACAGTCGTAATGATAGGCTTGAATTGTCGAGAAATATTAGTCCTTCTTTTTCATTATAAAGCATAGACTTTTCTTCGCGTCCATTTTTTATAAAATTGAATAGATTTTTACAAATGTAAAGTCAATGTTTTGAAATAAAGTTGCATCAGCGACTGTGTACTTTAACGTATGTTTCGAAGCACGATTATTAGTTCTCGATAAACCCCAGTCAGATTCCTAACAATTAAGGGATTCAGTTTTTTGTTTCATTGTCATCTTAAAATATTATTTGAAAATAATATATAATATTTTTATAACTATTTATTTCATGTTTGTTTATTCCATATTCCTAAATTATTCCGGGTGTCGATCCGTTCATGTGAAGAAAATTTCGTCAAAATATCATTTGGCTTTTTCCAGTGTTATTCGCTTCGAGTGAAGAGTGGGTGGGTCGTTGTGCACGGTCTTGTAGGCGACCGGCAACTGCGCAGATTGTATCGGGGTAGTTCGGTGTTGTTCGTGGTGCTCAACTCCGCTTCCGGGCGTGCGTTTATTCATTTTTCCTCGTCGCCACCATGCAGTCTTTGTTCTTTCTTCACAAGCGATTTCCATACATTTGAAATATTGCGAGCCCTTCGTTCTATTTCAAGGGCTTCTCTGATTGTTCGAACCTTGTAGTTTTTCATTTTTTGTTTCCATTTTGAGATTGTAATCTGATTCGCTATATATATATATATATATATATATATATATATATATATATATATATATATATATATATATATATATATATATATATATATATATATATATATATATATATATATGGCAGCGAGTGGCAGAGGAAAGCCCAGGACCATGCATGCTGAAGAGGTCTTCATCCTGCAGTGGATCGACGCGGGCTGATGATGCTGCTGCTGCTGATGATGATGATGATGATGATGATGATTGGAGGACTCACATTGGAGGACACGTGTTTTGTCTGTTGGTGGTTAGAGTCTTCATGCTCTCTCGTCAAGAATAGGGAGTCCCTCTCCACATTCAAACAACCCACACTTTCGCCGACTACTCGTCGGATTGCTTATAATTGCAGTTTTTTGATTTATTTGGATTGCGTCCAATGAGACAACAGTAGTCAGGAGTTATATGAGTCATATAGTCATATATAGTCAGGAGTTATACACATCGTTTGAGACAACTATACAATGATAGTTACATAATATAGTCATATTACACGCCTTTAGGCCACAACTTTGTGGCTCTTCTCCATGTTTTCCTATCTCTAGTCATTATCTCCCAGGCCTTCATCCCCTTCTTTTTCAGAGCTTCCATGGCAGTCTCCATCCATCGCTTTCTTGGTCTTGCTTGCTTCCTTTGGCTTTGTAGTCTTCCCCATGCAGTCTTCCCCACTAGTCTATTTTCTCCCATTTTCTCTATGTGACCCAGTCTTCTTGAGAATCCGATATACTTGCAACAATTAAATCAACGTTTAGAATGGCATTCGAAGAGAATAGGGGGACAAAGAGCACCTAAAGGGCCCTTGACAGCAAATCACAAGGAATATGAATAAGAGGAAGACCTTGAAAGAGATCGGGAGATGACGTCGAGGTAGACATCAAAGCCTTGAATATTAAAAGATCGCGTTCAAACGGACAAAGCAGCCAAAAACGGGTCAAGACTCTTGAAAGGGATGTTCTACAACAGAATGATTACATTTCGTTGAACCAGAGTTGATCCAGATCTGCTGGTGCTATCAGTATCAGGCTTGTGCTAAAAGAAAGAGATGTCTAAATGTCAAACAACCAAGTATTAAGTCTCTTCAAGGTTTATTGTCATTCCAAAATGAGGCGTTCCTTTTCTGTTTGGATAATTTCAATTTACCTCACCTATTTCAGTCTTACATTTCTGTGAGGTTTCAATTTTAACAAATATTTCTGCTGGGAAAGGTTTGATTTTTTTTATGTACTTTGTTTGTTGTTTCAGGTATTTTCCGAGCTGCCGCAGAAGCAGGTCCAAGCGACATCCTTAAATTGTATAACGCTGCTGGTCAGCTACTTAATATCAGTGCAGATTTGCCTCCGAACACCAAAGATACTTCTTATTCATTGCAGGTAAATATATTTAAAATTTATACTGTAGATAAAAAAAATGAAACACTGAAAAATATATTCTATTGAATTAATCAAGACATTCCACTTACAATTTGATACACAAACAAAATAGTAGGTCCAACATATCTTTTTGTAGCAAGGTATCCAGATGTGTTGTACGCAAGTCTCAAAGGTCCTGGTGGTCACGCATATAACTCAATTGTTCAACCTATGATATCCCCTATCATATAAAGAAGAAGAAGAAGCAAAGGGGTCCCACCATAACCCTGTCCACCGTCTGGCCCTGAAGGGGACAGACGGTGCCCCTCTTGGTCTATGCTTATTAATTAATGAATTATTAATTGACAGTATTACGGCTAAAGGTTTGACAAAGAGATCTGACCTTGAACGAGGTAATCTTAAAAGAAAATTTGCCTCTTCTTGTTCCGCTAGTTGCTTTATTTATTAAAGACAGATAATAGTGCTGTCCGATTCTTCGATTGGTACTGCTAAGCAAAAAAGTTGAAGGAGGATCCCACAAGATGGACCGTGGTCCGGGAAGTACCAATAACCTTCCCTATCCCCTATGATATAGAAGAAGAAGAAGAAGAAGGGAAGGCCCACCAAAACCATCCCCTATGATATGTGCAATCTGATGTTATCCTGCTGAAAAAATGATATTTGGACGCCATATATAACTCTGTATACTATAACTCATTTAGCAGGTGTGGCAGTTAATAATTCTAGTTGTTAACACACTTAATTTGAGAGAAAGGAAAAAAAAAATGGTGTATTGCATCAAAATATGCATCATATATTTTTCTCATCTCTCTGGCAATTTGTGGACGCCCAATTTTTTAAAGCCCAGTCATCAAGTCAGTTTGCAATATCTCCGTTATTGTTGAAGTGTCTCATGGAAAGTGCGCGAGACATCGTTGAAAACAAGTGATAGTCGGAAGATGCGAAGCCTGGTAAGTAGGGCGGGTAGGGTAAGAATTTCTAGCTAAGTGCAGAAATGGCGCCTCTGACCTATGATGGGCCGTTATCGTGTTGCAAAATCACTTTTATGTGTATTGTAGCCCATTCTGGTCGTTTTTCGATCAATACATGGTTCAAATTGATTATTTGTTTCCAGTAGCGAACGGTATTAAGTTCTGATCCCACAAAATGCACAGCATTGTCTTCTTTCGAAAGCGATTCGGTCTTGCGGTCGATTTTGATGGTTGTCCTGGATCAACCTATGACTTTTTGTATTTTGGATTTTCTAAATATATTAATTTTCAATATATTCATCTCGACTCACGATCCGATGCAAAAAAGCCTTCCTTTCATGCCGAGAAAGCAAAACTTCGCACACCGTTTCTCGTTTTTTTATCTGTCGATCCTTCAGCAGATATGGTATCAATTTTCCTGCCTTCTGGATCTTTTCCATGTCATGTAGACGATCACAAATGGTTCAGCGACCAACATTTAACCTCTCATTTA
Organism: Cosmopolites sordidus; assembly: GCA_031761425.1. Lineage (NCBI taxonomy): Eukaryota > Metazoa > Arthropoda > Insecta > Coleoptera > Curculionidae > Cosmopolites > Cosmopolites sordidus. The sequence continues at coordinate 833,059 of JARFXV010000161.1, read as the reverse complement.
TTGTTGAGTTTGCATATCATATTCTTCCAACAATGCTTGCAATTCAATCTCCATTAGTCACCAGGCTTTGCACCGCCCGATTACTACTTAATTTCATCGATGGGATACTCACTTTCTGAGCAGAAGAGCGACAGTTTTTTTGACATGGCATCCACAAATTGTCAGACAGTTGGGAAAAATGTGTAACTAGCTATGGGGAATACTTCGAATAAAATATTTTTTATCATTTTCATACAATAAACGTGTATTTTCTATACAAAAAATCCGGTTTCATATTTACATACCTGGTAGTCAATTTATTTAGAAAAGACTATAGTGCCTTTTTTTCCTTGCTTTGACATAAAAATTTCTAAGCTGGTCTAAGATGATCCTTAAGTATACGTTGCTGTTGCACTATTTACCTCCAACGTTTTTTTAACCCCGAGCAACGCTCGACTGTCACGTAGGTGATTTATTCGGAAAGAAACCTGACCTATATGTTTCCCGTAACTCTAGATTTATGATAGTAGTGTTTAAGTCAAGAAAAAACTGTCGTATGGCGTTATTCTTGCCCCACCTCCCACTCGGAAAGTTTTTTTCCATATCAATAAATATCTTCAGGCCAGTGAAACTAGAAAGACGTAATGGCCTTTACAATCTCCAATTCGGTAGTATCACGTCGGACAAGGCGTTTTTTGAGTCACTTACTAAATATCTATTAAATGTTTTTCAAAAATTTCTTTGATACTACATCTGCCTTTTTACTTACTGTATCAAACAGTACTTGTAAAAAGTGGTTCTGGCAATTCCGAATAGGAAATTTTTACCTAATCCTTTACGGCGCAAGAATGTTAATATTCATAATTATAATGTTGATATTATTAATGTTGATATTATATTAGGTAGTACCAGTGGCGGTTTGTGGGGGAAAAAATCGGTTGGGCTCGTATAACCAAATTTTGGAATGGGGAGAAGGAAATGCGTCTCAACCAAAAATTTTATATTTCTTAAGAATAATACTAAATTCTTCTTAACTTTAAGTGCATCTAGTTGCCTGCTTTGCAGTTGATCAAAGAGAATGTCGCAGTGAAGGATTATTTTATCGAAGACAAACAACCAAAATTTAAAATTATCATCCACCAAATAATTTATTAACCCCTGAGCTTAATTAATAGAATTTTTGTCCGACTCAGCGTCCATAATTTTTTCAAGGCACGTAAAGTTCCATCTGGTTTAAAAGGGGCCGCACGGGGTAGACGCTTTTTTACGACGCTGTCCAGAACAGTTGTCCTTTTGGATAATCGAGAAAAGAAAGCGGGAAATTTGCATAAAAGCAGACAGATTTGCATTAAAACACTCAATTTCAATTATTAGATTTAATCGGTGATTTTTTATGACAATTCGGCCCTTAAATGTTAACATTCACTTTGCAAACACTCGAAAAGTCGAAAAGCGCGATGGCGAAAAATACCTGACTATTGAGAATGGAACAGCGCCCAAGATATGACGTCATAAATGCGTTTAATCTCCGGGTTACTAGCGAAGCGATGCATTGCTGTCTTTGTTTTTCGCACGCGATAGTAAAGAAAACTGTAGCGGCACAAACTTGTGTGTACCCAAAACACGTATCCTTTAATCGGTGCGTTTCGGCAACCCACGACCTATTTCGTTACCGCGAATGACATTATGGATGTTAGTCTATAGAAGTCGGAAGAAGGGTGATCATAGACAGAACATAGAATAAATTAAAAAGGTTTTTTTTTCTTTATTTAGGTTTTTCGCCACTATCTAAATGTCAAAAAATATCAAAAATACCTGTTCTTATGTAAAAAAAAGAATCACTGGGTAAAAACAAAAAACCAAACGGAGACAAATTTCTCAGTGATTCTTTTTTGTAATAAATTTGCCTAACGAAGAAAATTTCCTTCGTTTTTTGAGTATATTTATTTTTTTTTTTTTGGTTTTACACAGTGCTTTAAAAGAAATAATTTAGGGAAAATCTATCATGCTTTATCATAACTCTGTTCAAGTCAACTCCCACTCAGCGGCTCCTAAAATTGATTTTTTAAAAGTATAAAACATGAAAGTGATATGTGACATCTGCTCTTATAGTCTCGATTTATATCAGTGTGATTTCATTTTGTGATAATTAGTTTATCCTTACCTGGGAGACTGAAAATGACCAATTTCTCCACAATACGTCAAATGGAAATTGTTAAATTATTATTTATCTCTCTCTTATTATTAATTATAACTATTTCTTGTAGGTGGTTGCGGCAAACGGATTAGCAATGCTCCAAGAATCGACCTGCGCCGACTTGAAGGCACTCGAAGCTCGCATTTCTGCTGTGGAACGGCAGATGCGAGCCGAACTCCCTCTTCCCATGGCCGTTGAGGAACTGCGTAAAGAAGTTGACGCATTTCGCGAACGTCTCGAAACTGATCAAAACCTGAGCTGGCTCGGTAAGTATGTAAAGTTTGCTATTAGCAAACGCTTAACATTCAGAAACAGATGAGAGTGATTTTTTAGCGGGGACGAAGTGGGGCGCGCCGATGTAACACATTTTTCTAATTATGATACCTTCACCATTTGTCAAGACTTGTTTATAAAATAAACTAACAATCTAGACTGTTAGTTTATATTTATAAAACTTCATCTATATTGAAGTGTATATTTATTTTCCATTGTAAAGATTGTTTATCAAGATTTGAGGCTATATTTATGTAAGTAATATTTTATGAGTAAAATTATATATCAATAAATAAATTATGAGAATGTTGAGTGGGTAAATATTTCAAAAAATATATTAATATTTGATTTTTTGAAGTTGATTCTGTGAAGAGTTACGACGTTTTGCCAAAATCTCATTTGACATTTTCAAGTGTTGTCCACTTCGACTGAAGAGTCCAACTGACGTGCATGGGTCGTTGTGCTCGCTTTTATAGCCGGCCGGCGACTGCGCAGATTATATCGGGGTAGTTCGGGACTATTTGCGGCGCTCGGCAAAGCTGTCGAGCGTCCGTTTAAAATTGATTTTATGTCCTGTTTGTAGATAGTGCTGGAAGAGAGCTGAAGTGGTTTGTTTGTTTTTTAAGTTGTTTTTACGTTTTTGTATTCTGGCCGAGATTCGTCTGTTTGTTTGTCCTATATATGTTCTGTTGCAGTCGGAACAAAATATACTATACACCCCATGATTTTCCAGTCTAACTTTGTCCTTGGGCGTGTTTAGGATGTTTGCGACAGTTTTGTGCGGCTTGTAGGCTGTTCTCCAACATAAAATTTCGAAAAATATCTAGCAAGTATCATGGAACTAAGCGTCAAACTTGCCGAGTCCTATGTTCAAAACTCAGAACATTTGATAAGGATGATTAAAGATTTCCAACTAGAGGAAACAGACATACTAACAGGTCTGGACATTGTCTCACTATATCCAAGTATCCCCATAGACGAGGCCCTGGACCTAATTTCGATGAACGAAGACTTTCCACCATATGTGAGGAAACTCTCCGAACACTACTTGAAGAATACATATTTTTCCTTTAACCAGCAGATCTACAGACAGACCGACGGTGCCCCAATGGGATCATCTTTATCACCCGTTATAGCCAACCTGTTCATGACCTACTTCGAAACAAAGACATTGGCCAACGCTCATTTAATAACTAAACTTTGGAAACGCTACATGGATGATATCTTTATAATATGGCCCCACGGAAACGAACTTTTAAACAACTTCTTAACCCAGTTAAACTTAATACACACCAGAAAACACTTCATTCTGGAAGTCGAACAGGTATAGAAAAGCAACTCATACTGATCGATGCCTCAACGCTAAATCCCATCATCATCCTTCTCAAATCCAAGCAGTAGCGAACATCTTGATTTCCAGATCCTTCCGACTGACACTACCAGATACACGAAGCGAAGAACTACCAAAAATTTCCACAGCCCTTAGACAGTAAGAAAATTGTATCATCCCATCCCAATTGGCCATCAGGAAACCCAAACGCGAAGAACAATAGAGGATCATGGACCAAATACACTAAAGGTCTTGCTACCATACGTAAAAGGAATCACAGATAGGATAGGTAGAGTACTAAGGAAACATAAGATCAGAACAGCCTACAAGCCGCATAAAACTATCAATCTGGCAGCGAGGTAGAAAAATGTTGTTGAAGGATTTACAAAAGATCGTTTAATTTGAATGACTCTGTATATGATGATCCCCTACTTTCGGACACTGTCAAATACAAAACTTAACGTCATGTCGGCTTGAAGTTCATAGAGCGTTATTAGAAAGGAACCTTCTTATCAGAAATGCAATTTTTCAGAAATACTTTTTCCTCTCTCCTCTTACAGTGTATTTTTTACCCTTTTTGGAATTTTGAAATAAAAATATACAGAATAGCATTATATTATCTTTCTTGATTGCATTGCTATAGCACTATTTGTCGCCTAGAAAACGCAACGTTTTGTTAACGCGAAACATTGCTGAAACGTCACGTAAGTGATTTATTCCGAAAGGAACGTGACATATATGTTTCCGTAACTCTAGATTTATGATAGTGGTGTTTAAGTTAAGGAAAAACTGTCGTACGGCATTATTCTTTTCCGCCTTCTCGACTGGAATGTTTTTCTCCATATCAATAAATATCTATGAGTGCGCGCTGGCGAAATAGAGATAACGTTATTGTTTTTACGAACGCACATGCGATGGTATCAGGTGTAGTAAAAATGTTGTTTTTCAATCTCGATACAATTTATTTGGAATTGTATAAAAATGAATCTTAAATTTCTTACAATATATCTTAGAATATTTTCACTATGAGCTTTTTTCCTTTCGTCAGACCAAGTTGTTCCATCTTTCTGTTCGTTCCATTTTTCTCTCTGGCCAGCCTTCCAAACGTTAACCTTGTGTCTGAAACAGCCTCTATCCCGAATTTCACTTTGTGTAATATTTGCTGATCTTAGGTCCTCTTTAATTGCAGCAATCAATTTAATTATTAACTCTTCTTTTTCTCATATCGCTATGTATATTTGTGTATAGTTTGATTTCTTGGTTTTCTCGAAGTCGGTATGTTGTGCTATTTATTTGTTTGGGGCCTAAGACTTTTCCCATGATTTTTCTTTCCTTCTTTTCAATCTCCGCGATGTCTCTCTTTCTATTCAAAATCAGCATTTCTGCCCCATATAGACATTCTGGCTTAATAACTGTGTTGTAATATCTCAGTTTTGTGTTTTTATATATGGATTTTTTGTTATAAATATTTTGCGTAAGTCTCAATACAGTTTCCATTTTTTGACATCTACCCTTATTGGCCAACCCGTATTCCATGATTATTTCGCCGATTCAAGGCCGAGTTTTTTTCACGGCATTTACTTTTTCTAGAACACAGTTAAATTAGAGTGGTGAGAGTCCATCCCCTTGTGTGATCCTTGTTTTAATTTTGAAGGGCTCTGGATGTCACCCATGAATTTAACTTTTGACCTTGTGTTAGTTAATGTTGCTTTAATAATTGCCAGCGTTTTCAGATCTAGTCCTTGTTCTTTCAAGATTCGGAATAAAGATTCGCGGTCAATAGAATCATATGCTTTTTGAAATCCACAAATGTATTTTTAGGTCGCTTGATTTGCCTAATTATTTCATCTTTATTCGGTGGTAATGAATCCGGGTTTGTTTGTTTAGGGTTTAGTGTTGATAATCTGTTTAAGGGCTCAGGACAGTTTAGTAGTTCTTCAAAATATTTCGCAAGTTCTTTGGAATTGTCTTGATTATTTAGAGCTAATTGTCGGTTTTCCTTTTGGAAGCAAAGGCTTTGGGGTTGATAGTCTGTTAATTTACTTTTAAATCTTTTGTTAAAATTTCAGCTGTTTTTTTTTTGAAAATCTTTTTCTATTTCATTAAGTTGATTGTTTTCATATTTTCCTTTAGTCTGTCTGTCTTCGATGTTTCTTTTCTTACTTCCAAAAAGATATTATAGTTTATTGCTGTTTTTTGACTGTTCCCATCTTTGAATGCTTTACTTCGGCTTAATACTGCTTGCTCGTAAACTTCATCCCACCACGGATGTTTTCTACGTTTTTGTAAAGAAACTAACCTTAAGGCTGTTTTAATAATTTTTTGTTTCAATTCTTGCCAGTTCTGTGCTGGTTGTTTGTCAAGCTCTTCTGTTCTGTCGAACTTAGGTATTAGCAGTCTCTTTTGAATAAGTTTTGGAGATTTCAAGCTAAGTTTGATTCTAGTCAAGTAGTGATCCGTGTCTATGTTAGCTTCTTTCCTGATTTGAACATTCAAAATCTCTTTATAATTGGGGTACGAAATGGCAACATGGTCAATTTGAAATTCACTCATGTACGTGTTTGGGCACCTCCAAGTCTTATGTTTCATTATTTTCTTCTTAAAATAGGTTGGCATTATTTTTAGATTAAACTGCGAACATAGTTTAACCAATCTTCTGACATTATGGTTAGCCCATTTATGAGCGGGAAAACTGCCGACTGTTTTTCTGTACTTTCTTTCTTTCTCTAGTTGGGCGTTGAAAAAAAAATCAAATGAAGAATCCAACTGACGTGCGCGGGTCATTGCGCTCGCTCTTATAGGCGGCCGGCGACTGCGCAGATTGTATCAAGGTGGTTCGGGACTACTCAAGGCGTCCGTGAATTGATTTTTCTTCCTCATCGCCACGTTACCGTGTTTCTTCTTTTTTCAGAAGCGATTTCCATATTGGAAGCCATTTCAGAAGCCATTTCCATTGGGAATGTTATGAGCGTCGTTTCGCGTATTTAACTCACCCCTTCTCCTATTTCAAGTTCCTCTCTGATTGTTCGGACCTTGTATTTTTCAATATTCGCTATTTCTTTGACTCTTTCAAAACTGATTTTATGTCCTATATGTAGATGGTGCTGGAACAGAGCTGAAGTGGTTTGTTTGTTTTTTAAGTTGTTTTTACGTTTTTGTATTCTGGCGGAGATTCGTCTGTTTGTTTGTCCTATGTACGTTCTGTTGCAGTCGGAACAAGATTCGCTATATACCCCATGATTTTCCAGTCTGACTTTGTCTTTGGGGTTTTTTTAGGATGTTTGCGACAGTTTTGTGCAGGTTGTGCTGTTCTGATCTTATGTTTTCTTAGTTATCTGCCTATCCTATCAGTGATTATTTTTATGTACGGTAGCAGGACCTTTGTTCTTCCTCTATTGTTCTTCGTGTTTGGGTTTCCTGACGGTGTATGGCCTTTCTGAATATCAATTTTGTCTAAGAGCTGTGGAAATGTTTGGTAGTTCCTCGTTTCGTGTATCTGGTAGTGTCAGTCTGAAGGATCTAGAAATAAAGATGTTCGCTACTGCTTGGACTTGAGAAGGTTGATGATGGATTTAGCGTTGAGGTATCGATTGGTGTGAGTTGGTTTTCTAAACACTGTGTATTTGAGGGTTACAGAAAGTTCGCAGTTTCCTATCCTGTTCGGCGTCCAGACTGAACTGTATTCTGGGGCGGATTTCGTTCAGTTGGGTTAGGAAGCTGTTTAGAAGTTCGTTTCCGTGAGACCATATTATGAAGATATCATCTATGTAGCGTTTCCAAAGTTTAGGTTTTAACGGAGCGCTGACTAATGCGTTTGTTTCGAAGTCTGTTATGAACAGGTTGGTTATAACGGGCGTCAAAGATGATCCCATTGGGGCACCGTCGGTCTATCTGTACATCTGCATCTTCAGATGTACTACATTCTGTATCTGAAAGATAAGACAGGTTACGAAAAGTTTTAATAGGGGCGTCTGCTAAATGAGAAACAGACCTTTATCAAGTATCAGATCGGGATAGGTAATTTTTTTTTCGGTTAATACCATCCATGTACCCTGACTAAACAAAAATAACAGTTATCATGGTGATTTATTGGTTCCCTCCAAAGCATAGGCATACTATTTATTACTTATTTTACTATACGCCCTTTGCCTTAAATATTCATTACAGATTTTGCAAACATTGGTTGGCATCCATGGTTTGTCAACGTCTTTGATTTTTAGTAGCCGATACTTGATTTTAAATAAATAGTCATTGCTTATTTATTTACAATGAATTTTCATGTAGTTTAGCCTTATATTATTTTAAACTACAGTTAAAAAGTAAGATCTGCACACAAAATATCTGGTATTTAAACAAGTGTTACCAATCAGATGTTTATCCAAAATACATGTGTCTGAAAACTAACAGGACAGAGTCAGCCAAAAAAAGAACAACAACAAGATTTGAAGAAATAGTTACTTGAAGATAAAAAAATCAATGTAACAAAAGGGATATAAACAGCGTTTATCTTAAAGTTATACGTAGTGAAATAATCCACAGACTAAACAATATTGAGTTCGATATTTTGGACCAACAAGTAAGACAACAAATTTCCAATATCATTTACAAGAAGTTCACAACGCAAGAGAAGAAATTGGAAAACCTATCCAAGAAAGAAACCAACAAAATGAAACCTATTACAAATTACACCGAACACCAATTTTTCAAGAGTTTCGTCAACCTTACAGATTGCAATTTCACTATTGAAGAATCCAAGTTACTTCACAGATGTTTTCAGTATAACATAAAGCCTAAAGATAATGAACGTAATAGAGAACACCTTGGAGTGGAGTGCGAACTCGTTCTATCAAATTCAGATACATCACAAAAACACCTACTGGCTCACAGAATCAAATGTCTTCAATTTGAAAACTTAGGGAAAGATTAAAAACTGTTCGTACTTTTGATAATGAATGTAATGTTACTGAGACTGTTGGTAGACACTATACTTTAAAATTACGTTAAGATTACTAATGAAAAATTAATTGCGTACACAACAACATGCAATGAAAAAATATGGAAGTTGCTAGAAAGTCTTCAAGAAGATCTAAAAAATAATATTCGGCAAGAAATCGAAGTGTTTTAAAGTGGGAGGGCGTAGAAGGAAATAGCGCTGCTGAAGATGTTTTTGCTTTTTCCTTCTTCCTTTTTAATATTCGTACCCACCAAACAATAAACACTCGAAATAAAACTAAACATTACTATTTTCACAACTACATAGCCACAAAATACTATTGTATAGTTTACTGTCAAATTTTCGCCTAAAACTTGCCCTATTTTCATTCTTTTTGAATTTGACTCAAATTCAACACGGGCGCGGGACGACGTTTTAAATTCAACTTTCTCTTCTAAACTTAAATTAGTTATTATTAACTGTTTTAAATCAGACATATTTATGTTTGCAATTAAAAGTTGATTTTTATTTAAAAAGTACTACTCGGTACAAGTATTCGCGAGGCGAACGAAATACGCGATGCGAGACATATCTAACGATCCGTACCTGTCAAAAAATCAGCGTTTAAAACTAATTACCGATACGCTCGGTCGTAGGGAATCTACGTCCAAATCGCATATTTTAGAGAGCAGTAAAACCCCCGAATTCGGGCAACCAGCCAAACATGTAACGCCAACGACGACATAAGGTGACGCGTACGGTCGCTGGAGGTAAACGTCCGACCAACGATGTAAAAATTATGGCGAGAGGATAGAATTTTTATCCGCATTATGTGGTGTATAATATCCTAAAATGCTTTAAAGGAAACAAACTGTACCGAAATAAAATATGGTGTTTCCCTCTGAAAAATTGTTTACTGTGATAAATGCTGGAGGGGCGGCGCACTAACGTCCTCTGAGCCGTCACTGATGCAGACACTGCCGCCGCGTTTTGGCAAATTTTAAAGGTCCACTTCAGGAGTGCCAGGACTGAAATGAAGCACATTTAGACAATGTAATCTTCAGAACATACATTTCGAAGAATTTTCGTAAACTTTAAAAATAAACTTGTAAAAATAAACTTTAAAAATAAACTTGTGAAAGTTGAGTGAAGTACCAGTGGCCTTATAGTTTGGGTCGCTTCATAATGGTCACAGTTCTATGTCAGTCAGTATGTTTTATAAGTTTCCTTTAATTAAACATCCAAAAATGATCAATTTTTATACAAAGAACAAATACATAAATCTGTCTGGAAGAGATAAGACACGGTCGAAAAGCTGTGCTCCCGCCCGAGAGAAAAAAAGATTCATTACCTCTATAAAATGCTGCTATCTTTCACTTTCCATCGCGCTTCCCGTTTCGATTGGATAGTTTCCTTTAGATCTAATTTCTCTTTTGAATATTTTTAATAAAAAAGAAAATTGTTTTGATATAGTCGTTTTTTTTAATATTCCAAAAATATGCAAAAAAATATAAAGGCTGTATTCGGTGTCGATATATTAAAATTTTGGAAGAATAAAATAACACATCGGTTAATAAGTCCCCGGTCTGACATATAGATGGCGTCTCATACGAAAAATCCTTACCAGTGGTTGATAGTAATAACCTTCAAACGTCATGTGTCAAAATTTCGGTGGAAATCAGCCTTCGCCGTTCATCGGTACCTCACGTTCTCGCTTTTAGAATATCAGTTCGCAAAATCTTACACTTGGGCCTTCATTTCCATCCCTATATAATTATGGTTAATCAAAAACAAAATGACTTTGTGAGACGACGTAGGTCGACAACATCGGGCGACTGGACGACAACATCGTTTTGTTCATGAGTGACGAGGCCCATTTTAATTTATCGGAAATGATAAACAACCAGAACTTTCGATACTGGGCTCCCGAAAACCCCCGAGAACTACATGGTCAACCTCTGCACACCTACAGAGTAACTGTTAGGGGTGCCATATCTCGAACTTGCATTATGGGACCGAATTTTTTTTCGTGAAAACGGACGAACAGTGTCTGTTAACACAGATCGCTATCTCGCCATATTGCGTGATTATTTTCTGCCAGAACTAAGAAGACGACGCATTAACCTCAATTCACTTTGGTTCCAACAAGATACATCAATTCTAGTGACTGGAACTTGTGCATTGAAGAAGTGCATTAAAAAGTCTATTTTTCTGGTCTATAAAAATATTTTTATAGTTACTAGATTTAGTCTGACACTAGATGAGCTTTTTCAAGTTTTCGCTCACAGAAAACATCGATTAAGATAAATCGCCGTTGTCTAAAAAATAACCGTATGGTTATTTTAGTGACTAGAGCTTGAAGTAGTCTGACATGAGATGCGCCATTTCAACATTTTATCCGTGGACAACATCGATTAAAAAAATTGCCATGGTCTAAAACTTACGATACATCAATTCTAGTGACAGGAGTTTAAAGTACATTAAAAAAGCTATTTTTCTGACCTATGAAAATATTTTTATAGTTTCTAGATTTAGTCTGACATGAGATGCGCTCTTTTAAGATTTCGCTTAGAGACAACAACGAATAAGAAAAATCGCCGTGGTCTAAAAAATTACAGTATGAATATTTTAGTAACTGGAGCTTGAAGTACAAGAAAAATGCTATTTTTCTGGCTTATGAGAATATTTTTATAGCTGCTAGGTTTAGTCTGACATGAGATGCGCGATTTCAGCAACTGTCTCCTAGACAACATCGACTATAAAAAATCGCTGTTGTTTAAAAAATTATGGCACGTTAATTTTAGCAACTGGAACATAAAGTGCAAGAAAAATGCTATTTTTCTGGCCTATGAGAATATTTTTACAGTTGCTAGATTTAGTCTGACATGAGATACGCTATTTCAAGATTTTACTTACAGTCGACTTCCGTTAAAAAAAATCACTCCGGTCAAAAATATAAAGTATATCATTTTCAGTAACTGGAGCTTGAAGTACATGAAAAATGCTACTTTTCTGGCCTATGAGAATATTTTTACAGTTGCTAGATTTAGTCTGACATGAGATGCGCTCTTTCAAGATTTCGCTTAGAGACAACATCGAATAAGAAAAATCGCCGTGGTCTAAAAAATTACAGTATGAATATTTTAGTAACTGGAGCTTGAAGTACAAGAAAAATGCTATTTTTCTGGCTTATGAGAATATTTTTATAGCTGCTAGATTTAGTCTGACATGAGATGCGCGATTTCAGTAACTGTCTCCTAGACAACATCGACTATAAAAAATCGCTGTTGTTTAAAAAATTATGGCACGTTAATTTTAGCAACTGGAACATAAAGTGCAAGAAAAATGCTATTTTTCTGGCCTATGAGAATATTTTTACAGTTGCTAGATTTAGTCTGACATGAGATACGCTATTTCAAGATTTTACTTACAGTCGACTTCCGTTAAAAAAAATCACTCCGGAAAAAAAAATAAAGTATATCATTTTCAGTAACTGGAGCTTGAAGTACATGAAAAATGCTACTTTTCTGGCCTATGAGAATATTTTTACAGTTGCTAGATTTAGTCTGACATGAGATGCGCTCTTTCAAGATTTCGCTTAGAGACAACATCGAATAAGAAAAATCGCCGTGGTCTAAAAAATTACAGTATGAATATTTTAGTAACTGGAGCTTGAAGTACAAGAAAAATGCTATTTTTCTGGCTTATGAGAATATTTTTATAGCTGCTAGATTTAGTCTGACATGAGATGCGCGATTTCAGCAACTGTCTCCTAGACAACATCGACTATAAAAAATCGCTGTTGTTTAAAAAATTATGGCACGTTAATTTTAGCAACTGGAACATAAAGTGCAAGAAAAATGCTATTTTTCTGGCCTATGAGAATATTTTTACAGTTGCTAGATTTAGTCTGACATGAGATACGCTATTTCAAGATTTTACTTACAGTCGACTTCCGTTAAAAAAAATCACTCCAGTCAAAAAAATAAAGTATATCATTTTCAGTAACTGGAACTTGAAGTGCATGAAAAATGCTACTTTTCTGGCCTATGAGAATATTTTTATAGTAGTTATATTTAGTTTGACTTGAGATGCGCCATTTCAGCATCTGTCCTCTAGACAACATCGACTATAAAAAATCGCCGTGGTCTTAAAAATTACTATTTTAGTGACTGGAGTACAAGACTTGCTATGCGTCAAAAGTAACAATGGCCTTTTTAAAGGAACATTTCCCTGGGCGCCGTATTTCGTTGCGTGGGAATGTGGAATGGTCACCTCGGTCACCAGACTTTTCAGCTTGTGACTACTTTTTATGGGGCTACTTAAAATCCAAAGCTTACATAGACAAACCGCGAACTTTTGAAGCTCTTTCTGAAACCATAACGCGTGAAATTGAAAGGATTTCTCATGCCATGCTCGAAAGGAATATGGACGATTTTTTTACCCGTCCACAAGAATGCCTCGAAAATTATTGAGGCCGACTAACTGATGTGAATTTTTGTACCTGACTGTATTATGTATATTTTAATGACAATATACCACTAATGTATAAAAGCAATAAATTTTGATATTCGTTTAAAAATAAGAGTGTGCCATTTGTTTTAAAGCACCATATCTCCCTGCTGGACCCTGTATATTTGATGATATATAACTTTTTTTGTAATTATGACCATATTAGCAGCAGTCGAAAATAATAAGTCAAAATAATCCGACAATCGCCGTCAAATTGAGATACGGACATTTAATCACGTTAAATATTTTTTAATTCGTCCATTTTTCCTCATGAAAATGAACGTGAAAATGAGAACGAGCATCAGCTGGAATTAATTAATGGTCTTATTAAGGTCGTTCCTTTATGATTGATAAGTAATAAAGTTTCAGACGTATCCAATTTATGAAGGTGATTACTTTCCCCTTTTTAATTAATATTTCAATTTTCGATTTTCCTCCGTTTCTTCCTTTCTTCTTTGTCAGTGTTGTTACGATTTTTTAAAGCATCGCTGAATATTTTTTATACTACTATGATCAAAAAAGGAAGATGACATTTGTTATGTCCTTGAAACCCAGCAGAAGTTTCATCATTGCGCTTGTTAAGTTAGAAAAATCAATGTCCGCGATTTGTTAGAAAAATCAATGCCCGCTATTTGTTAAAAAAAACGATGAAAAAATTTGCAATACAATTTTGTATATAAAACAAAGTTTCTTGTGCTGGTGCCCTAAAAATATTTAGAAAGTGTAACGGCGATAAAGTTTGTCAAAAAAAATATTTCTATGTTATACAAGGATTTTAGTGATGATAGACAAGCAATTGAAGATGAACCTCGTTCAGGAAGACTTTTCACGTTAATCACAGAAGAAAAAATTACCAAAATCAAATATCTTGTACTGAGTAATCATTGATTAATTACTAGAGACATTGTAGATGTTACTGGAGTATTATTTGCATCAATTTAATATAGACTACATCGACTAAAAACATCGCCGTGGTCTAAAAATTACGATACGTCAATTTTAGCGAAGTCAATTTTAAGAAATTACAGTACATCAATTTTAGTAACTGGAACTTGAAGCGCATGAAAAATGCTACTTTTTTGGCCTATGAGAATACTTTTATAGCAGCTATATTTAGTTTGACATGAGATGCGCCATTTCAGCATCTATACGTAGACAACATCGATTAAAAAAAATCGTCGTGGTTTAAAAAATGACAGCACATCAATTTTAGTAACTGGAGCATAAGGTGCAAGAAAAATGCTACTTTTCTGGCCTATGAAAATATTTTTATAGTTGCTAGATTTAGTCTGACATGAGGTGCGCTATTTCAAGATTTTACCTACAGTCGACATCCATTAAAAAAAGTCGCTTCGGTCTAAAAAATTACGGTACATCAATTTTAGTAACTGGAACTTGAAGCGCATGAAAAATGCTACTTTTTTGGCCTATGATAATACTTTTATAGCAGCTATATTTAGTTTGACATGAGATACGCCATTTCAGCATCTATACGTAGACAACATCGATTAAAAAAAATCGTCGTGGTTTAAAAAATGACAGCACATCAATTTTAGTAACTGGAGCATAAGGTGCAAGAAAAATGCTACTTTTCTGGCCTATGAAAATATTTTTATAGTTGCTAGATTTAGTCTGACATGAGGTGCGCTATTTCAAGATTTTACCTACAGTCGACATCCATTAAAAAAAGTCGCTTCGGTCTAAAAAATTACGGTACATCAATTTTAGTAACTGGAACTTGAAGTGCATAAAAAATGCTACTTTTCTAGCCTATGAGAATATATTTATAGCAGCTATATTTAGTTTGACATGAGATGCGCCATTTTAGCATCTATACATAGACAACATCGATTAAAAAAAATCGTGGTGGTTTAAAAAATGACAGCACATCAATTTTAGTAACTGGAGCATAAGGTGTAAGAAAAATGCTATTTTTCTGGCCTATGAGAATATTTTTATAGTAGCTATATTTAGTTTGACATGAGATGCGCCATTTCAGCATCTGTCCCGTAGACAACATCGATTATAAAAAATCGTCGTGGTTTAAAAAATGACAGCACATCAATTTTAGTAACTGGAGCATAAGGGGCAAGAAAAATACTATTTTTCTCGCATATGAGAATATTTTTATAGTTGCTAGATTTAGTATGACATGAGGTGCGCTATTTCAAGATTTTACCTACAATCGACATCCATTAAAAAAAGTCGCTTCGGTCTAAAAAATTACGGTGCATCAATTTTAGTAACTGGAACTTGAAGTGCATAAAAAATGCTACTTTTCTAGCCTATGAGAATATATTTATAGCAGCTATATTTAGTTTGACATGAGATGCGCCATTTTAGCATCTATACGTAGAAAACATCGATTATAAAAAATCGTCGTGGTTTAAAAAATGACAGCACATCAATTTTAGTAACTGGAGCATAAGGTGTAAGAAAAATGCTATTTTTCTGGCCTATGAGAATATTTTTATAGTAGCTATATTTAGTTTGACATGAGATGCGCCATTTCAGCATCTGTCCCGTAGACAACATCGATTATAAAAAATCGTCGTGGTTTAAAAAATGACAGCACATCAATTTTAGTAACTGGAGCATAAGGGGCAAGAAAAATACTATTTTTCTCGCATATGAGAATATTTTTATAGTTGCTAGATTTAGTTTGACATGAGGTGCGCTATTTCAAGATTTTACCTACAGTCGACACCCATTAAAAAAAGTCGCTTCAGGCTAAAAAATTACGGTACATCAATTTTAGTAACTGTAACTTGAGTAACAAGTTAGTAACTGTAACTGTAACTTATTTTAGTAAAGTAACTTGCACTTGAGTAACTTGAAGTGCATGAAAAATGCTACTTTTCTGGCCTATGAGAATATTTTTATGGTTGCTAGATTTAGTCTGACATGAGATGCGCTCTTTCGAGATTTCGCCTATAGACAACATCGATTAAGAAAAATCGCCGTGGTCTAAAAAATGACGGTAAATTAATTTTAATGACTGGAACACAAAGTGCAAGAAAAATGTAATGGAACTGCAAATGGAATAACATATAATTTGTATCTATTTAATCCAATTTGAAGGGCAGTTTTGGCTTGACTCGTGTGTCTTCTCGCCTTGTTCTGAAAACACTGAATATTTTTGAAAAAGATCCTCATATTGAAATTACTCAAGAGATGCTTTATTTTTATGATGACAATCTAAAATACATACTTACTAGTGATGAGGCAGATCTGTGCTTATGACCCAGAAATACCAGTCAAGCGGGTATCATGCTAAAAATGAACCAACGCCAAAAAACCTACGTCAAAGTCGGCCAGACTCACTGCTAATTGTCGGTGTTATTCTTCAAAAGCTACTTTCAGTAGAGGTGAACAGTAGAGGTTGATGTTGATGGTTTGTTTTGCGTAGATGAAGCTCAAAGTGTATGGATCTCTTCCAATCACACCAAATGCAAAGCATCATTTTCTTTGGATGATGACCGTCTTTCGTCGTACTTAAAGTATCAGGTAGCTGCTTCAGAAATAGAGCCTTAGATTTTTTTTCTGCAAAAGATCGCACAAAGAGATTCGATTCAGCAGACTCACTCATAGTATCGTATCCATTTTTTTCAGATGGTCAAAAACGCTTGATTTGTCAGTGTTTAACTTATCTATTAGCTAACAGATCGTGGTACGTGGATCTTCGATGTTGAACAAATGTAATTTATCGACCGGTATTTTTCAATTTGAACCAACTTGACTAACTGAAGAAAAATCAAACCGAATCTGAACATAAATATTTTAAGTACCACAGGAAATCATAAATAAATAATAAGCATAATTAAACCAGCACGTATAGAATATAGAAGGATAGTGTTTATGCATGTTAATAATGGTACAGTAGGTCGACAAGTAAATATACGTCCCTTAATAAACGAACAAAACAGACTTTAATACAATATTCTGCTGCAGTTAGTTCAGTTAATTGAGTTTTCCTCCACTTTAAACTGTAATTTTACAGCGAAACTGCACACAACCTAATTGAATTAGTTTTCCAAATAGGCTTCCAGTTATATTTAAAATGTTTCATTAATGTACACGGGCAAAAATTGACTTCCTACACTTGCTACCGTAGGTCATTAAGGGAATGGGCCGGGCGTCTAAAGGGTGGGCTCATATTAATAAGCAACTCTAATCATATTACTATAAGATAATGTAGTCAATGTAGTAATGTAGTCAATATAATACAGGATAATCGATAAACAATTTACTGTCA
Organism: Cosmopolites sordidus; assembly: GCA_031761425.1. Classification (NCBI taxonomy): domain Eukaryota; kingdom Metazoa; phylum Arthropoda; class Insecta; order Coleoptera; family Curculionidae; genus Cosmopolites; species Cosmopolites sordidus. The sequence goes on along the minus strand of JARFXV010000161.1, from coordinate 815,580 downwards.
ATAATAGCACTTATTTTTGGAAGTTGATCAATGCAAAATATCTGCAACCTTTATGTTTCACTGTTTAATTCACATTATATTTACAGTATAATTGTAATAAAGAAATGTAAAAGAACATTTTTTATTTCGAATTTTAAGATTTGTCAAATTATGTTACAAAATACGGTGTTACAAAGTTACAACAAAAAAAATATTATTTTAGTAGCTGTTTGTTGTTAGGCAATACCGGAAAGCATTGTTTGAAAATTTTTTTTAGTCAAGTTATTTTCTACAATTTTGCATTTGGAAGTCTGTCACTTCAAACAAAAAAGTTAGCCTAAATATATATATATATATATATATATATATATATATATATATATATATATATATATATATATATATATATATATATATATATATATATATATATATATATATATATATATACATGGGCCCTGGTGGACCACGCGAAGTACAGTTAGAGACGTTTGTTGTTGTTAGCCTTCCTTTGCGCCCATATTAATGTCATTCTTTCGGTATGACCTTTTTTCCTTTCGTCAAACCAAGTTATTCGATCTTCCTACATTTTTCTCTCTGGCCAACCTTCCAAACGTTACCCTTGTGTCTGAAATAGCCTCTATCCTGAATTTCACTTTGTGTAATATTTGCTGATTTTAGGTCCTCTTTAATTGCTGCATTCCATTTAATTATATCTATTTTATCTCTAGTCCTATTTTCATAAAGTTCAACTATTTGTCTAGCTAGCCTACTCGAATCCATCCGTTTTATGAATTCGAAAAACTTAAGCCTTCTTTTTCTTATATCGCTATGTATATCTGTGCATTGTTTAATTTATTGGTTTTCTCGCAGTCGGTATGTTGTGCTATTTATTTATTTGGGGCCTAAGATTTTTCTTATAATTTTTCTTTCTTTCTTTTCAATCTCCTCGATGTCTTTCTCTCTATTCAAAATGAGCGTTTCTGTGCCATATAGAAATTCAGGCTTAATAGCTTAATATGCATTTTTTGTTGTAAATATGTTGAGTAAGTCTCAATGCAGTTTCCATTTTTTTGACATCTACCCTTATTGGCCGCTTTTTCCAACTCATTTTCAATGATTATTTCACCCAAATATTTAAATTGAGAGACTCGTCTACTGTTACCATAATTTGTTTTTAGAAATGGTGTTCTTAGTCTGTTGCAGGTTATTATTGTGTTTTTTCAAAGGAAATTTGGAGTCCTACCTTATCTGCTGTTCCTTTTAGGATTTCAATCTCTTTTTGTGCCGTTAATACATCTTGAACTAAAATTGTTAGATCATCAGCGAACGCCAGACAATCTATTTTGATGTTGGTTCTCCCCAGTTTACTGTACTACTTTTTCTAAAACACAATTAAATAAGAGTGGCGAGAGTCCATACCATTGTCTCACTCCAGTTTTAATTTCGAATGGCTCTGAGATGTTACCCATGAATTTAACCTTTGACCTTGTGTTAATTGGTGTTGCTTTAATAATTGCCAGCGATCTCAGATCTAGTCCTTGTTCTTTCTAGATTTGGAATAAAGATACGCACGAGACTTTTATTGCATAGTTATTTGATGTCTTAGGATCAACTGTAGGTTCAGGATCTCTTCCGGGTAGGGTCTGCCCGATCGAAAATCTGCTTTATATATATATATATATATATATATATATATATATATATATATATATATATATATATATATATATATATATATATATATATATAAAAGGGAGACGTCCCTAGGTTGGGACAGTACTGTTTCTCCATTTTTTTCACTATCGACACCAATGTTTTTACTGTTAAGTTGTTTATTCATTACAAGTAAACTTTTCATAGGAATAAGATTTGGTAGCTCGTATTCTTTGTGTATGAATCGAAGCAAGCCAACAAATTTGTGAAAAAAACATCATTTTATAAATTGATGGCAAATGAGAACAGCGTATTTTTTTCATCGGTAGATGTACCATGCGGATCGGTAGTTGTACCATATTTTTTGTCTTTGTTATTGTCCTGAATGAATTTCGAACATATCTTACACAGGGAAAAAAATCTTGTTATTTCAAAATGTGACGATGTACGTAAGTTGATACAGTTGAAGCACGTAGGTTTTTTAGTACTGTACATGAAATTGAAGAGCTGTACAATCATTGTCACGTTCGTCAAGTCTTGCCTTAGTTTTGTCTAGAGTTGGACCAGTTAGATCGTCAACATCTTTGGAACAGTCCGACCGCGAGCATGAAAAGCACCATTCTTAATTTACCAAAAAATGTGGCCGTGCGCAAAGAAAAGCGAAAGAAGAAGGAAGACAGTGAAAAGAAGCGGCGACACTTAACACAAGAAACACCAACCAAAAAACGAAGCCAAACCAGTATGACAGTCATCGTCGTCGGATGTGGATTTTTGTATGATTTGCATGAGAAATTTACCAGCCAAATTAACTCGCCACTATTGAAATGTGAAACGATGAAATGTATAAATTTGACTCTCAGCTAGTATACATGCCAAAATTACGACTCTGGCGAAGACTCGCATTTCTGTTTTTCGTGGCCTTTTATATAAATAAATCTACATTAACTGTTGAAAATATTGCGTTATTATTGAACCCTTTTGTGCATTTCTAGAACTGTCCCAACCTATGGACCACAATTTCTTTTAGCCAAAATTCACCTGTTCAAAATTTTTATTTTTAACGCTATAAAATAATTTTCGTCGGAAAAAGTGTAGCCGAGAATATTATCCCGCTTCTTCATCTTCTTCTTCTTACCTTTATGTCTAAGAAATTAATGTCATCATTAAATCAAATAAATAGTGAACTGAATATTTTTGTTTATGGAATTCAAATACCCTAAAAACCTTCTAAAATTCTAAAATTCTTAAAAAATTCTAAATTGAAAAGATATCGTCTACGTATAGGTTACTATACGTATGGTTATATATCAACTATATAACCAGTGTGTTAAATAGTTGATTTCAAAATTAAAAAAATATATTCCGATTGCTTCGGTCGGATACGAGAAACTCGAATACGGTTGAAACTAATGGGAAAAAGTGTCACTGCTCCCTAAGACTCTCCCTCAGAGTTAATCATCAAATTCACAGAATGATGTACGAATGTTATCGTATTAATGTAATAACTATTGTTATTTTTGGAACTAACAGTGCATAAAAACGTATGTTGATTAACTGCAATAGATAAATACTTGCCATAATAACATCGCATTACAAGCTTATTGCGCTAAGAATGATTGTTAAATAATAGGAGTTAAAAATAACTGATGTCAATCTGAATCATGATATCAGATATAATATGATTTAATTGATTTTTTTTTATGAATTGTTTGTTATGCTTATAATTTTGTTCCAATAGTGTATAGGTTTTCGCAGGCAGCTTTGGGTAAATATTTGTAGTAAGGAACCATTTTTATGAAGTTTGTTTGTAAAGCACCAAGTCTGATGAAGTATATCATCCATGTTATTCTGTCTATCCAAATATAAAGCATGTGCATCTGGATATATTTTGCACAAACCCCTGAGATAAACACCGAAGTCGACAGATAACCATAAACATTTTCTTTTATGATATATCCTCGATAATAATGTGTAGAAATTTCCTGATCTGGCCGTTAATGCTCCCTCAGTTTCTGGGGTTTGATAACTGTATGTTTGGTGAGTGTGTGTGTATGATTTTTGCGACGTCCAGTTGTTTTAAGCTGATTGGAAACTAACCATGAAGAAAACTTATAATTCTTTGGATATTCTTGTTAGGGCGGTATTTACGAATAATTAATAGTAATAAATAGTTATCCAATGGGCGGAAATAGATACTTACTTCCCAGACACTTTCGGACTGTCAAATCAACTTCAGAGTTACTTAGAGAAGCCGCATACCTACCATGTGACTCTTTTTTTTAACATGATTTTTCTAATTCTTTATAATAATCATCAATACTTCATATATTAATACTTAATACATAATATAAGGTAGTGAAGCGCTATTGCCACCAAGGTTTAATGTGGATAACTGATTATCTATGAAGACCATGTCATCGAATGTGGAGTTGATGTAACTATCGAACTTAAGCATGTCTTTTGCGTACATCTTTTGAAGATTATGTCCCCTAGTCTCTTCTGGGTGTGAGACAATATTTTCCAAGTTCCAATTGGAGGACATGGGCTCGTCCCAGTGAAGCAACTAACAAATTGTCCATATAAATGGATGTATATATATATTAATATCGTTTCAAATCAGCCGCCACCATCACGTCGAGACAAAAAACGAATAGAGATACGTGGAAGTACAGATGAAAGATTTCCATTTTTCAAAGATGGAGCGAGTTGCATTGAGATTGCGACCCGCCATCAATATGGCCAGTTGACTTGGTCTTGCTCCGTTCGTGTCTATTTAGCTGTCTTCTTGCGTAAGGCTCGAGCCCAGCTGACGACGGCTGTGAAGCCAGAAACCGGTCTTGGAAGGTACTTGTCTCGACGTGATGATGGCGGCTGATTTGAAACGAGCAGAGGTACGTGGAAGTAAGGATGAAAGATTTTTGTTTTTCTAATATCTCTCCACGACCCCACTACGCTATATTTTGAGCATGATCATGATCATGATCAAAAAGTAAAGTGACTGAAATTTCCAATGTAAGATTTATTACAATTGTTTTATAGAAAATATTTTTTATTTCAGGGTTTTATAAACAACTTCCTGAACCATTATCTAGTGAGGAATGCCGACGACTTCAGTATCGACGAAAAAGCGATTCAGTGAAGAAACGAGTCAAGCAGAACTTTGCAAATATTTGGTGAGTAATTTACAAAAAAAAAGTTAAACTTAGCCAGAGTGTTTTTGAATTTTGTTTCAAATATTTTCCATTGTCACAAATGATGAGATAATACTGGGTTATATACTTAACCAGCGTATGGTCCTGATATTCTACCAACAACTTGCTAACCCCCTTGTGATGTAAAACAATTACTCAAAATGACAGTTTTTACAGACAAATTCCCGTTTTACGAAAGTGAACAAAATGAATAATACCAAATAAAACCAGAAAATATCGAGATTTAAAATAGAATTTACTTTCCAGATTTTCTAACACTATATATGAAACTTTTCCCCAATATATTTGTTCAAGGAGTATAAATAAACAAAACTGGAAAAACCAAGCTCACACTTAAGGTTTTCGTTCAATCACAACTTGGTCAATTTTCCGAAAAGAGGGTAACATTGATTTAGGGGTATAAGGGTCATTAATGACAAAAGGATCGTGTAGTTACTCGTTGGAATTAATAGACTAGGGTTTTATTGTAAAACAGTAAAACGGGGATAATTATCTAATATAGCCTGTTGGAAAGTTATATTTTATTTTATTTCTGTATTTTATTATCCATATAGTCAGTGTAAAAATACACAAAACACAACAAATTAAGAATAACATTTTATTTGTATTTCATATAAAGCTATCTACGATCTACGTCAAAATAAGATCCCAAGAACTACAAAACGACATAGTAGAAAGAAAGACGATGAAAACGATAGATACAAATGAACTGTGAAACTTCGACCAAAATAGAGATTCTAAGTGCCTTAAATACCTCGAAGAACAACATATCTAAAAGAGTTGACAACATATTTGCAATTTTTAATTCACAAAATTAGGCATTTCTCAGAAACAAACCATATTAGAATATATTGGAATGAGGAAATTATTAAACGTCCAAAAAAAGGCAATCTTACAGTGTGCAAAAATAAGAGAGGATTACTCTGAAGATTTTCTATTGGATTTAAATCCGGAAATTGCGATGGCTATAGTAGATCCGTAGTATCCATAGTAGTATGGATACTACGGATCTACTATGTAGATCGTATCCATAGTAGATGATATATCATCATCATCATCAGCCCGTGTCGATCCACTGCAGGATGAAGGCCTCTTCAGCATGCTTCCAACTTTCACGGTCTTGGGATTTCCTCTGCCACTCTGGTCCAATATACTTAACGATGTCATCAATCTATCGTGCTTTCAGTATTCTTCGCGGACGTTTGCGATCAAGCGGTATCCACTCCAGGATTGCTTTGGTCTATCTGTCATCCCATCGCCTCGCTATATGGCCTGCCCATCTCCATTTTAATTGTTTTACTCTTCCAATGATATCACAGATTTTCGTTTGTTCCTTGATCCATATATATATATATATATATATATATATATATATATATATATATATATATATATATATATATATATATATATATATATATATATATATATATATATATATATATATATAGATATATATAGATATATATAGATATATATATATATATATATATATATATATATATATATATATATATATATATATATATATATATATATATATATACAAGGTGATTTACGGTGGATGGTAAATTAGACGTTTACGGAGAACTACTTGGGATAATTATTGTAAATTTTGGATTCTTATGTAAAGGAATATGAACTCTCTATTTAATATATTTTCTACGCTGCAGTGTTGCTAGATCTACTCGGGGCTACTCGGTATTCCATTTAAAATTCCTACATAACATGAATTTTTAAGTTCTATTAAATGCGCACTATTTTGTAAACACCTTGTATGCGATAAATTCATTTTCATATCATATTATCATTAAGCAACCTATTAAGGAATCGAATTCAAAAATTCAGATATCTAGATACGCTGGTTGTAAAAAAAAGAATTTATATTCAGGGATCTTTCTAGCCAAATTTCTTAAAAAAAAAAATATTTCCGAAATGCCTCAAGATAGGTTTGGTTTGGTATCATATATAAGCATAGTATCTTATATAAGCATGGTATCTTATATAAGATACTATGCTCATATATCGTTTGGTATCTTATCGTTTGGTATCTTATATAAGCATGGTATCTTATATAAGCATATCTTATATAAAAAAGTTTCAAAATAAGTCATAGAATCAAAAAATTTAATATTATATAGAGTAATATTGTATAGTGTGTTATGGCATTCGGAAGTGAAACCTGGACACTCACATCGCAATCAATTCAAATACTTCGGGTAGCACAGAGGGGAATGGAAAAATGTATGCTTGGCATTACAGGACGAGACAGAAAGTCCTGCACATGGATCAGGGAACAAACGAAAGTCTGTGACATCACTGGAAGCGTAAAGCAATTGACATGGAGATGGGCAGGCCATATAGCAAGGCGATGGGATGACAGATGGACCAAGGTAATCTTGGAGTGGATACCGCTTAATCGCAAACGTCCGCGAACAAGACCGAAAGCACGATGGATTGATGGCATCGTTAAGAAATATCCCTGGCCGTGTATTATTACTTTTTTGTTTTTTGGAATTTTCGGTCAATTATTAATAATTTTTTTTTAATTATTTTATTAAGGTTTCGGTTAATTTTATAAAACCACCCTTAGAACAGTTCAGATGGAATCTTGAATATAACAAAATTCAAATTAAAAAATGAAATTAAAAAATTGAAAATGAAACAAAAAAATGTTATACTTGATGTAAAAAAAATTAATTATTCAACATATAGCTGAATTGTTCTGACGATGGTTTTATAAAATAAACCGAAACGTTAATAAAATAATAAAAAATAATATTTTTTTTAACATTTGACCGGAAATCCCAAAAAACTTTTTACTTTAAGGTTTGTTTTATATGTATCGTTTAGTTGGTTTGATATTTCATCATTATCATTATTATTATTAATTCTCATTACACAAGCTGTAGAATTTAGGAATTAAGAGGATTCGCCGTAGCAGTTTCAATAATGGTAAGAAAGGCCATTAGGTGACCTCAATTCCGTAAAATTATTAAGGTTGAAAAGTTTTCGGGAAGCGTTAAGGGGGAATAATGGAGAGGATGGAGGGAGAATCCTTTAGCCTTTAATCGGCTTTAATTTGTCCTTTTGTGTTGTCCGTACTAAACCGGCAGTTCTGTTTGCTGTCACTGTCTGTGCATTCGACGATTTCGGAAAGTTTCCGGTTGGGTTTTGGTCCGAACTGACGTCAAAATTCTGCCAGTTACTTAAGATTAGTTATATCTGTCTGTTGCAATGGCGAGAATTAGAATTCAAATTAAAGTCCAAAAGGATACAGAGTTATTTTCAGAATTATAACTAAGTATTAAATTTAATTTCATCTGTTCGTTGCTTAAGAAAATTAATTTTAATCTTTTACATTACGTAAACTTTTTCCGTAAAAAATCTCCATTAAAAAATAATCAATGTGAGGGAAGTGCTTTATAAAGGCCATGAATGGTATTAACTCTGAGACTAAACCTGGCCAACAAATCCTTCTTCTTCTTCTTCTTATTGTGCCGTCTTCAATAGAAGAGTGGTGACTACCATGATTCCCTTCACCCTGTTCACAGTTGCTCTAAATAACTTGTTCGCCGTATAGTTGAACCAATCTTACAAATTTTGCAGCCATGACATTTTCGGTCTTCTCACCAGGGAAGGACTTTTTTATTTATGACTTTCTCTGTGGTAGAGTTCTTCTGAATAGCCACGTTTCAAAAGCTTCGAGTGTTTTGATCACGTATTTATTAAGGGTGGAAACTTCGATGCCGTAAAGGAGAATCGAGTATATGCTACAGCGCATCATTCGGATTTTCAATTCCTTTTTTATTTTTCTACAGTATCATCTTGTAAAATGTATAACATCTACACAGGCGACGAATCTTGGATCTATGCATATAAGTCCGAAAGTAAACAGCACTAAACTTTATGGGTTTTTCAAAATGAGCCAAACCCAACAAACGTTCTTAGCTCAAGAAGCACCTGGAAGCAAATGGTAACCTGTTTTTTGGGATAAATGGGCATGTAGTAATATCAATGTTTCTACAATGAATTGCTTGACTACAGGGCATGGCAATGTGTCTACAGTGCCACTAGAAAATCGTAGAATGGTCAATTCTGAATGGTACACAACCATTTGTTTGCCAGGAGTCTTTGAATAAATAAGGGAAAAGAACCAGCGACACATTCTTCACCATGACAATGCGAGCTCTCACACATCGAACCGAACAACTGAATATTTGACAAGTCAAAACATCGATTTGATGAACCATTCGCCGTACAGTCCTGATTTGGCATCCAATGATTTCTTTTTGTTCCCGCTATATGAAGAATAAACTACGTAGTCAATGCAAGCAGAGGCGGTTGATGAGTTCATAATGCATGTTTTGGAGAAACCTAAATCGAAACTGAAAAAGTGCTATGAAAATTGGTTCAAACGTATGCAAAAGTGTATCGATCATCGCGGAGAATATTTTAAAAAATAATAAAACCATTTTCAATGATAAATATTTGTTTTTGTTTATTATTTCGGATACATAAATAGTAACCTTCAATGTACAAGTTCTATGGAGATTTTGACCTGGAAGATCGGCATCATTCTAGCCGACCTTCAAGGACTGATGTTCATGAAAAAATGCTGTGACCTATTATTTTTTCTTTTGAAACAAAATAAAAAATATATAGATCACAGCGACGGCAGCTGTTCGCCGGGAGCACCGGGAAGAAGGTCCAGGACAGAATGAAGCCACGACAAAAATTGAGCGCCACCCGGTTACTTCATATATCGGAAAAGACCCTGGAACCGGGAAGGGATCTATCTTAAATAAAACGGTTTACTAGAATTTTATACATATATATATATATATATATATATATATATATATATATATATATATATATATATATATATATATATCATCATCATCATCATCAGGCCGCATCGATCCACTGCAGGATGAAGGCCTCTTCAGCATGCTTCCAACCTTCACGGTCCTGGGCTTTCCTCTGCCACTCGGGTCCAATATACTTAACGATCTCATCAGTCCATCGTGCTTTCGGTCTTCTTCGCGGACGTTTGCGATCAAGCGGTATCCACTCCAGGATTGCCTTGGTCCATCTGTCGTCCCATCGCCTCGCTATATGGCCTGCCCATCTCCATTTCAACTGTTTTACTCTTCCAATGATGTCACAGACTTTTGTTTGTTCCCTGATCCATGCGCAGGACTTTCTGTCTCGTCTTGTAATGCCAAGCATACATCTTTCCATTCCCCTCTGTGCCACCCGAAGTTTATGAATTGATTGCGATGTGAGTGTCCAGGTTTCACTTCCGTATGTCATAACGGGTAGAACGCACTGATCGAATACTTTTCTTTTCAGGCAAAGTGGGAGTCTGCTCTTAAACACTATGTTGAGCCTACCAAATGCCTGCCAGCCACATTTAACACGCCGTTCCACCTCCCGGGCGGTATTCCCCTCCATGGAAATCCTCTGCCCAAGATATACAAAGCTGTCCACAATCTCTAAATCCCTTCCTAAAACTGAAATTCTTCTATCCTGAGCGAAGTTATTGAACATAACCTGACTCTTTTTCAGGTTTATTTTCAAGCCAAATGGTTCGCCAGCCCTTTGCAGTTCTTGTATGCGTCTTTGCAGCTCCTTTGGGTCTTGTGAAATGAGAATAATATCATCTGCAAATCTAAGATGGTTTAAGTTTGCACCATTGATCTTTACCCCATCCTGTTCCCAATCCAGTTTACGGAATACTTCTTCAAGGCCAGCCGAGAAAAGAATAGGCGATATTGCGTCACCCTGCCGTACACCTCGTTCTATATTAATTCCAACTTCAAGATCATCAAGGTGAATTGTGGCTGTAGCTCCATCATATATCGATTCTAATAGGTTTACATAGGCTCTCTCTACACCTTGGCTAAGCAGTGCATCCATTATCGCATGCTTTGAGATGGAATCAAATGCTTTTTCGTAGTCGATAAAAGCCAAGCACAGTGGCATGGTGTATTCGTTGTGCCTTTCTATGACCTGCTGTACAACCTGGATGTGATCCATTGTACTGAATCCACTTCTGAATCCTGCTTGTTCTCTTGGTTGTGCGTCATTCACTTTTTTTAATATTCTTTTAGAAATTATCTTAGTGAAAACTTTGTACATCCCTGATAGGAGGCTTATTGGACGGTAGTTCTTTAAATCTTCCTGTGCTCCTTTTTTATGTAAAAGGATCACTTCTATATATATATATATATATATATATATATATATATATATATATATATATATATATATATATATATATATATATATAGAACCACACAAAGCACACAACAAAAAGGAATATCTAAAACTATCAAACAAAAGACACGGCAAGGTGGTTTTCCAAACCTTACTGTGAAAGAAATCAAAAATCAAATACACAGCTCTGAATTAAACCAGCTGGTTTCTATGTCCCTATATTTACAAATTAGAGGTTATTATTTCCTCTATTCTGACAATAGTAAAAAGATAAATATATAACGCTAGGGTAACCAAGAATGGTCAGACGGCAAATAGATACAAAATATTAGGTGATAACGTGACCATTATCAGTATAAGAAATTATGGTAAAAACGTATTTGTGAAAAATAAATGGTAACTGCAATCCTTAGCGGTACATGAAAATATAATAAAAAAATGTTTATCTGGCCTTATTTTCTGATGTTGTCTATCCTTGCCTGTCAAGGTACTGGGTGTCCAAAAACACTGAGTACGACTGCGGGCAGTCCGGTATCCCTATGCGGGGATCCCGAAATAATCTCGATCTGACCAATCGGTTACTGTGCCATGTGGCCCCAAAAAGGTGTAAGGTTTCCACGATGGTCGGGCTCTGTAATAGGTGGTCGTTCAATGGCCTGATGTCTGTTGATCGGATTCTCTGCTGCCGGGTCGTAAAATCCTCTATAAGAATATCAGACAAATCAACCCAAGCGTGACTTGGCCAGCAAACCTGCGTACCTCGGTCGGAAGGGTAAGGCGCGAAAACGTCCGCTCACCTGGAGATTTGGAGTTAGACTGTCTTGCCTTGTCCAAACGATACCGGAGCTGTTTCAGTTAAGAATTTGTCCGAAATAAACCTACCAGTGGTGATCAACAATTTACGAATGCTACCTGTAGCGACCAAGAATTTGTGAATGCTACAATGCCATAACAGCCAAAGATCCGTGGGATAGCAGAGAAGTTAAATATTAGCAAATCTACAATTTTTAACCATAAAAATATATTTTTACATCTATTATTTTGACTATCGAAACGAAATGTGAATATCCAATTACAACTAAACGCACCCAGATGGTCGGTAATGCCGAACGTCATCCGAACGTTTAGACGACTGAAAGAACGATTTGAAAAAAGTAGATGTGTCGATTATGAAAAGAAACTTGGAAAGGAAGAAAAGAGTTGTGAGTGAAAAAAACGAATATATGGTCCTTAAAAACCTGCATTTCCTGCAGGCAGATAGAAAACGAGGAAGGCGTTAAAAAATCCACAGCGAACAGAATAACTAGGAAATATAAATTTCATCGGTATCATAAACAATTGGTTCAAGAACTAAATCAAAATTATTTCGATCGAAAGCTTGAATTTTGTAACTGGGCAATAGAAAAAAATAGAGAAGAACCTAACCTTTTCAAATATATTTTATTCGCGGATGAAGAGACAATTTTCCTCAAAAATGGATATGTTAACCGTCATATCTTCCATTATTTCAGCATTGAAAATCCAAGATGCTTTATCCCTTTAGATCGTCAACATAGATGGTCTCTTAATGTGTGGACTGGTATTATGGCGTCCTAGGATCATATTTTTTTGAAAATAGAGTTAATGAAGATAATTGTAGATTGAAGAATTGCCTTTAACTATAGCGGTACATCTAGACAGAGCTCTTGCACATTTTAGCAGACAAGTGAGACAATATTTGGACACTAATTACGAAAATAAATGGATTGGTAGGAGAGGTCCTGTACCGTGGCCAGCCAGATTCCTGGATTTAACAAAACTAGATTTTTGTTGAAAAACAATGTCATCAAATGCCACCCACAACAACAGAGGACATGCAATTAGAATAAGAAATATGTTCATGAATATTATTGAGGTAATGCTCATCACAGTCAATAGTTCTTTTAAACATAGGCTTAGAGTTTGTATTGCACAAACTAGTAGACATATTGAACAATTAATTAAATGATTGTAGTAACTTTTTTTTATAAATGTTTGTACTTTAAATGTCTTTCTAAAAACTAAATATTTATGACGTTTTGTTTACTATAACAATAAGTTTTGTTACTCTATAATAATTGCTTTCTAGTCATGAATGTATTCATTAACTCAATAATAACAAAAAGCTTAAAGTGAATTGCATTAAACAAAAATGTAAAAATCTCGAAAATTATTATATATATATATATATATATATATATATATATATATATATATATATGTTACATCTAATATTTTCACGGATGGTAGATAATGTTACTAAATCATTCTGGGTGTCGATCCGTTGATTCTGTGAAGAGTCACGACGTTTCGCCAAAATCTCATTTGGCATATTCAAGTATTGTCCTCTTCGACTGAAGAGTCCAACTGACGTATACGTGTCGTTATGCTCGCTTTTATAGCCGGCCGGCGACTGCGCAGATTATATCGGGGTAATCCTGGACTATTTGCGGCGCTCGGCAACGCTGTCGGGCGTCCGTTTATTGATTTTTCTACCTCGCCGCCACGTTGCCGCGTTTCTTCCTTTTTCAGAAGGGATTTCCATACTTTTGGAATATTGCGAGCGTCGTTTCGCGTATTTAGCTCACCCCTTTCTTCTATTTCAAGGGCTTCTCTTATAGTTCGGATCCTGTGGTTTTCAATATTCGCTATTTCTTTAGCTCCTTCAAAATTGATTTTTTATGTCCTGTTTGAAGATGGTGCTGGAACAGAGCGGAAGTGATTTCTTTCATTTTTAAGTTGTTTTTATGGTTTGTTTCTCCTATGTATGTTCTGTTGCAGTCGGAACAAGATATACTATACACCCCATGATTTTCCAGTCTAAATTTGTCCTTGGAGTTTCTTTAGGATGTTTGCGACAGTTTTGTGCGGCTTGTAGGCTGTTCTGATCTTATGTTTTCTTAGTAGTCTGCCTATCCTATCTGTGATTCCTTTTGTATATGAACATAAAAACAATTTAAAAAACAAATAAGCCACTTTCGCTCTGTTCCAATACTATTACAAACAGGACATAAAATCAATTTTGAAGGAGCCAAAGAAATAACGAATATTGAAAACTATAAGATCCGAACAATCAGAGAAGCCCTTGAAATAGAAGAAAGGGGTGAGCTAAATACACGAAACGACGCTCGCAACATTCCAAAATTATGGAAATCCCTTCTGAAAAAAGATGAAACGCGGCAACGTGGGGACGAGGTAGAAAAATCAATAAACGGTTGCCCGACAGCGTTGCCGAGCGCCGCAAATAGTCCCGAACTATCCTGATATTATCTGCGCAGTCGCCGGCTATAAAAGCGAGCATAACGACCCGGGTACGTCAGTTGGACTCTTCAGTCGGAGCGGACAACACTTGAAAATGCCAAATGAGATTTTGGCGAAACGTCGTGACTCTTCACAGAATCAACTAAGGACTAGCCCTACAACACACGAACACAAGCCATACCCGGAACAAAACCCGTCTACATCCCACACCCCTGCAGAACGCACTGCAAAACAGGCCCTAAGGAGAACATTGACTTATCCCAGATATCTTAGATATCAGAAGGATTAAGCTCTGTGGGGGCTCTTACTATGTTTTCGGACTACACGGTTGTAGTGGTGACGGTGGATGTCTTTGGTTTCCTATTGTTATTCAGAAACTTAAGAACGGTTCTAGCTGTTCTAAGCAATACAGCTTTCTGCATGGATCTAAAAAGGTGATCGTTGAGGCCCAATATTTTAATATTCCTTACCAAGTTCTTTGGGATGATTCCGGTTGATTACAATATGATAGGTATTGTTTACTTCATATCCCATTGTCTTTTCACCTGTTCTTGAAGCTCTTTATACTTCACAATGTTGTCGGTATGTTTTGCAATTAAATTAATGTTGTTTGGGATAGCTATATCTATAAATAATGTTTTTTTGAAATTTTATCGATCACAACATCTGCTCATACTTAATGTAGAATCTCAGCTCATACTGGTCGATATCCCAAAGCCAAGATTAAAAAGCAATTCAGCTCCTCTCACCCTAACACAATATTTTACGAACACTGTGTCACGTCTGCAAGAGCACGGCACATTGTCCCACTATGACAATTGATTTCTAGATACCCAGGCTCTCGAGGTTCTTTTAAAATCTCTTACTTATCAGGTCTTTAGAGACAATTGTTCATCAATGGTGTCATCTTCGAGTAACTTAGGAAACCTTCCATGTAATGTTTGTCCTTCCCATTCTCGAACGCAATCCGTGTGTGTTGTTCTGCTATCAATACGGTTTTGTTTATTTAAGTTTAGTGGGGTAAAACTCCGGTCCTCATTTGTAACCAATTTCATTAACTCACTGTTTGAATCAATAAAGTCAAGACTTTCCCATCCTATTTTCTTGATTGAGACAGAGATTTTTGACGTTCACAAGACCTCTACCCCCAACTTTCTTGGGATGTATAGTTTTTTCGTTGATAAGTTTGGACGGCGTGTCAACCTATCAAGTTCATCGAGGTCAGTTTCTGACCATTTAACAATGCCCAAAAAATATGTCAGAGTTGACACCGCCCAACCGTTGATCGCTCTAATGAGGTTTCCACTGTTCAGTTTGGTGTGTAAAAGCTTTGTAAGTGTCTTTTGGTATAGAGTTGAAAACATTTTTTTTAACTGGTTTTGATTAAGTTTTTGCTTTTGAGGTATTCCTAAATATTTGTATGATTCTTTTGGTGCCAGTTGTTGTATGTTACAGAATGTTGAACGTTGACTTTTTTTGTACCCAGTCAGGTGTTCGCCCTCTGACAAGCAATCACGTGCTGGTAGAGCAATTGGTGTTCGTGCTCGTTTTACTATATGACAGCTCCTTGCAATCTGCAAGGGTTAGCTATCATAAGATCGGCAATCATGTGTTCTAAGTAGACGCAGCGACCCAATCGCTGAAGCCAATGCTTCAACAGATGTATGTCAAGATGGAATTTTTCGCAGTTGAGTGAGCACAGTATCTCTCATTTCACCGAGGACGCCTATTATCAACACAACCATATGCATGGTGTACTCTGGGTAGAGTTGCTTCAGTTCGTTAAACAGATCCAGATACTTGAGTCCTTTTTGTTCCCCCTTGCTAGTAATACTTGTTGCCGCTGGTGAGGAAAACTCAATAACAAACATCATTTTCGTGTCCTTATCAAGAAGAACAATATCAGGTTTGTTAGCCTGTATTTGTCTAATAGCCAAGAACGAGAAATTCCAGTTAATCCGACAACTCCCATTATCGACAACAGACTCGTATCTCTTCTGGAACAAAGTGCAGCACTGATGTCTGGTCTATCTTATACTAGTACCTTAGATTAAAGTACAGTACTCGCAGAGCAGCATTACGATGATAGATATATGCGGAAATCGCATAGGCACTACATCCAGATAACAAGTGCATGAGTGTCTCTGGTGAATGATAATTATTATATATGTGCATCTTATATTTTTATTCATCTCAACGGTAGCCGGGATTTGTAACCCAAGACTACAATGTTTTCACTAAACAAAAGGGTTCAGTCGAGGCTCAATGCAAGCTTAAAATTTTTCTGACTCTATTTGCTGTACCCAGTAGTGCAGCCTTCTGCATGACTGTCATATAACTATGATATGATATCATGTAATTCAAGCTTGTCTTTGGCGATTTTCCAGTTGTTTCTTATCAGCCCATTTGTAGATGTTTCTGTATGTCTGTTTGTTCTACAGCTAACGGTTGATTTTCGTTTTTTCTCGGCAATGGTCTTGGTCAAATTGTGGTCTAACGGTACCGCCACATCGATAATAAGTCCTTTGCGAGCCTTTGCGTCGATTTTAATAATATCGGGCCGATTAGCCTCCACCGTCTGATCGGTAATCATTGCCGTATCCCACAAAATCTTTGCAGTTTCACTTATAATAAGGTATCTCCACGTCCAACAGACCATATTTTTTCAATAATGCTTGATGTATCACCTTAGCAATGTTGTTATGGCTCTGCATATAGTCTATTTGAGCCAGCGCAGGACACCGACCGCTTATATGCTGTATTGATTCTAAATCTTGTTTACATAAGCGACATTTTGGATCGATATTTTGTCCTAATATATGTTTTTTATATGCCCTGGTACTTACGACCTGATCTTGGATAGCACATAGGAAACATTCTGTCTCTCCATAAAGTCCCTATGTTCGGAGCCATTCTGTAGAGTATTTTTTATTAATGTGTTCAGAATCGAGGAGACCTGCAAAGCGACCATGGAGCTCATTTCCTTTACAAACTGAAATACGCCCCTGGGAAGTTATATGACTTGCCTCGTTAGTTGCTTGTGCTAGACGGAGGGGACTATAAGTACTATCCAGTATACATACATTCTTATGAAGATTACTATTTTGGCTGAGACAATAGGATCTTAGCCGATCCTCCTGTTGACGGCACATTACTTCTACATTCTGTAAACCTCTTCCTCCCATATGTCGAGGCAAATACAGCCGCTCGATGGAATTTGAGATATTCTGTTACATGAGATATTCCTAACAACCGCATCATACCAAGATACTTATAATTTTCTCCACTATTGAGACTACGAACAACTATATCTCCATTTAATTGCATCTTTTCTGTATATTCCAATACCTGCCCCTTGCGGGCATGGACAACTACACACTTATTAATGCCAAACTCCATGCAGATGGTATCGCTAAAACTTTTGACAAGCTCTATTTCACTTTGAAGATTATTAGAGTTTGATGCATATAATTTTAGATCGTCCATATAGAATTGATGTGATACCTGAATGTTTGGGTTTCTCTTCATCATATAGCTCATGCTGGACTCTCTCAACATTCTACTTAGCAGTGTTAAAATCATACAGAACCATAGAGGACTTAAACTATCCCCCTGAAATATTCCACTGCGTATTCGTATCTCTCCAGTGGTGTACAGGTATTATTATTCTTTACATATAGGCGGGTTTTCCATTTATTCATACAAGCGCAAAAAAATTTTAGTAGAGTTGGATGAATTCCATACAATGAAAGGACATACCGGAGCCACGAGTGTGGCACAGAGTCGAACGCTTTTTTATAATCAATCCACGCCATTGATACACTGTGGGATTTTTTCCCACTTGCTCTGTTATTACCCAATCAATTACAATTAACTCCTTACAACATTGGCTACTTTTACGGCACCCATTTTGCTCAAGCGGTGAAATACTATTTTCTAATAGATATTCATATATTTTGGATGAAATAATAGAGGTAAGGATCTTGTAGAGAGTTGGTAGACAAGTTGTTGGTCTATAAGTTTTTGGATTTAAACTGTCCTGTCCCTTTGATAACATATATGTCATTCCCATTGTCATATATTCAGGTATGTTATGTTGCTCTTTTATTAAATCTTGAAAAAACTTTGCCAGCGTCCCATGACTACTAACAAGATACTTCCACCACACATTTTGGATGCCATCGATATCTGGTGCTTTCCAGTTAAGCGTTTTTGGACTGCCTTTTTTACATCGCCTCTCGTTATTATAACTTCTGGCATTTCCTTTATGTTTTGTCTCGCTTCCTCTTCTTCGTGTATCCAAAAGCCTGTTCATTGTGGGTTTTTGGAACTGACCAAATATTTGACCAATACTTGATCATTGCATTCTCGTTTGATATTTGTTGCTGTTCTGTTTTTTCTTGTTGTTCCAGTTGACGGTAAAACTTCTTCTGGTTAGTCGAGAATGCGAATCCTTGTTTTTATATTATTATTATATTATAGGATATGTTTAACATAAAAAGAAGTAGTGTTCTTAGGAATATTGTAAAATGAAAAAATATTATATAACTCATTTAAAAAAGTGAGATGATATTTTGATATTTTTTTTCATTTATCTCAGTTTTCCTGGATACCCTGTATAACGTAAACAAATTTTGTTTGCATTAAAAGTCAAAGTCATAGTTCCACTAATCATCACTTTCACTACCAAAAATGATAATCCCTGTCTTAAAGTGTAATAATATATACAGTTTAAGACCGAAAAAAAGACCAAACTTATGTAGTTTGAAACACATGATAAAGAGCAAACAATGATCAGTTACATTATTAGAAAAATACTTTATATCCCGTGATAACAATAAAATGCACATCAACCTCTTTCCAATTACGTATCAGTCTGAGCAAAACCCATATAACCGATTGATATCATTCAATAATGCGTTCGTTTATCGGCCGATACGTCTAACGGCGTTTCTCGATCAAATAGCGGTGGAATAAAAACATTTCTTTCAATCCGTTCGCAATGTTCATGGCCCGTAAACAAAAGCACTCCGCTTGATTGCA
The DNA here is from genome assembly GCA_031761425.1 of Cosmopolites sordidus. Lineage (NCBI taxonomy): Eukaryota > Metazoa > Arthropoda > Insecta > Coleoptera > Curculionidae > Cosmopolites > Cosmopolites sordidus. The sequence continues at coordinate 796,186 of JARFXV010000161.1, read as the reverse complement.
TCGACAAATTGAAAATGACGAAGATAAATTGACTTGTTCTTACCCTAGCGTCTATTTTTATTTCCATGACTTTCCACTACACATTTAAAGGGTTCAGACACAAATTAAGATCAAAACTGACTTCCTATTAATTTCTTGAAGTTATTCTGACTAGATAGAGATATTCCGTTTCTTTTTGTAAGAATTTTCGAGTCTGAACAGTTGAAAATGACCAGTGCATGTATAGTAGTGTAGTTTTTCTTATGGTTCTTTCCTTGGATTCTGCTTTGCTGCTGTCTTGTTAGTTGTTATTGTGCGGTTGCGGTTAGTGGGAGGGGGTTTTTGATAAACTGTATAAATGATTTTTCCATTTGGCTTCTTCATCACTAGGGCATCTAAGTGTGGAAGTTTACGATTTTCGTTTTCATGAAGGATTTTTTTTTGATGTAAGGAATTTCTGTAAGTTAGAAATTTGTCGAATTTGGGTCTTCCATGAGGCCAGATGATGAATATGTCATATACACACCTTAGCTATGTCTTCAGCTTTAATGCGTATTTTCTTAGAGTAGCATTCTTTCTAAAATACCATCAGAAGAACAGTTCCAGCCACTTACGTACACACGAAAACACCAAAGAACAAAAAACAGACAGTGGCAGTGCTAACAAAACCAAGAGAAAAATACTCCGATACAATATCTGGTCATATATAAATGGCAATTAAACCTACCAGACACCAGTTTCTTTCGATCAGGAGATTTCAATATTTGAGATTGATGAGCATGATCTTGTCGAAACGTCGTGCCATGAAACTCTTTCCTTACAAACGCCAAATTTTCGGAAATTTATTATTTCCTTTTTCAAGGATGCAAAACAAGTTCCATTGGGAGAGACGATCGGCTGATGGGGGGAGAGGATGGGGCTGAAAGGCTAGAAACCGATCCCGAAATGTGGTGGCGCATGGTGGCAGTTGGGGGCAGAGACGAGCTGTGGCACCATGTCGAGAAATGGTGAAAGATTTCTGTAATATTTCCCTCCACGACTCCGTTAATCCTCTCCCCCCATCAGCCGATCGTCTTCTCCTACTGCTTTCCTTGCGTTCATCTGGAGCTCGGCTGATGACGGCTGCAAGGCTAGAAACCGATCCCGAGAGATACATGATGGCGCATGGTGGCAGGTAAGCGAAGGCGAAAGATGGCACCACGTGGAGGAAATAGTTGATGTCATGAAGATATCGAAAATAAGTGTTTTTTTTTGCATGAACATTTGGGAATGCGCAAATTGCTAGCGAAGGGGGTACCGCGTTTGCTCACAGCGGAGAGCTGTTTAAGCGAAATATATTTATATATATATATATATATATATATATATATATATATATATATATATATATATATATATATATATATATATATATATATATATATACAGGAAATATAAAAAAGATTTTTTCATACGGTATGTGGCAAACGTGGAAACGTGAATCCATCACTACACTCCGGAGTCAAATTGGCACTCAGCTGATTGGGTGAAAGCCTTCCAAAACAACCAAAAATACAACCATCGATAGGTAAGGTTATGGCTGCTGTATTTTGGGATTGTGCATGGGATATTGTTCATCGATTATTTCGAGAATGGTAAAACCATCATTATCGAATATTACATAGCGTTATTGGTGCGTCTAAAGGGCGAGGTTGCAAAAAAAACTTCTACATGAAAAAAAAAGTGCTAAATTGCATGAATTGCACTTCGAATTGCTTCCTCATTCACCGTGTTCTCCAAATCTGGCCCAGCGACTATTTCCTGCTCTAAGACCTCAAAAATGCTCGCTGAAAAGAAATTTCGCTCCAATGAAGAGGTAATTGTCGAAACTGAAGGCTATCTTGACGACAAAGAGAAATCGTTCTATAAAAATGTGTAGAAATGTTAAAAAAATATTGGAATGATTTTATTGCTTTTCAAGGAGAATATATTGATGAATAAAGCCGAAATTTGCAAGAAGTATTGTTTTATTTGCCAGACCGGGGACTTATTGACCGATGTGTTGAGTGAATGATCAAAACACTTTTTAACTTTATGTTTAATGAATTTATCAATTTAAGTTAATAACATTATGTAAAGACGCGATGATTATTTTTGATGTATGACTTGTTTCAGCGACACTCAAGTATCGGATGCCATCAGGCAATGGCTCCGGATGCCCAGTTTCGATGCCCGTCCGTGGGAAGACGAAGAACTCCTGCTACTCCTGCAACAGATGTATCTCGAGAACGACTTCTGCTCCAAGTTCGCCATCGATATCTCTACGCTTAGGAATTTTTTATATGAGGTTTACAAGAACTATAACGAAGTACCTTTCCATAACTTTAGACACTGTTTCTGCGTCGCACAAATGGTTAGTATGACACTACTTTTAAATACGCCACATACATAAATCAACACAAGTATAAAAATATTTTTATTATTATTGTTATTCACGTATGGGCCCTGGTGGACCACGCGAAGTACAGTTAGAGGCGTTTGTTGTTAGCCTTCCTTTGCGCCCATACTAATTTCATTCTTTCGCTATGAGCTTTTTTCCTTTCGTCAGACCAAGTGGTTCCAGTCTTCCTACGTTAACCTTGTGTCTGAAACAGCCTCTATCCTGAATTTCACTTTGTGTAATATTTGCTGATTTTAGGTCCTCTTTAATTACAGCAATCCATTTAATTATTTCTACTTTAGCTCTACTCCTATTTTCATAAAATTCGACTATTTGTCTAGCTAGCCTACTCGGATTCATCCGTTTTGTGTCCGTAAAACTTAAGTCTCCTTTTTCTCATATCGCTATGTAAATCTGTGTATTGTTTGATTTCTTGGTTTTCTCGAAGTCGGTATGTTGTGCTATTTATTTGTTTGGGGCCTAAGATTTTTCTTATGATTTTTCTTTCCTTCTTTTCAATGTTCTCAATGTCTCTATTTCTATTCAAAATGAGCGTTTCTGCCCCATATAGACATTCTGGCTTAATAACTGTGTTGTAATGTCTCAGTTTTGTGTTTTTAGATATGCATTTTTCAAGTCTCAATGCCGTTTCCGTTTTTTAACATTTACCCTCATTGGCCGCTTTTTCCAACCCATTTTCCATGATTATTTCACCCAAATATTTGAATTGAAAGACTCGTCTGATGTTACCTTATTTTGTTTTTAGAAATGGTTTTCTTAGTCTGTTGCATGTCATGTATTGTGTCTTTTCAAAGGAAATTTGGAGTCCTACCTTTTCTACTGTTTCTTTTAAGATTTCAATCTGTTTTAGTGCTGTTCATTGCTAGATCATCCGCAAACGCCAGACAATCAATTTTGAAGTTGGTTCTCCGCAGTTTAATGGGCTGGTCAATATTCAGGGCTGACTTTTTTTCACGCCACTCCTGTATTACTTTTTCTGGAACACAGTTAAATTAGAATGGCGAGAGTCCATCCCCTTGTCTTACTCCAGTTTTAATTTCGAAGGGCTCTAAGATGTCACCCATAAATTTAACTTTTGACCTTGTGTTAGTTAATGTTGCTTTAATAATTGCCGGCGTTTACAGATCTAGTCCTTGTTCTTTCAAGATTTGGAATAAAGATTCGCGGTAATTCTATTGACTTATGCTTTTTTGAAATGTACAGACGAGATTACAGTTTTTGATGTCTTAGAATCAACTTTAGATTCAGGATCTGTTCAGGGCGGGATCTGCCCGGTCGAAAACCTGCTTGATATTCACCAATTTTAGGTTCTAACTGTCCCTGTGCTATGTCTAGTAGACATTGAGATAGAATCTTGTAACAAATTGGGAGAAGAGATATCCCTTTGTAGTTGTTTACATCCGTTCTATCTCCTTTCTTGTGTTGTGGATGGATTAGAACATCTTTCTAATCTTCCGGAATCCGTTCGGTTCGCCAAACTTCTTCTAGAATTTTGGTTATTTCCTTGATTGTACCTCAACCAGCGGATTTCAAAAGTTCAGCAGTGATTTCATCTTCACCAGAAGCTTTGTTATTTTTAAGTCGCTTGATTTGCCTAATTATTTCATCTTCATTCGGTGGTAATGAATCTGGGTTTGTTTGTTTAGGATTTAGTGTTGGTATTTTATTTAAGGGCTCAGGACAGTTTAGTAGTTGTTTAAAATATTTCGCAGTTTCTTTGCAATTGTATTGGTTATTTAGAACTAATTGTCCGTTTTCCTTTTGGAAGCAAAGGCTTTGGGTTTGATAGCTTGTTAATTTAGTTTTAAATGTTTTGTAAAAGTTGTATTATTTTTTTGGAAATCTTTTTCTATTTCATTAAGTTGATTGTTTTCATATTTTCTTTTAATTTGTCTAATTAGCTTCGATGTTTCTTTTCTTACTTCCAAAAAGATGTTATAGTTTATTTCTGTTTTTTGACTGTTCCAATCTTTGAATGCTTTACTTCGGCTTAATACTGCTTGCTCACAAACTTCATCCTACCACGGATGTTTTCTAGTTTTTCTAAAGGGGCCAACTTTAAGGCTGTTTTAAAAATATTTTGTTTCAATTCTTGCCAATTCTGTGCTGGTTGTTTATCAAGCTCTTCTGTTAGGGTTGGTTTTATTTTCGTAGGGTAATAACTTTGGTATTAGCAGTCTCTTTTAGTTAAGTTTTCGAGATTTTAGGCTAAGTTTGATTCTAGTCAAGTAGTGATCCGTGTCTATGTTAGCTCCTTTCCTGACTTGAACATTCAAAATCTCTTTATAATTGGGGTACGAAATGGCAACATGGTCAATTTGAAATTCACTCATGTACGTGGTTTGTACTCAAAACAACTACTCAACTGGTACAACGACTCAAAAAGTCGAAAAGCGCGATGGCGAAAAACACCTGAGTATTAAGAATGGGGCACCGCCCAAGATATGACGTTATAAATGTGTTTAATCTCCGGGTTACTAGCGAAGCGATGCATTTCTGTCTTTGTTTTTCGAGCGCGATAGTAAAGAAAACAGTAGCGGCACAAACTTGTCTGTGCCCAAAGCACGTGTTCTTTAATCGATGCGCTTCGGCAACCCTCGACCTATTTCGTTACCGCGAATGACAATTTGGATGTTAGACTATAGAAGTCGCAAGAAGCGTGATCATAGACAAAACAGAGAATAAATTTATATAAAATCTGAAATTGTTTTTTTTTACTTCATTTTTTAATTTTTAGGTAGGGCACGTGCCCACGTGCCCTTATGGACCAACCGCCACTGCGTATATCATTGATGGTCTTACTGCTCTCTGATACACCTGTGCTTTTTTCCTCCTTCGCTATCTCTTTTTCCTTAGGAATGTTGTGTTTAGGGTATTGTATAGTTTGCCTGCCTTTCCGATTTTTCGGGTCATTCCACCATCCGTTCTTCTATTGTCCTCTATTATTGTGCTTAAATACTTATAGTTTTTGACTTGTTGCATTACCCTTCCATCAAGTACAATTTTATGTTATATTTTAGTTCCTACAATTACCATTGTTTTGCTTTCGTCAATATTTATATCCATGTTTACTTTTCTTACCTCTTCGTTATATATTGATACCTTATGTTGTAGTTTCTCTTCAGAATCTACCAGTATATATCAGTATATATCGAAGTATATATCATCAACGAACAATAATTCTTGCACTGGCTATAAAAATAATATATTTTATTTTCTAATGATAACTTAAGAGGCCAATGGAACAAAAAAAAAAAATCCGATGAATCGAAATAAATAGGACGATTAGACGTTTTGATCGAAATAAACACGACGATGTCGTTGTTAAGATAATTAAAATGAACCTTCTCGTTACATTTTGGATACACGTTATAAGAAAACTTTTTATTCTAAATAATATATAAACTCGTTCGACTCGAAAGTTATTTCCCTTACACCCTGCATATACATATATATATATATATATATATATATATATATATATATATATATATATATATATATATATATATATATATATATATATATATATATATATATTCTTATTATTATTATTAGGTGCGTATAGACCCGGTTGGATCACGCAAAGCATCCTGACTGTTCTCTCCTCCACACCTCTCTCATCCTTTCTCCGTGGATTCTCTTTCTCTCTTCGGTCCACTTTGTTCCTGATCTCCTCGAAACGTCGCTCTCTGATGCAACGTTCCACATATGTATTTTGTGACTGTATGTTCTTCTATCCTCAATCTCTGTCGGACTCATTTGTGCCTTTCCCAGATCAGCTCTGACTTGTGCGATCCATGGTACTGTTGACTTGACTCCTTGTATGTACGTAAGAATTCTGTTGGTGAGTCTTGTCGGTGGGAGTCTACTGATATGTCCATAGAATTTCAACCTTCTTTTTCTTATGTCCGCCGCTACGTTGGACATTCTCTCTGTGGTCTTTCTATAATGTAGTCTGTATCCTTCTTCTGTCAGTTTTGGGCCGAGAATTTTCCTTATAATTTTGCGTTCTTCTTTAAGTATGTTTTCTATGCCCCTTTTTGTATGGAGTGTAAGTATCTCGCTTGCGTATAGTACCTCTAGTTTGATTACTGTATTGTAGTGTCTTATTTTTGCATGTGTGGATAGGCATTTCTTATTGTAGATATTGTGTGTCTTGCTGTATGCCCTCTTCATCTTCTGCAATCGAGTCTTCTGTGCTATCTTCTCTCTTCCTGTGGGTTCGAGGATCTCGCCCAGGTATTTGAAGTGAGTGACCCCATTTATTTTGCCGTATTTGGTGTTCAAATTTTGGACATTTAATTTTGAGCAGAAGAATTCGGTTTTTTGAAAGAATATTTGTAGGCCAACTTTCTCTACACATTCCTTGAGGACTTCGATAAGTGTGGTTGCCCTCTTTTCATTGTCTGCGAGTATGGCTAGGTCGTCCGCGGAGGCTAGGCATGATATTTCTATGTTGTTTTTGGTTCGTCCGAGTCGTATTGGTTTCCAGTGTCCTTGATTTTTTAGTTCCTTTTCCCATTCCCTTATGACTTTGTCCAGAACCAGGTTGAAGAGGAGTGGGGATAACCCATCTCCTTGGCGTACTCCGGTTTTAATCAGGAAGGGTTCGGAAATTTCTCCCATAAATTTCACTTTAGAGATTGTGTCTGCTTGATCAATCGTAGTGTTTTGGGGTTGAGTCCTTGTTCTTCTAGAATGTTGAACAGAGATTTTCGGTCAATGCAGTCGTATGCTTTCTTGAAGTCAACGAATGTGCAGATGATTGGGACGTTCCTGATATATATATATATATATATATATATATATATATATATATATATATATATATATATATATATATATATATATATATATATATATATATATATATATATATATATATATAATATATATATATATATATATATATATATATATATATATATATATATATATATATATATATATATATTCATTCATTCTTTGAAGAATCACGACGTTTCGCCACAATTTCATTTGGTATTTTGAAATGTCAAGTGTGTTCACTTCGAATAAAGAGGCTAACTGACGTGCATGGGTCATTGCGCCGCTCTTATAGGCGGTCAACGACAGCGCACATTGTATCGGGGTAGTTTGGTACTATTCGCGACGTTCGACAACACTATTGGGCGACCGTTTATTGAGTTTTCTTCTTCGTTGCCACGTTGCCGTGTTTATTCTTTTTTCAGAAACGATTTCCATACTTTTGGAATGTTGCTAGTGTCGTTTCGCGTATTTAGCTCACCCCTTTCTTCTGTTTCAAGGGCTTCTCTGATTGTTCGGACTTTTTAGTTTTCAATATTCGCTATTTCTTGGCCTCCTTCAAAATTGAGTTTATGTCCTGTTTGTAGATGGTGCTGGAACAGAGCGGAAGTGGTTTGTTTGTTTTTTTAAGTTATTTTTATGTTCCTGTATTCTGGCCGAGATTCACCTGTATGTTTGTCTTACGTATGTTTTGTTGCAGTGGGAACAAGATATGATTTTCCAGTCTAATTTTATCTTTATTTTACGCGGCTTGTAGAGAGTCCTGATCTTGTGTTCCTTAGTAGTCGGCCTATCCTATCAGTAATTTATTTTACTCTTTTACGTATGGTAGCAGTACCAGTTTTACGTAGTGTATTTGGCCCTTGATCCTCTATTGGTCTTCGTATTTAGGTTTCCTGACGATGAATGACCTTCGCTGTGGAAATTTTTGGGTAGTTCCTCGTTTTGTGTATCTGGTAGTGTCAGTCGGAAAGATCTGGAAATCAAGGTGTTTGCTACTGTTGGATTTAAGACACATTCTTTGTTCGAGGTTTTTATCCGTTGTAAAAATCACAAAACACACTTGAGAAGCACTAATAAAATCGAGCACTGTAAACAAACTAAATGACAGATGACGTTCAAACTCCGCGTTTGAACGTTGACAATCCCTTTAAGAATTTTGACAATCCCTTTAAGCAGGCTTTTCAAATGATTAATTTGAATCGTGATCTGAAAGTCACGAAGTTCACGACAGTAAGCACCGAAGAATGAGATTTAGGCGAAACGTCTGGAAACTTCCGACAGGGACCAACTCGACAACCGGATGTACTCCTGTAATGGTTATGTAATACACTAACGGAACCAACTCGTACCACAGAAAGATCGGCTACTTTTATAGATTACATATGTACGAATTATGAATTAGATGGTTTGTCTTGTATTGTTTGGAGTAATTGTCTGTCTGATCATTCGGCTCGGTTGATAGAGATTCCAATTACATCAAATCTGCATGAAATAACAAAATTTAAAAGACATTATAGTGAAACTAATATGAAACTATTTCAGCTGTATCTGAGCGGGGAAGATTGGTATGACGTATTTCAAGCTGAAAGTTTGGATCGGGGATTTGAGGCATTTTCACATTGTTTGGAGTATTACATTGATATGTGCTTTCCCCTTAGAAAAGTAAGAATGTCCAATGAGGGTCAATTTAAACCTTGGTTGACAAGAGGTATCAGAATGTCATCTATTACTTTAAAAGAATTGTATCGAACGAAACTATTATCCGGAGCCGAACAAGATGCTACACATTATAGGGTGTACAAAAGAATTTATAGAAAAATTATAAGAAGGGCTAAACTGCTTTACAATGTAAAACAATATTTTGAATCGGAGAACAAGTCAAAAACGGCTTGGAAAATAATAAACAATAACATTCAAAAAAACCGCAATACAAGAACTAATATAAGCGCCATAAGGGATGAGGATGGAATTACTTTGAAAGACAAGGATGAAATTGCTAGTTGTTTTAGTAAATACTTTGTTAATCTTCCTAAGAACGTGTTGGTGAGTTCAATGGCTGCTACTAGGGTTAGACAAGTGACTCCAATTCAAAACTCTATGATATTACTGCCAGTTAACCCATATGACATAATTAAAACAGTAAGCAAACTAAAAAATACAAATTCTGTGGGGCTAGATAATATTCCTTCAGTTGTACTGAAGAAGTCTATCAACTCATTAATAATACCGTTAACATATCTAGTGAATTGGTCTCTGGAAACTAGTATTTTTCCGAGGGCATTAAAAACATCAAAAATAATTCCTGTCTTCAAGAGAGGTGACCGGCTCTCCCTCTCCAACTATAGACCAATAGCTATTCTACCTACGTTATCTAAACTGTTGGAGCGTATAGTGTATGAGTAGATCATGTCCTTTCTTGTGCGCTTTAATATATTGAAATCATCACAGCACGGGTTTCAAAGTGGTCGATCTACACATTCAACCATCTGTGAATTTTTAAACAAGATATATGAAAACATAAACGATAATTGCAAATGTGTTGGTCTGTTTATGGATCTAAGTAAGGCTTTCGATCTGGTGGATCAGGCAATACTGCTGGACAAACTTCATCACTATGGCTGGAGGGGTCGGGTGAGAGAGTGGTTGCAATCTTACTTGTTTGACCGACACCAAGTTGTACAGATTGATGAAGCAACATTTGAAAGTTTTAGGATTATTTTTGGACTGCCCCAAGGATCTGTTTTGGGTCCACTATTATTTTTAATTTTTGCTAATGATCTGCCAGATGTTTGCAGTAGCGGAAATATGGTAATGTTTGCTGATGATAGCAGCTATTTAACAGAAAATAGAAACATGCAGGGAGCCATTGAAACGGTACAGGAAATGCTCAATAAATTTTATAGTTGGTTTACGAATAATAAGTAATCCCTTAACGTGGACAAAACCAGTTTTATTGCTTTTACTCCTCGAACACACACTATAATGGAGTCATATTTACTAAAAATTAACGGTAAATCTATACAGCAAACATCCTGTACTAGATTTCTGGGTGTTCATCTCGATAACAGACTTTGCTCGGATGAATACATAGCTGAACTATGCAAGAAATTAGCTGCTGTCTCATATGCTGTTTATAGGTTGAAACGGGTTGGTACCACGGATATTGTGCATTCATTTTACTATGCAGGGTTTTACAGTCGCGCTAGGTACGGTTTGATATTTTGGGGTGGGTCGCCTCATGTGATGCGTGTTTCCAACATACAAAAAAAGTTAATTCGAATGATGGGTGGGGTGTCACTACTGGCAACATGTCGACCAATTTTTAAACAATGCAGGATTTTGACTCTACCATCACTAGATATTTTGGAGATTCTCATCTTTGTTAGGCGAAATTTTGTAGCATTCGTAAAAAATAGTGATTTTCATCACTATGACACACGAGGCTCTGATAAACTTATTTTACCAATACATTCATGTAAGATAGTTGAACATAATGTTTACTATAGGGGTGTGAAGCTGTATAATAAGTTGCCACAACGATTTAAGCATGTTCAGAATGACAACGAATTTAAAAAATTAGTCCGCGAATTTCTTATAAGTCAAAGTTTTTATAGATTAGAAGAATATATGTCGTATCAATAATTAGATTCAATGTTTATTTATGTATACAATGTTTATTTGTGCAAGATTATCATTTCATGTATTATTTCTGAGATCGTGTCACTGAACATTCTGTCAATTCTGTCAATCCGACTTAGTCATGGATATTTTTATTGTTGTGGGGATTGAATAAATACTTTATTAAATTATTAAATTATATACCTTATCAATAATAAAATATTTATATGTAGGTTTAAATGTTATATATTCTTTGTATGCACAGAAGTGTGGCAATGTGCATGCTCTTGTTTTGACTTGATCCATACATATTTGTATTGTCTTGAGGATTCAATAAATTATTATTATATATATATATATATATATATATATATATATATATATATATATATATATATATATATATATATATATATATATATATATAATCTTGAAATTCCACACAAGCATAAATCGTAATTCCTACCTTTTTAAGTATAAGCTAAGAAATCGTTATTCTTTTTATTACTTCCTTCTTATTAGGTCCGTATGCGTACTTTTGAAAGAGCATAAATTTACTCAGAATGCGGAAAACGATATAAAAGAAATAACGCAGACAAAAAAGGATGTTAAAAAATTCAGTCCAATATTCTACGTTTTGCTTAGAGAATCAAGGAAACGGAATAAAAACCCCACAAAATATTATTACCGCAGTTGATTTTTTTTATTTCTGCGATGTTTTTGCCACATTTCTTTGATGCTAGACTCGAAAATGATCACACTCTCAAACCAGATACAATCAGATTCGATTACTATTGTGAGATCGTGCAAAGATTTTGAATCCTTACATTTTTGCTAACATCTATACGACAGATGTTGAAATAGTTGACATTACAATTTCGTTTACTAAATTATTAAATGGTTTTAGGCACGCTACTGTGCCAAGAATAATATTTTTGAAAGGGAAGTTCAATATGAGTGTCAAAACTTAAAAATGAGACTCAATGATAACTACAAGTGATAACCCGATACTTTTTATTTTATCTTGAAGAACAATTAATGGTATTATGTTCTGAACATAATGTCGCTCAACTATCATTATTGGCTTCGTCTCGTGAAATGCTTTTTGGACACACATATCGCGTAATGTATTCTCAGTGGTGAGCTGAATGGTTCGTTTAAGACCAAGCATTGTTCGGGGTTTGTTTCTGTAAACCAGAAACTTAACATACTCCCACAAAAGATAATCAAAGGGTGTGAGATCGCATAATCTTGGTACCCAATAACCCGTCCAGGAACTTTCCTGGTGAGATATGTGACAAATCGTACCTTTTTTGAAAGAAAACATTGTTTATATCCACATTAATCATTTCAGGAGAAATATATTCTATCGGCATATTCCTGCAACGTTCACCATTAACAAGAACACGATTCATTCATCATCGTCTTCATTGATAAATTAAGTGTTCATTAAATTAAGGACGTACGAGCGAATCTTATGAAAAAAACGAGTTTCCAAGTATCACTTACTTAGGCTTTACCTCTTCTACAAAATGGGTGTAGAGGTTTGGCCTATCCAGCAACCCCCTTGGTGCTCTATTGCTACCATTGCTTCTTCCCAATCAATTCTCCGTATCGCTAGGCTTTCAGCGATCGACTTGTTCCAAGTTTTTCTCGGTCTTTCTCCCTCCATACACACTCGCTTCACTATCCGTACATCTGGCATCCGCATGAAGTGCCCGAACCATCGCAATTGGTTTTTCTAACTTATCTCCAATACCCCTCTAACGCCCAATATCTCCCTTATCTCGGTCTATCCCACCGTGTCACCCCATCAACCCTTCGCAATACTCTGATCTCGAATACTTGCAGTTTTGCTTTTTCCTGTTCAGACAACACCCATGAATTACTACCGTAAATCACAATAAGAACTCTCACCGTGCTATAAACTTTAGCTTTGGTTTCCCTAGTGACGTCCCTTCTACAGAAAAAGGGTTTTTACGTGGCTTAATAAACTCTAGTCGCACTATCTATAATATTTGTTAGATCGCATTCTCACTTCTGCACCAAGGTGATCCCTAGAAACTTAAATTTATCAACCTGCTTCACTTTTACGTTGTTCAGTCTTATTGAAAATCCTTCATTTCTATCCTATTTTATCCACATTTATTCTTAGACCATTTCTTGTGAATACCTTGGTCCACGCATCCAAAGTTCCTGTTGGTTTTTCTTTGGCCTCTTCTAACCAATTAATGTGATGCCCTCACTCTTTAATACCTTTTTAAAGTGTTCCAGATATCAGACTCAGATATCGACTGTTTTTTATTTCTGGTATGTTACCTTTACTCTTTGTTCTCTTCGCACACTTTTTAAAACATTATAAGATAAATGTTGGTTGCTCTTGAAGTTCGTTTCCTAGGCTCTGAGGCTGTCTAAAATCGAAAGTTTACGTCAAATAACCGGCTTCTTTAATACAGCTAAAAGAAAATATCCTACACGAAATGGCAGCCATTCCAGAGATTATGTGCCGGGAGCGTGAAGATTTATATTTGGATGACATTATTTTTAAAAAGTGATTTGTAAAATGTGTTTTTTAATAATTAATAAAGTTTTTTTATGGGAGTCGCTCTTTTATTTTTATCGTTATATCAAAAAGAACCTTTCTTTTAGGGGACCTTGTATTTCACTACAAATTTTCATCCAAATTGATTGGAGTATACGAGTATCCATACTATTGGTTTTTGTAATTCAAGGATGGAGTGAAAGGTCACATGTTTTTTTCCGATTCCGGTGTTTCTGTTTCTCTTAAAAAAAATCCTATGAATTTTTTAGATGATACTACATTGTGAGATCACTAATTTGCCAAAAATTACTTATTCTGGATGATCACTTTTTAGGAAATGCATTATCAAGCAAAGATGTCTTAAAGTTCATTTTTACACATTCATACCTTAGCATTTCACAATAATAGTTGTTTAAATAACGTAACCTCATTATTGATAACAGTCTACCATCTTATGTGAATAATTGAGAAAAATAACTTATTTATATATAATAATTTCAATCGCTTACATGCCCATAAATCACAATTTTTACCATCCAAAATAAAAAAAATAAAGGAGAAAACTTGGATATCTTTTTTTATTACTTCGTCCTTATTTGAACCGTGAGCGTACTTTTGAAAGACCATAAATTTCGTTAGTATGCGGAAAACCGTATATAGACACAAAATAAGTTTAAAAAATTTACTCCAATATTCTGTGTTCCTTACAGAGAAAACGGGAGAAAAAAGAATAAATCTCAGGTATCAAAGCAATAAGTAAATATTCTTATTTGGTTATCTTATTTGCTACGTTTCTTAATAACGGTCAGAACTCAACTATCTAAAATAATGTGAATAAATAAATAAATAAATAAATAAATAAATAAATAAATAAATAAATAAATAAATAAATAAATAAATAAATAAATAAATAAATAAATAAATAAATAAATAAATAAATACATAAATACATAAATACATAAATAAATATATAAATAAATAAATAAATAAATATGTAAATAAATAAATGAATAAATAAATGACATTAATGGAATGGAAATTTCTTTCAAATAAATTCTCTACGAATGTGAGACTTAAGGCTAGTTCTACAATGCAAGAATATACCAGGTATATTCCGGTTCAAGATATTTCGTTGCCTTTCGCCAAAATGTTAATTGCCCCAATAAATGTCAATAAAAATATTCCTAGTTTTGGTTGAACTTCTGAATAATTTTGGAAAAAATAAAATATGGTTAAATTATCTTTTTTTTCCACACATTTCTGTGCTCTATCATTTTGTCGTCAGATTGCTCAAAACGACTAGGTGTCAAGTCCAAAGGGTTCGACGGATAATTGCTGTTGTTCCAAGTATGACTGCCTTCTTCATCCAATTTAGGGTATCAAATTCTATTTGAAGGACATTTAAGTGCAGCAATGATAGTTTATGCACTAAGCCATTCGCGGATATTATGACAGGTTTAACAGTAACTCTTTTCATATGCCAAATATCTCGAATTTCATCAGCTAGTTCTTGGTATTTTTGCACTTTTTGTTTATATGCCTTATTCAGATTTTCATCCAGGGGGACAGAGAAATCAATGATAAGACAAATCTTGTTTTCCTTATCCACCACCACCATGTCTGGCCTGTTGTGCACTACACTACGATCAGTTATTAGAGATGTATCCCATAAGATTTTTATTGTGGTGTTTTCAATAACGGGTTGCGGTTGATATTTATAAGGAGGCAACTCTTAGTTTACTAGACCGGCTCTCTGAGCTATCTTTAAGTGGATAACTTTCCCCATGTTGTCATGTCTGCTTAAGTAAGCTGTTGGAGCTAAATAGGTGCAAACTGAAATGAAATGTTGAACAGTTTATTCTTCTTTGTAGCATAGTCGGCATTTTGTTATGCTTAGGAGTTGTTTCATGATATACTTCTTGTAATATCTAGTAGGGATCACTTGATCTTGGATAGGCTGTACCATAACCAAATTTAGAGGTGAAAGAGCCACATCAGACACAATCAAGTTTTTGAAGAATGAGAGATCTTTAGACCGAAAATATTTTATTAACCCGTCTATTTTTTTTTATTGTGCTTCTTCGAAGCTGACAATTCCTCTGCCGCTTCTGTCTCGAGACAAATACAACCTCTCAATAGCAGAGTTTGGATACAACATCTGATGTTTGGTTAACGTAGTGCGGAGCTTGCGATCCAGGGCTTTCACTTCTGTTGAGGACCAGTTTAACATTCTGAAGGTGTAGGTTATTATTGGAGCGGCCCAGGTGTTGAGTGCAGTTATTTTATTTTTTGCGTTTAAATATGTTCTTAAAATTTTGTTGACCCTGTTAAAATACTCATCTTTGATTTTTTGTTTATTTTTTTTTCATCTATATTGACGTCTTGTTGGAATCCTAGAAATGTATATGTTTCATGTGGGCGTAGAGCTGGAATAGTTTTGACATTGTCCATTAATGTAAGGTTTTGAGATTGGGTGATTTTTCCCTTTTCCATGTGTAATACTGCACACTTTTCTATTCTCAGCTTTATTTTGATAGCCTGGATAAATGACTTGACTAATTCTAGCAAACTTCTAAGTTGTTGTTGATTTTTTGTCAAGTCACCGGCATAGAAGAGATGTGAGAGCACAACTCGCTCGCCGATGCTGTAGTCGTTACCACTATTGTTCAACATACGACTCAAAGGATCGAGAGCCATACAAAACCAGAATGGTCTCAGACTGTCCCCTTGAAATATTCCTCTTCTAATAGCAATCTCAGCAGTCCTGTAGTCTTTGAAACACAGACTGGTTCTCCAGCTTCCCATTAGATGATTGAGAAGATTGATTATTCGAGCATCAATTTTGTAGATATATAGTATTTCTTTAAGCCAAGAATGGGGCACAGAGTCAAAGGCCTTTTGATAATCTACTATAGCTAGTGATATTTTTCTATGTTTTGATTTAACTTGCTTGGTGATAATTGTGTCAATAACCAGTAATTCATTGCAATCGCGTGCTCGTTGTTTACATCCATTTTGCTCCCAAGCCAATATATCAGATTTCGTGAGGTGTTCTCTGATTTTGGAGCTTATGATTGCGCTGATAATTTTATATATTGCTGGCAAACACAAAATTGGCCTATAATCAATACGATTTTGTTTATTTAGGTTCAGTGGGGTGAAACCCCGGTCCTCATTTGCAACCAATTTCATTAACGTACTGTTTGAATCAATGAAGTGTTTTCTCATTCTATTTTCTTGATTGAGACAGAGATTTTTTACGTTTACAAGGTCTCTAGCCCCCCAACTTTCTTAAATTAACTTAATAACTTAAATTTAATTATACATTTAATTCGGTTTCACTCTCACTATCACTTTGATTTACATTAATAATAAATTGTTCTATATTATTAGTAAATGATACAAAGGAATCTTCTATTTTAATAACATGGTTAATCGAATTTATCCAACTTTCTTCTGGGAATACTATCTACAATCTAATTAATGTTGCAGCACTTCTAACATTGGATTTTACCTGATGCCACA
The DNA here is from genome assembly GCA_031761425.1 of Cosmopolites sordidus. Classification (NCBI taxonomy): domain Eukaryota; kingdom Metazoa; phylum Arthropoda; class Insecta; order Coleoptera; family Curculionidae; genus Cosmopolites; species Cosmopolites sordidus. Next base: position 779,291 of record JARFXV010000161.1, on the reverse strand, counting down.
TATGCTCGATTGGATTAAAAATACAGTAATACGGGGGAAGGCGTAAAATCGTATGTCCTATATCGGCAGCAATGGTATCACATCCATCCATGTCTTTAATATTTCAAGTACATTTTTTATAAGTATTTTCGAAGTATATATCGTTTTTTAACATATAGGTCTGAATTTCCAATTTAATATTATTTGCATTAGGAACTTTATTTTTTTGTCAGTTATAATAACTAGCATTGTGCATTACAATTACGCTTTCCTTAGGCACATTGGGCAAAAGGCCATTTATAAACCAATCTTCAAAAAGTTCTGCTATGGTATCGGCACGGTAGTCCAAAGATGAATGTTTAATATTTTTGGAGGACAACCGTAAACAATTTGGAACCCATCCATCCTCGGAACCAGCATGTAAAATTGTAATTCTTTTTCCCTTGTTTGCTGGGGCTTTGGTTTAGCATTTTCTTGGAGTATCTACCCAACCTTTTACTGGCGTCTCATGTGTATCGAACCATGTTTCCTCAAGGTAGATAATGAAATGATTTTCTAATCTGTATTTTTTTATAGAGTTTAAGTAGTCAAACCGCCATCTTCGCAATCGTTGTGATTCCATTAATATTTGTCTTTTATTAATGGTTCGATATGCAAAACCCATTAGAGATAAAATTCTCCGGAGGCTAGTTCTGCTGCAAAGAATGTTGGTTTCATCTTTCCTTAGTCGCTGTTGCAATGAATGCAATGCAGGCATAAATTTTGCTTGTCGCTTTCGTCAACACATTTTCTTCTGCCACAATCACTACGAACTTTTTTTGGCCTTAATTGGCTTCGTCACAATATCTTTAACTGTAGACAATGGCGTTTTTCTTAATGAAGACGTTTCTGCTGCGACGGCATTTACATTAAGCCCCCTATTCAATAAAAAAACATACACATTTTTAACAATTTGCTTAGCATCATACGATAAACGTTTTATTTTAAAATTTGCACTACTGGAGGCATCATGATCGTGTTTTTTTGTTGAATTTTTGAATGTTTTTTCAATAAAACTTAAAAAAAAGCGGGAAGTTATGGAACTACCGATTATGTATTCTTTTGCGTTTCGACGAGTACGAATTTTTGAAAGTTATTTGCATTAGTTAAACCTTAAATTATCTGCTTTTCTTTTATTTACAGCTCTATGCCATTTCATGGTGTGTGGATCTTCCATCGAAAATTGGCGACTTAGAGGTACTTATTTTGCTTACTTCCTGTATATGCCACGACCTTGATCATCCTGGATACAACAACATCTATCAAATCAACGCTAAGGTAAACCATCGGTCGTTTTTTAGAAGCTAATTTACACAGTTAAGGTTATTACATTTTTATTCATTTTAATACTCGCAATGGACTGCGATTTATCCAACTGTCCAAAATAAATGGTCGTCTCAGCATTAACCTCATCATTTGCAGTGAATTTTTGTCCAGGGAGACATTTCCTCAAATTTGAGAAGAGGAAGTAATTGCTGGCAGCCGAATTGCGCGGATACGCCTGTGCAGGCTCTTTATCGTAGTTATCCTGAATATTACCCTTATTTTAGTCCAGTAAAAGGAAAGGAAATGATTTACGGTTAGAGGCGCATCAGCAACAAAGACTATTTAGCAACTGGACCTACAGCTTAACGTAATCAGCCATCGACATCTCAGGTCAGCACTCCCTCAGGCTATCAACTCTTGGTTTTGTGCTTACCCATAACTCTATCAGGAAACCTACCGGCGAGTGGCGAGTGACCAACGTACAACACCTCTCAGAAGGCATCCGGCCTTACCCAGCCTTTAACTGGCGTGATTGAGGAGTAATTCGCGGTCGTATTTTACACTCTTGCCAAGAAACAATCAGAAACATTTAAGGAAGTAAATACAGACAGGAGAAATAAAGAAGGTCTAGCCTCATTTCAAAAGTGTAATGTATGATATTTATAAAAAAGGAATCATACACAATAAAGCGTGTTAAAATTGTTGAATTATTTTATGAAAGTGGATGTTTAGCGAAAAATGTTTTTAAAAAATTACGACGTGATATGTACGATTTGAACAATCGTCCATTTCAAAGCAATGTCAATTGAATTGTTCAAAAATGTCAAGAAACTGGTTCGGTGGAAAATAAAAAAGAGCAATATATAATCATAATGGTCGTTCAGAAGAACATATTGATTCAGTATGAGAAAGTGTTGCTGCAGACCCAGAAATTTTAATTAGTCGAAGTTTACAACATTTGGACTCAGTGAATATACAACATGGCGTATTTTACGAAAGGATTTAGCTCTGAAGTTATATGAAGGTGCAAATAAAACTGGGAATAACGCCACTGGATCATTCAAAACGCCATGCCAATTGGATCAAAGAATAAACAGATGATTTTTCTCAAAAAATCATCAGATGATACACATTTGAAGATTGGTGGCTATGTTAATAAACAAAATTGCCGCATTTGGGATGAACAAAATCCAAAATTTAATTCAGGAGAAACCTTTACATACTAAACGAGTCACTGTTTGATGTGCATTATCACAGTCCGGAGGTCTAATAGGGTCGTATTTTTTTAGAATGCGAATAGAAGTTGTAACTGCGAATAGTATTAGATACTGTGAGACGATAACTATATTTTTTGTAAGCTGAGTTAAATAATATTGATCTGGAGGATATATGGTTCCAATAGGATGGCGCTACACCTCACTCTGCTGAAACAATTGATTTATTGAGATAATAATTTCCTGGACAAGCTACTGCAAGGAACGGTCATGTTAACTGGCCACCAAGATCTTGTGATTTGACACTATTGGACTATTTTCTTTGGGGTTAAGTGAAACATTAGTCATGTCTATAAGAGCAATCCACAATCGATTCCTGAACTAACGGATGAAACTATTTGAGTCATTGATGAGATAGATGACTGTTATGCCAAAATGTCATCCAAAATTTTGTACAAAAGAGTGGATGTCTGTGGAGCTGCAAGAGGTTGTGGTTTTTATCAAATAAAACGTTTTTAGAAACCTATGCAAATTCTGTATTTTATTCAAGAATTCAAAAAAAAGCTCAATTTGAAAGACCCTAGTGGTGGTGTTATGTTATGGTGCTTAAAGTGACAGCACCTTATGTCACCTCGTCACAAAAACACGACAGAATAAAGAGCTAATATTATGTTTTGTTTCAAGCTCGGTAAAATTTTTACAAAAACATTTCAATTGATGAAAAAGTTGTTCATGGTGATGATTCCTTATCTTATTATTGCTTAGTGGTATAAGCAATTCCAGGGTAATGGGGTTGCTTTGGAAGACGACCCAAAGCCAGGACTGTCAAAAAAAAAAACAAAAATCGCTAGCGAATTTGACCGTGGAAGAGGAGTGAGCATCTGAGGCAGAGAATTGTTCCAGTGAAGACCGAATACCGAGCGCCGGGAAGGTTTTTGTTGCACGATAATGTACCATCTCACAGCACCGTCGCTGATCGTGAATATTTGGCGCAAAAACAAGTCTGTGAGCTTCAACATACCCCGTATTCGCCTGATTTATCTCCGTGTGAATATTTCCTGTCCCCGAAACTCAAACTAAAAAATAAATCAATGCTAACATTGATTGATTATCTGATTATCCCAGCAATTGCCTTTTAAATGAATCCAAATTGAGGAAAATCGGTTTAGGCAAACGGACATTAGACGACTTTTTATCTAAATGGGTAAAACTCCCCCCCACTTCTTTATTCGCGAAGTTACGACAAAATGTCATAAAACAAAGTTGTAGGAGACAGTTTGCTAATTATAACTGAGAATTTTTCTTACTCGGTAAACACTTGAAAATACACAAAAAAAAGATTTTTAAAAATGTTTAGCTCGTCACGCCCTCTTGCGGTCGTTTTAGAAGCTTAAAAATATTTTTGGTGAATTTCTCACAGTCAGTTTTAGTATAATATTTTTTTCCGCAAAGCTGTGGGATAAATAGTTTTCAAGATACGGCCGCGATCCATCCTTGATTGGACACCTGGTATATAACGCTTTTGTAAGTACTTTTTTGTACACAACACAACTATAACGCTATGTATTGATGGTTTTATCTTTCTTGACAATATCCCATGCGCATCCAAAAATACAGAGGCCATAACCTCGCCTGCCGATGATTGTGTTTTTGGTGGCTTTGGACGGCCCTCACTAGCGACTGTCCACTCAGCTGACTTCCAATTTGACTTTGGATGGATCCATGTTTCATTCATTGTCGCATACCGCATGAAAAATAATTTTTATTTCGCTTAAACACCTTTAGACATTGCTCAGAATCATCAATACGTCGTTGGGATATCAGCTATCTCCCGGAACTTTACAGTTTAGTTTTCTAATGTTGTAAACGTCCGGATCGTGCAGCATCATGGTTCTTGTACGACCACATTTGAAATCAGCATACCAATCAATTATGGTTGATTTTCCTGGGGCAGATGGAATTAAAAATAATAAAAGTAGTGTCACTTGGAGCACGACTCAGAAACAAGTAGACAGATTGTCATGAAATTTTGATACATTACGTGTAAAGGTTGACAAAATCGACCATTGGTAAGGATTTTTCGTAAGTGACGCCATCTAAAGGATCTACCAATAAGAATGGTGGAATTTCAAAATTAAATAAAAAAACACATTTTTTGCTCAAAATCGGCCTCGATGGCTTTATTTAAGAGAATCAGACTCGGTAATTTACGATTTGAACAAGATTTCAGCCTAATGGCCGCTCCGGCTCTTTTTACAAACACGGATCCGCTCGGGCCAATTTTCGATTGATGCGACTATGACGAATGTTAGTTTCCAAGTCGCCAATAATTACCATAAACCTGTGTTTTCACATATTCCGAGAGAAAATAATCCAATGAAGTTAAATCGCATGATCTCGGCGGTCAAGCGATGGGGCCATTTTGTGAAATAGGCGAGTTGCAAAGGTTCCTTCCTCATTTTTAAAGAAATAAGGCCCGATAACTCCTCCATACTAAAATCCACATCAAACTGTGACGTCTACGGATGCAAAGGACTCTCATCTATCACGTGTAGATTAGATTAGCACCAATACCGACAATTTTGTTTATTGTAGAAGCCATGGGCCATTTTTGAGCCCCATCGGAGAAGATGATTTTCAATGAAATTCGTTGTCGGCTTCCATAATTTAGATGATCCAATCGGCAAATTCAATACGAATACGATGGTCGGTTGGCTTCAATTCCCATGCCAGTAGCATCATATTCGGATGCAAACCAGTCCAAACTCAAAAACAAGTCCAAACTCAAAATTCGCCAGGTTGCCATTGGCGAGAGGACTAACTCTTGCGAGCACTTACTTGAATGGAGGCAATATTCTTAACACTTCTGACTTTTTTGTCGTAGAGGCACCACACTATAGTTGAGATAGAATCGCTTTCAAATTTTCTAATAACACGATCAATAGTCTGTTCAGAAGGACCGCCATGACAAACACCACGATAGGTCTGAATTGCTAGTTGAGTAGCACGAGGGGGCCGCAAATTTGCGTAATAAAACTGGACGATTTCCAAACGTTCTTCTAACATGAAACGAACGATGATTTAATTGCAAACCTTTCGGAAAACAACTGACAAGACATGTCAAAAATCGGTAAACAAATTTGGCCACCATATCTATATCAGATATGTAAATAAAGATAATTATAACAAAGAATTAAAATTAATTAGAGAGGTATCTGAAATGAATGGCTATAATAAGAACATTGTAGATACATTAATTAGAAAACATAAGTTCAGAAAATTATTGGAAAAATCTTCGACTTTTCAAAAGGATCAGAACACAAAGAAATTCATGGTAATAACATTTGATGTCCAATTAACAAGAGGGCTAGACAAAATTTTGAGAAAAGTGGACATTAAGGTTGTGTACAAAATATATAATAAATTAAGAGTATGTATTAAGTTCTGGGTAATCCAAAGGATAATGTAGAGCAACATGATAAGTCGGGGATTTACGAAATTAGATGTCAAGACTGTGATCAAAGGTATATTGGGCAAACAAAAATATCTATATCGACAAGATATAAAGAACATATTGCCCACATTAGAAATGGGAGAAATGAAAAATCTTGTGTTGCCCAACATGCAATCGAACACGACCACAGTATAGATATTAGTAATTTAAGACTAATTAAAAGTGCTAATAATAATAGGGCTTTGGACTCATATGAAAGCATTCAAATAGAAAAATGTAAGAAAATCATGAACCGAGATAAAGGGCCTATCCCGTTCAGTCAACTTTTTCAATTATTAATGTAAGGCTTAGTGAACTTCAAGGTTCATGATTTTTACACGCTTCGTTAGGTAGGGTTTTTCATATAAATAGTACATAGTTTAGTTTTAGAATTAGATTAAATCATTTCCTGATGATGCTAACATCGTTAGCGAAACGTGCGTCGAACAGTTCAAAAAAACTGATTTGGTGTTTAGTGGTAAATCTCTTCAAGTTTAATGTTTCACACCAAAGGTTCCAATATAAGAATAGATCCAAGAGTATTTTTTGTTTTAAATGTCGTTCTTATGTTGTATTTATTTTCTACTCTTTTAATTATGTCAGAAATACCAATACCAATACATATAATAGAAATATTTTATGGGTTATAGATCGTGGCAAAAAAACCCAAAACAAGAAAAAATATATGAACACGTCACAATCATTCAGACGTTACATGGAATAATCTTGTTGACAATCATTTGTAATATAGTTTGTATTGCTATAACTTTAAACATTTTGAAGGTATTAAAATAAAACAAATTCAGACAAATCGATTTGTTCCAAACTTTTTCCGGCGCAATATATAGTATAAAACCTAACAATTACAAATTATCCCACAAAACAAATTTGGACTAAAATAATCGTGTGTTCTATAAAATTTGCCTCTTGATTTATTCGAATATAGTCCTAGCCCCCATCGTTTTGTTGGCCTATGCAAATCGCTCTATTAATATAAATTTCCTGAGGGACGTAAAACTGCACATTTATAACGGCGTTAGACCGTCGGGTGTTTATCGATCGCCATCAGATACCGACGAGGACCGATTTGTGGAAAAACAATTTAACGGACACGATGCCCGGCGTCGTTTAGTTACCGATTTGACATTATTGTGATTATGACTATACGAGGGAGATTTCAATACGTCATGAATACTACCAGGTTAGTAATTCTAGGCGGTTAATAATTCTTTTTTTTTAAGAGTTGGTGCTGGAAACAAAGGTCGGTTCATAGTTTAATCTCTTATGTCATTTTGTTGCTACGACAGTGCGTTTCAAAAGGCCATTGATGTTTAAACGAATTCGAGTTTCCGTCATATTTCTTTCTTATGGTAAACATGCTCGAGTTTCGAGGCCAATAAAGAGCATTTGAGGCATGTACTGATATTCTTGTTCAACCGAAATCAACCGAAAAAAATTAAAAATGCCAAATTGCAAGCATTGTTGTAAGAAGACGATATGCAAACTCAACAACAAATGGTAGAGAGGTCAAATATTGATCGCCGAACCATTTGTGATTGTCTGCATGCCATGGGAAAGACCCAGAAGGCAGGAAAGGCAAGAATCAATCAAAGACAATAATACCCACATAATAGCAAATGCCAGATATCCTAGTGGAGGAACTGACAAATGCTTAAAGTATTACCTTTTATCATCGATTATAGAATCGATGATAAAAGGTAATACTCCAGGAAAGGACAGTGTAACTGTCGAAATGCTAAAAGTTGGTGTTCGGACTTTACATAAAACACTGACAAAATTATGTTCAAAATGCCTCAAAGAATAAAAAGTACCTGATTTACGGAAAAATGCACAAGTGGTCCTTTTACATAAAAAAAGAACATGGAAAGATTTAAAGAACTGCCGTCCAATAAGTCTCCTATCAGTAATGAACAAAGTTTTCACCAAGATAATATCTAAAAGAATATTAAGAAAACTGAATTTGAAAGAAATCTTTTATACAAGGAGAAATGTAGATACAAAATCCTGATGGGATATTTTAATGCCAGAATTGGAACAAGAAGAACTGACGAAAATGCAACTGACCCATATGGAACTTGTGAGCGAGATAATAGAGGTGACAAATTGGTTGATTTTGTTGAAGGACTAGAACTATATATTATGAATTCATTCTATAAGAAAAATATCACTAGAAAATGGACATCGAAAAGTCCACCTGGGCTCACAAGTGAAATTAACTACATCATGACCAACGGTAAAACAATATTTTATAATTGTACTGTCCCTAACAATTTCAATAATAATAAGTTAGGATTAACTGTCGAAGAGAACGTGAAAGAATAGTAAGATCAAAGAAGGGCAAAGTGGATTCTGGGAAACTGCTGGAGGGAGGGAGCGATTTTGAGATTGCTTTGTCAAACCGGTTTGCCGTGTTACAAGATCCGAAGGAAGTAGAACTCTCAGTTCAATATGAAGAAATTGCCAACAATGTGCTTCAAACGGTTGCTTCAATAGCACCAGAAGAAAAGTGTCTCAAGCAGACAAAAATCTCCAGTGAGACCATTGATTTAATGAAGAAACGGCGGGCAATGAGAAATGCAGGCAGTCCTTTTGGCAGGGTCGACTACACTGAGCTCTGCAAAACTATAAGAAAACGTATCAGAGAGGACACGCGCCGATTCAACATGCAGCTAGTGTAAAAAACCCTGGAAGAAAACACAGGAATTAACAAGGCTAAACAGAAGCTGGGAAACAAAAGAACGCAAATATATGCCTTAAGGCATGAGGATGGCACAGTATGCAGGACGCGTACGCAAATATTAGAGGTTGTCAGAAAATTTTATTCCCAGTTATATGAAGATCAGAACTAATCAAAGACAACAATACTCACGGAAGAGCAAATGCCAGATATCCTAATGGAGGAAGTAACAAATGCTATAAAATCGATGAAAAATGGCAAGGCTCCATGAAAGGACAGTGTAACTGTCGAAAAGCTGGTGGTTTGTGTTTAAAAGCAGACTCCCACTTTGCCTGAAAAGAAAAGTCTTCGATCAGTGCGTTCTACCCGTTAAGACATATGGAAATGAAACCTGGACACTCACATCCCAATCAATTCAAAAACTTCGGGTAGTACAGAGGGGAATGGAAAGATGTATACTTGGCATTACAAGACGAGCCAGAAAGTCCTGCGCATGGATCAGGGAACAGACGAAAGTCTGTGACATCATTGGAAGAGTAAAGCGATTGAAATGGAGATGGGCCGGCCATATAGCGAGGCGATGGGATGTCAGATGGACCAAGGAGGAGTGGATACCGCTTGATCGCAAACGTCCGCGAAGAAGACCGAAAGCACGATGGATTGATGACATCGACCAGAGTGGCAGAGAAAAGCCCAGGACCGTAAAAGTTGGAAACATGCTGTAGAGGCCTTCATCCAGCAGTGGATCGACACGGGCTGATGATAATGATATATATATATATATATATATATATATATATATATATATATATATATATATATATATATATATATATATATATATATATAAAATATGGCCAGTTGACTTGGTCTTGCTCTGTTCGTTTATATTCAGCTGTCTCCTTGCGGTGAACTTGAGTCCAGTTGACGACGGTTGATTTGAAACGAAGGCAATACGAAGTCCGGATGAAAGTTTTCTGTTCTTCACACAAGGGAGCCCACCCACCCAGTTATTCGGAATCACAAAAAATAAAAATAAACTCTTAAACTGTGAAAAGGTTTATCTTTGCGAAAATGACTCAGTAATAGTAATAACATAGGGCGAAATGATGTTTGTAACATTGATAAGAATGTTCTTTTTGCATCATTTAGGTAGTTATTAAAACACTTATTCACAGAAATTGCCTAGCAAGTGCCATTTTCCTGTACCTGCTTCTCCTTTATATCATGGAGTAATTGAAAATGACACGCTTTTTCTTCTATATGGTATTTATACATTTTTTGTAATTTATTTTTTACTGATTTTTTTAGGTAGTTTCACTACCACATCTTGTACGAGGGTTGCTATTTATGTATCCGGAATAACAAATAAAAACAAACATTTATCCCCCCCTAATATCGTCCCCGGGGTGATATTTAGAACTTCGTCTTACTCACAAGAGTCTTTTCTATAACTTTTTCTATATTTATTTAGTTTACTTTTAGATGCCAAGAAAAAAGCTATGGGATCCTGAAGCAATGAAAAAAGCTGTTGAAGCTGTATGAACGAAAGAAATGGCTTATAAAAAGGCAGTTAAGTTATTTAACGTTCCGAGAGCTACTTTGAAAGATTACGTAAAAAAAATCTCTAGAAGATCTACTTTCTAGAAAATGGGAATTGGCTTACAAATGGAGAAGAATTCTACGACTTTCCAATTGGCTATTAGGAATAATATTCCTCACCCATTTTCACAGACTAAAAAAAAGGCAGGTAAAAAATGGATCAAGCTATTTATGACACGTCATCCCGACTTGTCATTTCGTAAACCAGAGTCATTACAACGAGCTCGTGTACAAGACTTTACTGTAGAAAATGTAAGACTTTTTTTGATATATTGAAACCTGAATTGCAAAAGATTAACGCCAACCCTAATAAAACATTCAATGTGGACGAAACTGGAATTAGCACCATTCGACATAAAGTTGGAAAAATCTTGATTATGAAAGGCAAAAGAGAAGTTGTCTGCTGAAAGGGGAGCATTGTGACTTGTAAGTCAGCTTCTGGTCAGTTTATTCCTCCATTAATTGTCTTTCCAAGAAAAAACATGAAAGCTGAACTACTTGATGGAGCACGTCCAGGCACCATTGGTGGATGGCATCGGTCTGGTTGGATCCAACCTGAGCTGTTCACAAAATGGCTATCAAAAAATCTTGATAATCGCTTTATTCAACGAGCAGGTGAAGACTACCCTCCACCTCAGGCGCCCAAAAATATATTTGTAGAACTTCCACTTTACCGTTAAAGCAATTGTTGTAGAAATAGTAACAAACTTAGGGTGTTTTTGATTATTATTAATAATAAACAACTGTTCTCCCTATTCTTTGACTTTTTATTTATTATGATACTCGTAATATTTTATTTTTCTACAATTTTTTTACAAAAAGGGGGGCGATATTTGGCGACTTATCGATCAATCGATTCGATCTTATCGATTTTTTCTGGCACGACAACCGATTTTGGATGACCTTCGAATTTGTCTGTGAGTAAACGATGGCCAGGACTTAGTAGGACTAAAAGTGGAAGTGACGAAGCTGAAAAGTTTATTGAGATAATCCACATCGAAAGTCGTAGTAAATCATCGAACATTTTCACGAGTTAATTCCATTATTTGATGGAGATGAAATTTTCAAGTCACTACACAACGCAAATAGCGTCCATATAACAAAAGTTTCTAAGTACGTATACAGTCAACAATGTCAAATTTTGCGAAGTATATATCAGATGGCGCCTATCCACACCATTGTTTATTTTTTTTCTTCTTTATTTGGGTTTTTCGCCACGATCTAAAACTGAAAAAACATCAAAATATCTGCTCTTATGTAAATAAAAAATCACTGGGCAAAACAAAAAACCAAACGGAGACACATTTCTCAGTGATTCTTTTTTGTGATAAATTTGCTTAACGAACAAAATTTCAAAAATATAAAAATGTTCTAAAAAAATATACAAACTTTCAACGTTAACGCTTCGGGAAGTATTCTCCTCCCGTTTTCGAAACGAACCTAAAAATAAAGTATATTAATTTTTATAAATTATGAAAAGATAGAAAGTAAATATATTTTTTGTGTATGTCAATGATACTTACATTGACAATTAGTTTTTAATGACAGTGACATACTACCAAAAAAAAATTTTTTATAGACAAATCGTTTAAAATTTTTGATACCAGACAAAACAGACAATTTATTAATAACAATAATAACTCTCAAATAATTAACCTCACAATTCCTTATATCTACGATATTTTTGACACAATTAAAAGAGTAGGACATAAATAAAACATAAGAACTACATTTAAAACAAAAAATACTCTTAGATCTCTATTAACAAAAACTCAGCCAAACAACACCCAACAAAATTCCCTGCGATGTAGCAAATTCTATATAGGTGAGACATCTAGACCGTTAGATGTTAGAATAAAAGAACATAAAAACCTTCTTAGAAAGGGCGATTTTAATAAATCTAGAATTTGTCAACACGCATAGGAATCGGGTCATAAAATCAATTCGAATAATTCCAAAATGGTATTTAAAGAATCGGTAACAAAATACAGAAATTAAATGAAACCGCTATAATTAATTGAAATAAAAATAAATGTATTGCTGTCTTCCGTAGATTTAAATTCAATATGGTTCCCGATTCTAAAGAATACAATTAAAAACACTTAAGAACTTCAATAAACAATCACACGGTAAACACACGGTAAAAACACGGTAAACCCAATAAATCACACTTCAAAGCCAGCCGAGAAAAGAATAGGCGATATTGCGTCACCCTGCCGTACACCTCGTTCTATATTAATTCCCACTTCAAGATCATCAAGGTGAATTGTGGCTGTAGCTCCATCATATATCGATTCTAATAGATTTACATAGGCTCTCTCTACACCTTGGCTAAGCAGTGCATCCATTATCGTATGCTTTGAGATGGAATCAAATGCTTTTTCGTAGTCGATAAAAGCCAAGCACAGTGGCATGGTGTATTCGTTGTGCCTTTCTATGACCTGCTGTACAACCTGGATGTGATCCATTGTACTGAATCCACTTCTGAATCCTGCTTGTTCTCTTGGTTGTGCGACATTCAGTTTTTTTAATATTCTTTTAGAAATTATCTTAGTGAAAACTTTATATATTTATATATATATTTATATATTTATATATATATATATATATATATATATATATATATATATATATATATATATATATATATATTTATATATTTATATATATATATATATATATATATATATATATATATATATATATATATATATATATATATATATATATATATATATTTATATATTTATATATATATTTATATATTTATATATATATATATATATATATATATATATATATATATATATATATATATATATATATATATATATATATTTATATATTTATATATTTATATATTAATATATATTATATATATATATTAATTTATATTTATATATTTATATATATATATATATATATATATATATATATATATATATATATATATATATATATATATATATATATATATATATATATATATATATATATATATATATATATATATATATATATATATATATATATATATATATATATTTATATATTTATATATATATTTATATATTTATATATTTATATATATATATATATATATATATATATATATATATATATATATATATATATATATATATTTTTTTTTTTTTTTTTCTTTTGGTAGTATGTCACTCTCATTAAAAACTAATTGTCAATGTAAGTATCATTCTCATACACAAAAAATATATTTACTTTCTTTCTGTCTTTTCATAATATATAGAAATTAATATACTTTATTTTTAGGTTCGTTTTGAAAACGGGAGGAGAATACTTCCCGAAACGTTAACGTTGAAAGTTTGTATATTTTTTTAGAACATTTTTATATTTTTAAAATTTTGCTCGTTAGTCAAATTTATTACAAAAAAGAATCACTGAGAAATTTCCGTTTGGTTTTTCGTTTTTCCCCAGTGATTCTGTCATTAATAGCAACCCTCGTATATAAAGTATCATTTAAACCATCTTAATAATCCTTCATAGTAAATAATCGAACTCATCAAACGTGGATTCTAAAAGGTAAAATTTGTTGTTTCTTTTAAAGACGGAGCTAGCCATCCGGTACAACGACATCTCGCCGTTGGAGAACCATCACTGTAGCGTGGCGTTCCGAATACTGGAAAACGAAGACTGTAACATTTTCAAATCGTTCAGCAGCGAGGATTTCAAGCAGGTGCGAGAAGGAATGATCCGGTGCATACTGGCGACGGACATGGCTCGACACAACGAGATACTCACCAATTTCCGAGAAATCCTATCCAGTTTCAATTATAACGATAAGGCCCACGTAAATCTGGTAAGAATAAGTCAAAATTAGAATGTCAGAATGGACACTTTGTTATTTACGACACAATCTATACAAATTCTGGAACAAAAACATACAAGAATATAAAAGTTTAAAGAATAAAAAGAATAAGTTTAAAGAACATGGTATACAATCTTGCTCCCGCCGTTTTTTTCTCAAAATTCAAGACTTTATTGTAAAAAACTGTTTATCATAAATGTGTATTTATGATTCAAAGTATTGTCCATCATTGGCCACTACTTTCTTCCATCTTTCAGGCAGCATTCGAATCTCGCGTTGAAAAAACTGGTCATCTCTTGAAGCGATCCACGAATCGATCCAATTTTTGACTTGTTTATAAAACCAGAAGTGCAGGTCAGCCAGGCCGTGTGCCATCGATCGAAACAGGTGATAGTCAGAGGGAGCAACGTCTGGATAATACGGCGGGTAGGGTAGGACTTCCCATTTCAACGTTTCCAAGTATGTTTGGACGACTTTCGCAACATGGGGCCAAACACTGTCATCACTTTATCGTGTCTTTCGCTGTATTGCGGCCCTTTGTCTTTCAATGCTCGGCTTTTTCAATTAATTGCCTTTGAAAACGATCGATGATATCGTTCTTCTTTCACAAGACCCAGAGAAGCTGCAAAGACACATACAACAGCTGCAAAGGACTGGGGAACCATTTGGCTTGAAAATAAAGCAGAAGAAGAGTCAGGTCATGTTCAATAAATTTGCTGAGGATTTCTATTTTAGGAACGGATTTGGAACTTGTGGATCACTATATATATATATATATATATATATATATATATATATATATATATATATATATATATATATATATATATATATATATATCTTGGGCAGAGGGTTTTAATGGAAGGGGATACCGTCCAGGAGGGGGAACGACGCGTTAAATATGGCTGGCAGGCTCAACATAGTGTTTAAGAGCAAACTACCACTTTGCCTGAAAAGAAAAGTCTTCGATCAGTGTGTTCTGCCAGTTATGACATACGGAAGTGAGACCTGGACAATCACATCACAGTCAGTTCAAAAACTTCGAGTAGCACAGAGGAGAATGTATGTTTGGCATTACTAGACGGGATAGAAAGACCTGCACATGGATCAGAGAACAAAGGAAAGTGAGTGACATCATTGGAAGAATAAAGCAATTGAAATGGAAGTAGGCAGGCTATGTAGCGAGGCGATGGAACGAAAGATGGACCAGGACGGCGGTCCTGGACTGGCAGAGGAGAGCTCAGGACCGCGACAGTTGGAATCATGCTGAAGAGGCTTTCATCCTGCAGTGGATTGATATGGGTTGATGATGATGATCGCTATTTATGGTTTTTGCATCATGATAAAGCACCATTACACAGGGCAATAATTATTCGTCAATTTTTTTGCTAAAAATTAAACAAGTCGGTTCCACAAGCACCATATTCACCAGATATGGCACCGTGTGACTTTTTTCTGTTATCTTGATCGAAATATCAACTTTGTGGGTGCGATAGAAAGCAATTCAAGAAAGAGGGAAACTTTGAAGAAATCAAAATAAGTTTGGTTAGGTTATTATTTATAAAGTCCACTTACTTTTTGATATATGTAGTATATATCCATATTTTGGAGTATATCTCGTATATAATATGACCTATTATCAAAAGCACATTAATTTTACATGATGTTTCACCTAAACTAAAACAATTCACCCTTAAGAAAAGCGGACGGCCGTAGGTTAGGTAAATTTCTTCGAACTTCAAGCCTTATAAATAATTTAAAATAAGATGCCTAATTCTTTCACTAGAACAAAAACAATCTTCTAATAGTTCTAATTAGATAAGACACCTCTAATAAGATATTCGAAGATGGAACTTTATTTGCAGGAAGCGGATTAATTCTGCATTAAAATTCTAAAATTTGGGACGAAACTTATAAAAACTTATACGTACTGAAAACTTTCGAACAATCCTTATTCAACCTGTTCGACAAGTTTCCTCGGCCGGTTCAATGGGCCGCCGAGAAAAATCATTATTCATTCCATATCGGACTAAATTTAATTCAGTTTCTGTTTTCTTTCAAACAAAGTTTAAGATGATTGCTTAGAATAATAACAAAGAGGAAATGGATCGTCTTATTTAGTTAACACGAGTCTAAATATTTTCCTTCTCCTTCTTCTTCTGATAGGGCAAGGCCTGTGTTTTACTGGGGTCTTTCTTCCTGTGAAATTGATGTCCAGCTGTCTCGCTATCTTTTATTAGTTTGGACTTAAAAGATGTTTCGGTCAACATCACTAAGTCAACAGGTTCAAAAGACGAAAGAAGAAAATGACGAAAATTCGTTGAATGTTTTAATTGATGTAGTAGACAATGGTAATGTTTCTATGTAACACTTAGGTTTAAATCATAACATGTGTAGACGGTCAGTGCAAAAAATAATAAAAAATATCCTTACAAAAAACAATTACTACAAGAATTAAATGAAGATTATTTTGATCCAAGAGTTGAGTTTTGCCAAGTTATGGTAAATGCCAGCCAGCAGACACAACTATAGATACTGGGCTGATTCTAATCCACACTAGACGAGGCAGATTTATACAAAGTATCAACAAAAGTTAAATGTTTGGATAGGATTTAGTGGGAATAATACTAAAGGACCTTATTTCATTGATGGCAACTTGGTAGCAGATAAGTATTTAGGTATATTGGAAGAGAATATCGTCTCTCAACTTTTGCGTCTGTTTCCGAATTTAATTAACCAAAACCAGGAAATATGGTTACAGCAAGATGGTGCACCAGCATAATATGGCAGTATCGTTAGAAATTTTTACTTAACACTACTTACCCAAACCGATTGATCGGTCGACGAGGAGCTATCAAATAGCCGGCAAGGTCACCAGACTTTCCAACACCCGTTTTTTTTTGTGGAACTATTTAAAATGTCGAGTTTACATTAATAGGCCAGAAAATTGAAGATGAAGATCTCAAATTACCATCCTCCACCCATCCCTTCAATTGGAGGGCATATGTTTTGTCTCTTGATGTTCCAGACTCTTCAGGGTCCGATATATGCTCTCTCAGCAAGAATAGGGAGAAAAAATCAGAAAAATCAGAAAAATCGAAATATCTCTTGACATGTCAGAGATATCGATTTCGGGTTTTCACTGGACGATTCCTCTTTAAATTACCTTTCTTGCCATGTAGTAGAAGCTGTACCATTCCATTTGAAAAAAAACTGAACAAAACTTAAAAAAAAATATTATTGAATGTATACGCCACGTTGCCGTTTCATTTATAAACTAAATAATTTATCTCCCAGATTATCTGATTGTCCCAGCAATTGCTTTTTAAATGAATCCAAATTGAGGAAAACCGGTTAAGGCAAACGGACATTAGATGACTTTTTATCTCCCTAGGTAAAACTCCCCCCACCCCTCTATTCGTGATATTACGACAAAATGTCATAAAACAAAGTTGTAGGAGACAGTTTGCTAATTATAACTGAGAATTTTTCTTATTCGGTTAACACTTGAAAATACACAAAAAAAAAGATTTTTAAAAATGTTTAGCTCGTCACGCCCTCTTGCGGTCGTTTTAGAAGCTTAAAAATATTTTTGGTGAATTTCTCATGATCATTTTTAGTACAATTTTTTTTCCCCCAAAGCTGTGGGATAAATAGTTTTCAAGATACGGCCGCGATCCATCTTTAAAGGGACACCTGGTGTATATATATATATATATATATATATATATATATATATATATATATATATATATATATATATATATATATATATATATATATATCTCCATATCTCCATATCTCTCTCTATCCCCTCGGTCTTACCCGTTTTTTCTCCCCTAGCGACACCTATTAGAATAATCTTTTAGGACACCAGTTGTCGTTCATTCGTATAAGGTGTCCGAATGCGAATATATCACATTTAATTTTAATACTTATAAAAACTTCCAAAACTAACCCTTTTAAATATTTTTTCAGCTCTGTATGGTATTAATAAAAGTCTCGGACATATCCAACGAGGCCCGACCTATGGATATAGCGGAACCCTGGCTAGATCGGTTACTGCAGGAGTTTTTCAAGCAGAGCGATGCTGAGAAGCTAGAAGGCCTACCGGTAACACCCTTCATGGACAGGGAGAAGATCACGAAACCGTCATCGCAATGCTCCTTTATTGGATGCGTGTTGCTTCCCCTGTTCGAAACGTTGGGAGAATTGCTAACGGAATTGCAAGTAAGGAAAACAATGCAGATATTTTTTTATCAAATGCAAACTCTGCAAATCCTGAAGTTATTTTTGTTTACAAAACCATTCAACCAGAGTGCGGTTCTTCGAAAAAGATTATTTTTTACCCCAATGTGGAGTATATATTAAACTGGGCCAAAAAAATCGACTGTTTTTTTTTAAGGGTATACGGAAAATATTTGTGATGACACAAAAAAGGTCTCATTAAAAATTTACGTCAAACAAGCCGTTTCCATGTAACCGTGCCTTGAACTATTTTTACAATTTTCCTTTTCAAATTTGAAATTTTGTAACTAATGAACGAATCAATATTTAAATACATACATACTCTTAAAGAAAATTGAATGCGCTACAAATAAAGTAGTCCAAGTTATTCAAGGTTAAAGTTGAATTTAAAAGTACTTTATCGCTTTACTCAATCTCACTCAATCTTTACTCAATCTCAATCAAATTTTATCTAAAACTCAAGAATAAAGAGTTAGAAGCGGTAATTCAAAAACTGCAAACCAGAATAAACGAACTAAAAGAATCCACTTCTAAACAGACCAGAAATAATCTTAAAAACGCCGATGTTTTACCTAAAACATCAGCGATAAAGCAAAGCGTTAAAACTAATGAAACAGAAAAGACCACAAACACCACACTATCAATCTTAGTGATACAAACACCAGTGATCGAGATCTGTTGAGAACACGAATAAAGAGAAAATCAACAAATCTGCTCGCAGGAAGAGGGATATCAGCAGATGTCCACTCGATCCAAAAGACGAAAGAAGAAGGCGTCAGCTTCCTAAGTAAGCCTACCTTCGGAAGATCCGACCGCTTTTCCTCTGTCCACTTCGTCTACCAAAAACAAATAAGCGTCAATGACAGAAGTGCCAGTGGCACAAGAATCAATCAAAAAGACAACAGCTGCACCAGTTGCTGTCACAACCAAACCCAAGTCGATAGTGCTGAATGACAAGTCAACATTCCAGAAAGTCATGACTATCCTGAAGAAGTCCAAAATAGCTATAGGGCCAGCTAAAACGAGGCGGGACGGAGTCCTTATGGTCCCCGAGGCGGAATCTGACAGAAAAGCCATCATCGAGCTTTTCAACGAGATAGAGTATTCATTCTCAACCCCAACCTCTGGAAATAGGAAGCTACGTGTCCTAATCAAGGGCGTGTTGGAAACTATCCCAACTGACGATATCAGAACAGAGCTTCAGCTTATGAGTTTCCATCCTTCTGCCGTCACGAGATAGCGGAATAAAAAGAAAAATCCCATTGCGATCGTACACGTAACCGTACCTCGCAATGAGAAAACCATCATAAAGATGAAACGACTCTACCATCAGCCCGTCAGAGTAGAGGAGTAGAGAAAAATAAGTCCGCTACGAAGAAACACCAAAAATCAAGTGAAAAGGTCACTTGGTCCGCAGCACCAAAATCAAGTGAAAAGCTCCAAACCCAACTCCCGAGCCGGCTTACAAACAAGCTTCAGAGAATCTTGGTTCCAAATTCAGAAGCAATTAGAACCTTTCATCAAACATCAAAGTCAGTAGGAACTAACACCAAAACCAACGCCGCCATCGGGAACCCCAAAATCAAGAAACGCGATTGCTTACTATTTTTCGCCGGTCTACGAGCCTTGCGACCCGAGTCCGGAACAGCGAAGATATTCTTCATCAACTTCACTTTTCGCCGACAAATGTCGGTACTTCCTGGTCTAGAGAGAAGCCCCCTGACAAACAAAACTTTAAATTTCATGAAGTAACCTCAGTAGAAACATGTAAGAGTCTCAGGACGAACATAAAACCCTGGCAGTAGAAATAGGAAAACTCCCATGAAAACAGAGAGATTAAAAAAAAATATTAACGTGCTATGAAGAAATTTTGTTTGTGAAGAAAAAATCTTTGTATGAATTTATGAAGCCCTCTACATCAAAATAACTTCGATTTATGTTTTTGCATTAAAATAATATAATTTGTTTAATTATCTAAGATTTGAATGCACAATTTTCTTCTAAATTATTGTTTTTTTTAACTCTTGGTCCCAGTTAAACAAAATTTGTATGGATTCAAAAAAAGTTTACAACCTATTCCAGCGTTGTACTCACATCACGAAATACCTCTACCCTTTATTGCTCCAAAAGTTAATATCATCAGAAAAGATTACAAGAAGACACTGTAAACAAGTTTTTCGTTCTGAGATAAATAACAAGTAATTAAAGTAAAACCTGTATCAGTCCAGAAATTTTTCAGAAATGATTTCTACCAGTAAAGAAGCAAAATTTAAATATTTATAAAGTATCTCGTCCCCTAAAATAAAGGAACGGAAATGTTTTGAATAAAATTTCTTTTCAAGTTTGAGTTTTTGATTATTTCTTGTGCGAAAGGAGACCAATTAATTTAACGAAATTTAATAATTATGCTAATGGATATCGTTCTGCTCCCTCCGAAAAACGAAATTGAAATAGTCCGCCCGGTTTTGTCTTGTCTTTAGTGTTCGCTGTTGCTTTTCGCGATCACGCAAATATTCAAGATAACTTTCGATTAGTTTTAGTTTAATTACATATATAGGGTGCGACAGAAAAAAACCCTGTAAAGGTTAAATCGACTTCTGTCACTGTTTTTTTTTGCATGATATTGTTAATGGGAATCATATTATAATTAAAGGATGTTGCAATAACAGGGCAAGATTTGAATTACCCGCCATTTTGTTTGACATGATTCGAAATGTCAAGAATTGTGACAGGTCGATAAGAGGCAGATAGGAGTTAATAAGCATGGAGCGTTACACGATACAGCAGCGTGTCCTTATTGCTAAACATTACTATCAAAATGATGAAATTTTGGTTGCTAAAACTATTGTTGAATGTAACGCCACCTCCCGGTTTCATTTATAAACTAAATAATTTATCTCCCATATTATCTGATTGTCCCAGCAAATGCCTTTTAAATGAATCCAAATTGAGGAAAATCGGTTAAGGCAAACGGACATTAGATGACTTTTTATCTCGCTAGGTAAAACTCCCCCCACCTCTCTATTCGGGAAATTACGACAAAATGTCATAAAACAAAGTTGTAGGAGAGAGTTTGGTAATTATAACTGAGAATTTTTCTTACTCGGTTAACACTTGAAAATACACAAAAAAAGATTTTTAAAAATGTTTAGCTCGTCACGCCCTCTTGCGGTCGTTTTAGAAGCTTAAAAATATTTTTGGTGAATTTCTCATGATCATTTTTAGTACAATTTTTTTTCCCAAAGCTGTGGGATAAATAGTTTTCAAGATACGGCCGCGATCCATCTTTAATGGGACACCTGTTCACGATCACGCAAATATTCAAGACAACTTTTGATTAGTTTTAGTTTAATTACATATATAGGGTGCGGCAGAAAAAACCCTGTAAAGGTTAAATCGACTGCTGTCACTGTTTTTTTGCATGATATTGTTAATGGGAATCATATTATAATTAAAGGATGTTACAATAACAGGGCAAGATTTGAATTACCCGCCATTTTGTCTGACATGATTCGATATGTCAAGATTTGTGACAGGTCGATAAGAGGCAGATAGGAGTTAATAAGCATGGAGCGTTACACGATACAGCAGCGTGTCCTTATTGCTAAACATTACTATCAAAATGGTGAAATTTTGGTTGCTAAAGTACCTAACCAAATTTATCAACTGTGAAAAGAATAATCGAAAAATTCGAAAATGCTGGTTCAGTTATTGATGTGAAACACACGACACGAGCTCGTAGTGGTCGTTCAGAACAAAACATCACGGCAGTTCGTGAGGGTGTTGCCGAAAATCCAGGATCCTTTGGTGGCGAGCACAAGAATTGAACATTTTAGCAGCCACTCTTCACCCTATTCTCACTAAAGATTTGCATCTCTTCTTCAGCCACAAGGCCTCTTTTCATATTGATGGCTTGGTTAATAGGCACAATTACCGCATGGGGCATTTCACATGAAGTGGACAACGAAAAAAAAGTGAGGTTATGAAATTTGTTCATATTGGGTATATTTATACTTGTAGGGGATATGAACGTGTACACAGAACACGTATAATAAAATATTAAAATAGGACGAGAGCTAAAGTAGAAATAACTGAATGGATTGCTGCAATTAAAGAGGACCTAAGATCAGCAAATATTACACAAAGTGAAATTCACGATAGAGGCTGTTTCAGATACAAGGTTGACGTTTGGAGGGAGGGTTTGACCAGGGAGAAAAATGTAGGAAGTCTGGAACAACTTGGTCTGACGGAAGGAAAAAAGCTCATAGCAAAAGAATGAAATTAGTATGAGCGCAAAGGAAGGCTAACAACAACAAACGTCTCTAATTGTACTTCGCGTGGTCCACCAAGGCCCATACGTGAATAATAATAATAAAAGGTCCTGTAGAAGACTTCTAAACACAAACTTCAATTATGAATATCAATTCTTCTATTGGAACCTTTGGTGTGAAACACTAAACTTGAAGAGATGTACCACTAAACACCAAATCACATTTTTTTAACTTCTCGACGCACGTTTCGCTAACCATGTTAGCATCATCAGGAGATTATTTAATTTGCAACGTGCGTCGAGCAGTTCACAAAAAGTGATTTGGTGTTTAGTGGTAAATCTCTTCAAGTTTTGTTTATTCTTTTGAATAGTTTGACTTTCTTTTTACCTTGTGTATCATTTTCTTTTATATTATTTCGTTTCAATTTAAATATAATTTTCATGTTGACTGTGCATCTTTTTGTGTACCCAATGTTTGCCAACAAACATTATATATTAAGTAATGTAACATTATTAAATATTTTAAAAAAACATTTGATAATCTAGTTTGTAATTTTTAATAATTCTTAAATCCAAAATAGACAATACTCCATATAGATTAATAATTGCTTTCTAAAACATGAAATTTACATAAGTGAATTGACGTTACAGTTTAATTTCTTCTAGTAATTGGTTTCTCCTTTCTAATAATTCAATTCTCCTTTCTAATAATTCACTTCTTCTTCCTTTACACTCCAACTACTCTCTCTCAACCTTCAAGATTTGCTCTAATTTGTATTTTTCCAACTCCAGTCTTTCTTCTTGATAGTGCTTCCTATCTAAACGCATTTCTTCAACAGTTACATTCTTATACTTTGTAGTCTGTAGCGGTTTCCTTATTTTCATTGGTGTATTTGCAGGGGTCGTTGGTGTTTTTTTTTTAATAATTATATTTGCATCTTTGACTTCCAAGTCTGGATCAACATTTTCAGTTTCACTTGCAACTCCCAAACTCTTCATTAGATGATTTACTTGTTATATGCTTGATGAGCTGAGTACGATTTCTGGGTTTGAGCTTTTTTTTTCTAAAAATGGCATTAATTTCTGTATAAAATTCAAAATATTTCCTTCCTCTTCCACTTTGATATATAAACAAAAGCTTCTATGTAGAAGGTTCTGGCTGTAACAGCACAAATATAAATATATAAACCGCACACAGAAATGTCACTCAAAATAAGGGTTCTGGCAAGTAAAAATCTCAAACCGTTTCCGATTAAGTTTAAGGACGAACATACGCAGTTAGTCAATCCATCAGACTGGTTTCAAACCATTAGAAATCTATAGTTATTATATACATTTTTTTTAAGGATTTCATCATTCAACCAGTACGTGAAGCCCTAGATTACTACAAAAGACTAAATGAAATGACGAGAGAAGAAAGACTGCATCGTAAAAGTATAGTGACCGAACTGGCAACCGATCACAATTCCTCTAGTCCGGACAGCGCAAACAACTCCACATTACCCAAGTCCAATTCGAACATCAGCTTCAAAGCAAAATCCACCGCTTTCCAACAAAACAGATCCAGGTACGTAACATAAGGTCGTTCGAAAAGTTCTCGGAGTAAAAAATGGTAAAAAATCATAATATGGAATATATCAAACATCAAAATTGTATACGTGTGAAGTAGAGGTTTGAGATGCAGAAAGGTCCAGTTCCAAAAACAGGACGAACTTTTGCACCACTACAATATTATTTTTTAATATTCGCACGTCGATTGTCTTGGAAATTATCTGGTTATTGTTTCAGATCTCGTTCAACAGATGAAGAAGAGAGTTACACCATTACCGGCGACAATCTCCTACCGCCCCACGAAGACCAAAGCCTGGAGGACGTACAAGAGGATCCAGAAAGCGGAGATTCCGAGACAGCCAACGAGGTCGAAGTGTCAGAGAAAACGCTCAAATTTAAAATATCCACCGAGTGCAGTGTACCAACAACCGGCCGCAAAAGTTACCCCGGTTCGAGGAAAGGCAGCCGGGAAAGAGGTCAATACTTTAACCATTCCGATTTAGCCCGCATGATGCAGAAAGGTAAACTGAAGACGTCAGCCTTCAGTTTCGACCATCACTACTTATCCGACAACAAGAAGCTTTCCTTTGACAGTCCGGCTTTTTTAGACGAGTACGCGCTGACGTTAAAGAAGAAATTCGAGGATGGTCTTGCGGATCAAGACGGAGCCGAAGATGAGTGCATCTTGTCGAAAGAAACGATCAATTTGAACAAGAGAAATTCCGAACATTCGGTGAAAAGTGACGAAAAACGAAGCATCCTGAAAAGTTCAGACAATAAGAATCAAAATCGTCTGGGTAGTGGGGAGAATTCAGACAGCGCCAGAGCAAGCCCGAAGAACAATGTGTTGAATAAAAAATACAAATATTCGGATCAGAGCGACAACGACATCACCATAATAGGGCAAAAAGACGAGAGTAAACAAGAGGCAAAATCAAACAAGTCTATAATGTCCAGATTTCGTCAGTTCACCGATCGGCTCGGACTCTCGCAGGAATCTAAAGTCAGACACACCAAAAACAACAACTGCGCGAAGAATTCACCGAGAAAAGGTAAGACAGACTTAGAGTCGGGTTGTTGTAAAAGTTTAGAGGACTTAGATAGTAGAAACGTGAGCATGCCCCCAACTCCTAGCACCACGCTCACCACGAAAGCACGCAAAGGATGGAAATGTTTTATTTTAGGCAAGGAAAAGTGCTGGTCTACGGAGGCAGGCGCAGACGAAGATGTGGATCATCGAGAAGCACCATCCACGTCGCAATTGGACACTAACTGCACCACCACCACCACCCCCAACCCCTTGGATTCCTCGTCAAACAAACGTGTTAGTGCTACGGAAGAGACTCATAAGGATTTTTTAGAAAATAGCTTGACGGATAAGTGTAGAGTGAAGGTGACCGAAGTAGACAGAGAGTCGAACGTAATTTGACAAGAGATCAACATTCCCGAAGGGGAATGCTTCACTAGATATTTATTCTGTCACTGCTGTACATATAGGTCTAATTCCCGAGATGCTGTTTAAATATTTCCGTTTCTGTGTTCTATTTATTCGTTCGTTATTTATTTAATAAAAAAAATCTACTCATTTCACATAGATTGATATTTTTTCAAACATTTAGTTGGTCGTGAACCAGAGAGAGAGAGAGACAGACGAGAATCAATCAGCATATTGCTTTAGGATAAAACGAAAAACAAAGATACAATTAAATCATTAGGTAAAGGGAAAATGCTGCTTTGTCCAGGCAACAGACATCCGCAAAAGCAGAATCATTGATGTCATCATAATCTTAGGAATTTTGTGATATAAGCAACATTTTTTTGGCATAAATAATTGTAAAATCCATTATTTTCTTATGTTTTATTTAGTTTTATATTTCAAATCTACAATAAACCTTTTTCTTGCATTGTTTTCGTAGGAGATATCAGTATAAGTCCACTAGTGTTTGCCCACACTCGACAAATATACAAAACCAATAAAACTAAAACTTTCTATGTTGCTACAGCCCATTAGTGCGCCTTGATCTCCTTCAACCTTCGCATCTGGTACATTGAATCAGTCCAATCTGAGACTGTGTATCAAGTTCTGTTGCAACAATTCTTTTCTGGATTAAAACTGTTAGACCCAAGTCCAACTTACTATATAAAACTACCACTTTATTCATATTAATACATAATTTTATTAATTAATACATAATACATAATTTTTATAATACAACCCACTGTTCTGAAATGAAATTCTTCCTCTTAAGCATTATATAACATTTTCATCTCCTAGTATAATAATTACACAAGAACATCAATAAAACTACTTAACGACGAAAAAGAATGAAAGCAAAATTTTATAAGAAATAAAAATCTGTAACAATACGATATAAACCTGTTCCTTTATTAAAACGAAAATATTTAATAAATATCTTCATTAAAACATCCCACATTCGTAAATTCAAACATAAAACTCAATGAAACGAACTAGTTACTTAAAGAAATCATATTTTTTATTATTTGAAATTAAAAAAAAAGGTATTTTTTATCAAAACAAAATCAAACTTTATGGAAACAAAACTTTCTCCAATAAAAGTTTCAAAACTGGTCGGATTTTATATCAAAGAAGAAAAGTTGTTCCAGATTGAAGAAGTTTATTTGTGAGGTGCCCAAAATAAAATAAATTATTTGAAAAATGCGACCATGTTCTAAACGCGAAGGGAAATTTTCATTTCGAATCTAAGTTTCACTTCAGCAAACACTCTGTGGACTAAATACTGTTAGGAAATATTTATTAAAATAATCTTCCTTATCATGACCGTGAACTCTGTAGCAGAATAAATAAAATATAAGAAAAATACTAAATTCCAAGAGATTTACCACTAAACATCAAATCACTTTCATGGACTTCTCGGTGCACGTTTCGTTAACCATGTCAGCATCATCAGGAAATGATTCAATGTAGTTTTAAAACTAAACTATATTCTGTTTATATAACAACGATGCCTAACGAGACGTCACATTAATAACTCAGGTCTACAGTGGATTTGGTGCTGGAGAAACTAAAACTGTTTTTGAATATGCCTGTTATATTTGCTACATTGTACATTTCTGGGATACGAGAAGATTTTTCACGGGGTATTAAAGCCTTTTAAAACACCCTTAAAAAATATATATGTTTGACTCCAATCTAAAAATGTGTCCGTCTAAAAGAATCACAACAGAAGCAGAATCAAGAATATTTAATAAGATAATCAATGTAGTAAGCGAGAAAAAAATCTAATGGTATCGCCATTTAGGCAGGGTGAAACGGTATGGGTTTTTTAAATTATTTTTAAGTTATAAAGAAATGATTTAGAGGACACCCAAGAGAAAAAACTCAATTTGGGAAATAACGGACACCCTAATGTATACGAAGTTTATCCCGTAGTATATTCTTACAGCTAAAACAGTGCACGCCTAATATTTCCATAAAACGATTCCGCTAAACTACAATAAAACGGAACGTATACATTATTCCTTTTGTAACCCTTCCGGGGGAAAATAAATTCGTATTTTACCGTTTGCGAATGAGGGCAGTTCTGTTTGAACAATCTATTTCACAAATTGTGGACCCCGAGCTTCAAAACATGAATATGTGTATGGCATATGTTGAGTTTACATATCTAATATAACTACAATGTTTTGTCTTTTAGTGTTGTATATTTTTACATACAATTCGGTTTAGTTAAACCACGAACTATTTAAAGACGAATATGGTAACTAGGACTAGAACATTAGGACTCTACAAGGATTGATTAATAAGTACCCGCATTTGAAATAAAGACGTAATTTTTTTCACAAATTTATTTTTATTTCTCCTTTTAGGTCTATACGCTTTTTTCGACGTTGGTGCCATTTGTTTAACCCCACGAAAAAATACGATTTTTCAAACTCTCCAAAATACGCATCTGTCTCGGCGATAACCTCTTCGTTTGAGCTGATTTTTTTTCCTGCGAGCCATGTGTTCAAGTTAGGGTACAGAAAAAGTCGCTAGGTGCCAAGTCGGGCGAGTAAGGTGGGTGCCGATGCAATTCGTAGCGCATTTCGTACAATTTGGCCGCGACAATTAAAGATGATCGTGCCGGAATCGCCTGCCTGGCAATCCCATGGTACCGGGTTCGAATCCTGGTATGGGCATGGATGTTTGTGTGCGTATTGTATGTGTTTGTCGGTGTTGGGTCACTAAATAAGGCCTAGAGCGTTGACGTGACTTAAATTAAATTTAAAAAAAATTAAATTATTCCTTTGGCATCCCAAAAAATCGTGGCCATAACCTTTCCGGCTGATGGAACCGTTTCTGCCTTCTTCGGAGCACATTCACCCGGAAACATTAATTTTTTTGCTGCCTCTTAGTCTCTGGCGTGTAATAATGTATTCAGGTTTCATCAACGGTGACGATTTGACGTAGAAAGTCCTGCGGATTTCGCTTAAAGCTGTTCCATCACTGCTTTGACATTGTTAGTCGTACCCGCTTGTTGTCCACCGTGAGAAATCGCGGCACCCATCGGGCAGACACTTTCCTCACACCCATCTTATCATTTAAAATCTTGATTGCCGTTGCGTACGAGACACCTACGATCTCAGCTATTTCGCACACTTTCGTTAGGCGATCAACAAGAATCATGTCTTTTCGACGATTTTCTCGGTAACTACGCCTGACGGGCGCCCTGGCGGTTTTTCATTGAAAACAGTTGTAGGACCACGCTTAAACTCGTTAAACCGATATCTCACGGTTGTCATAGATGGTGAAGGGTCCCCACAGACAACATCCAACATCACTTTTATTTATTCGCATGTTTTTCCATCCAAAAAGAAAAAAAACGAATGACGGATCGATATTGCCCTATTTACATTTTATATAAATATATTATATATGGTACTTATTGATCAACCCTCGTATATACCATTTCAGACGAGATTTTTAATTATACGGTTGTTTGGAAAGTGTTTTTCACCGTCTTCGTATTTCTGTGTCAGTCAATATATTTTATCAGTTTTTTTTAAATAAAACTTCCAAAAATTATCATTTTTTATACAAAGACCAAAAAATTCACGGGGATTGTTTACTAGTCGCTCTTTTAACGTTTGTAATGAAAAATCGGTATTGCACTAGTAAAATGTATTTCGACAAATGTATGTATGACATATTACACAAGTCTTCAGTGTATTTACTGTCGGAAAGACTAAAACTGTTTTTGAATGTGCTCGTTATGCCGGTTCTAAGCTTTTTTTTTCTTGATTTCTCCGAGTGAGTCTCTTCCAGCCACTCACGCATAATACTTCAGCAGTAATCAGCCATTATGTATTCATTCCATCGACCCTGGTATCTTTCTTCCATATTTTTTTAGGTCCTGATGAAATATCTCTCCTTGTTCCTCACTGCAAGAGCCAAGGTTGTCCGGAAACTTGTCCAAATGATTCTGGAGGTAATGAACTTTGATGCTCATGTTACATCCAAACTTTCTGGAATTTTCCAGCATGTTTTGCACTAATTCGCGATAATTTTCGGACTTATAATTCCCTAGGAAATTTTTGGCAACAATGCAAGTGGTATCAATGGAAAGAAAAAAAAGTCGAATATTTTGGTTACTCTCCAATCGAGCTTCAGAGCGTGTGATAGCAGTAATTAACAAATAATTAAGAAAGATGCATGTTAATTACATGTGGCAACGCCGTCAAAGAGGTTATGACGCGCGCGAAATTTAAACATACATCGAATGCGGTATGTGAGGATATCAGTGTCATACCCATTGTTTATTACAAAATATACGAAGTAGTTTTATTAATACAGTTACATTTATTACATAAAGTAACCCAACAAAATATATAGTATATAAATAAATAAACTTTAATATTGAAGATTTTTTAATTATTTTTTTCTTTAGTTTCGAATTAACATTTTTTTTGCATTGGTAACTTTCACAGCACTATTCTCATATTTACCTAAGACTTGCACTATACCTACATACTTATTTGTTTTATATGCGTCTTTAAACATTTCATTGGTCACGTTTAGAGCTGCCATTTTTTCCCTCATATCTTTCAATATGTGTAGTTATTTCGTTGCATTAGGCAATTTTTTGGAAAATTTAATTTTATTGCAAGCATCATCCCAATTCTGAAAAGAACCAAGTAAATAATTTGTTGTAATGATCTCATATTTTGAGTGAAACAGAGTTACAGTAATCATACTTCGATCTCTTTTGCTTTTACGCGACGTTGCCAAATATAAATACTACGAAAGTCAAATAACACAGAGCACACATTCGACACTTGTGGTATCGAAAATACCAGGGCCTGATATTCCCGTATACCAAGATGCGTACGGTTTGCGCATGACGTCACTCGTTGAGTAAAATTCAATCTTCGTTACTAGACTTTGAAATACAATTTAAATGCATTGTTTGGAATTAAGACTTTATATTGAATACAAATACTTTATCAGTGTGGACAACAGACTACAAAATTGTATACAACAGACACGTACACAATTTTATTTGAATTTAAGAAATTATTTACAAAACAAAACAACTTCGATAGTTCGAATAGATAGTTCGATAGTTCGTTTTGTAGATTAATATTATTTATTACGAGTATTTGAAATGTATATAAACAAATCATTTTGTTTCTCAGTTTAAAAATGTATGTAAAAAATAATATACATTGGTTATATAAAATTGCAATATGCAAATTGAAAGTTTTGTAAATATTGGTTTTTAAATGTAACATCCAGCTAAATTCGATATTTTTTTGTCACAATTAAAATATTAATTATTCAACACATATCTAGCCATATTTTATATTGGTATTAACAATGACAACATTTTATTTCCAAAATTTAAAATTGTATATATTTCTTAAGCTTATGTCCATTGTGAATTAGCTATAAGTGTAATTATGTAATAGTTTTAATCATCTTTCTTTTACCTAATTTTACACTTACATTCGCGATCGAAAAAATTGTTTTTTTTTGCTTTATCTGGGCATTCAATGTAGCTACTAAGCATTAAATTATTCAAATAATTTTTGGTCGAGGATTCTCCATTAACAAACTTAAATGTTTGTTCAAGCTGTTTCATTTGTGAAAGAAAATCTTCAGAAGGTTTGTGTAAACCTTCTTTACTTAAATAATCAGTCCAGGTATATTTGGGCGTGTTGGGTCTTTCTAAACTGGAACCGTTTAACTTGAAACATATATGTCCAGCTAAATATTCGAGCCCATCATATTCCAAATATAAAAACTACGAAAGTCAAATAACACAGAGCACACATTTGACACTTGTGGTATCGACAATTCTACCTTAAGTTTCTCCTTGCTCAAACCAGGAAATTTCCTCGATAAATAATTAAAACAAGAACCATTTTTATCCAATTCTTTGACATACTGTTTCATTAGTCCCAATTTTATGTGCAATGGTGGCAAAATTATTTTCTCTGTAGTAACTAACGCTGTATTTATAATATTTTGTTTCCCAACTATCAGGAGTTTTTGTAATCCAAACATCTACACCCAGTGGGGTATAAGAGGTAGTAAGTAAAAAGTAAAGTAGTTTCTCAACTGCCAAATCTTTTCTCCAGCCAATTTGTTTTAATACAATGCTCGCTTTTAGCTATATTATCCCGCAGAGAAAAAAATGGAAATTTCGTGTCATCAATCATTTGTTGACCCAATAAAAAGTTTGTCATTTTTAAACCAGCACATAATACAAGAGATGTGCTTTCATAGTCCTCCTTTAATTTAGTGGAGTGAGTTGCCATTATGTGGTAAAACACACTTCAAACTTCAGTTTGAACTGTTTATAAAAAAGTCTCCATTCATTTGGCTAGTAGTTCAAGAACAGGGACGTATTCTGAATGAGAAACAAGTCTTTTAGCAGATCCCAGATCCCGTTAGGTAATTTTTTTCGGGTAATATCATGTATCTTGACTAAGCAAAAATAACAGTCATCATAGAGACTTTTTGGTTGCCTCAAAATCATGGGCACAGCAAACTTCAATTGACTTCTTTTAGCATTCGTCCATTGCTTTAAATGTTCACTACACATTTTGCAAACATTGTTAAACAACCATGAATTAATTAAATCTGGTTTTTCTAACTTTTTCACCACTTTTTGTCCATACACTAAGGCTAAAGCACCTGCTCCGTTCAGTCCACTTTTTCACTTATTAATATCACATAAATAGAACAAAGTTTAACTGTAGAATTGTTGAATCATGTCCTGATGCTGCTAATATGGTTAGCGAAACCTGCGTGGAGACATTTTAAAAAGTGACTTGGTGTTTAGTGGTAAATCTCTTCGAGTTTAGTGTATCACACCGAAGGTTCCAATAGAAGAATTGATAAGAAAAATATAATTTATATATATTTTGAGGCACGTTTTAGACTATTTTAGGCAATGTTTGGGTTATATGTTAATCCTTTTATTATAAGATGAATACCAAGAAAGGAAAATGCCAAGTGCCAAAAACCTCCCCAAAAAAAAACACAGTATTAGCGATTTACAAGAAAATAAACGTTGGCGTTTTATTTTCCTTAACGACATATAGTTAAAAGATATTTTCTGAAATAAATAAATAAATAATAAAAGGATTAATGACTTGTATGAAATAAAATATGTATTTTTCTCACACTTTTTACTATTTGGTTCTAATTTTGTGTATTTAAATTTTTAAAAAAAATTTTTAAAGTTTCAGTTTTAACATAATTTTTAGATAATGCACGACATAATTTTATTCATCATAAATTAAAAATAAAAAAGACTAAACGATAGGTAATTGAAAAAAAAATATAAAGTCTGACTGCACCATCCAGTTTTGTGGTAGATGATTTGTGTCTATTTGCTTTAACATTTCCTCTACAGGGTGTATCACTACTGATCTCAAGTAGAAATGTCTGAACTCTATCAAACGCTCCTTATTGTTTTTTTTTAAATGTCGTCTTCCCCAGTTTCGTAAAATCTATAGAGTTTTAAAATGGATTTTTTTTTAAGTTCTATCTAACCTATACATATCACAAAATCCAAATTAACAAAAAAAACTTATTTATATAAATATATATGTCCTTCTAATACGCTTCATTTCTACTTCCGAGGACCACTATCGCAAGTCTGTACCTTATATTCAGATATCTGTTAGTTCAATGTATTCCAAAAATTAAAAAAAATATATTATATATAAAATGTAAATTTTATATTTATAAAGATATTTGTGCCTCTTGTACAATTAGTTTATTGCACAATATACGTTTGGGTTTATAGTCAATAGATAATTTTACTTTCTAGATATGTGAAGAGAAAGAAAAACATTTGTAAAAAAGATGGTATATTTGAAAATACCAAATGATTAATGTAAAAAAAAATAAACCAAATAAATGTGTATGAATATAAATAAATGAAAAAAAATTGTTTTATTTACACTGGAAAAAATTTACAAATTTGACAAAATTATTTCTTTTTATTCAAAATACATCCCTTCCGTGTCAATACACCACTTCCTTTCACGATCAGTATGAGATTTGGGAACAGGATATAGTCGCACGCGAAAAATCAAGCGAATACTAGACTTTTAAATTGGAAATTTTTGAAAGGTCTATCTAACCTATATATATATATATATATATATATATATATATATATATATATATATATATATATATATATATATATATATATATATATTAGGTGCGCACAGACCCGCCCGGATCACGCAAAGCACTCCGACTCATCCTCGATTGCTCCTTCCGATCCTCCACACGTCTCTCATCCTCTCTCCATGGACTCTCCCTCTTTCCTCCGTCCACCCTGTCCCCGATCTCCCTGAAACTTCTCTCTCTAATGCAACGTTCCACATACGTACTTTATTTCGGTACGTTCCTCCATCCTCAATATCTGTCGGACCCACCTGTGCCTTTTCCAGATCAACTCCGACCTGTGCGATCCATGGCACTGTCGACTTGACACCTTGTATGTATGTAAGAACTCTGTTGGTGAGTCTTGTCAGTGGGAGTCTACTATGTCTATAGAATTTCAACCTTCCCTTTCCTATGTCCGCCGCTACGTTGGACATTCTCTCTGTGGTCTTTCTGGAATGTAGTCTGTATCCTTCCTCTGTTAGTTTTGGGCTGAGAATGTTCCTCATAATTATACGTTTTTCTTTTAATATGTTTTCTATACCGCTTTTTGTGTGGAGTATAAGTGTTTGGCTTGCGTATAGTAGCTCTGGTTTGATTACTGTTTCGTAGTGTCTTATTTTTGCGTTAGTGAATATGCATTTCTCATTGTAGATATTGTGAGTTTTGCCGTATGCCCTCTTCATCTTCTGTAATCGAGTCTTCTGTGCTATCCTCTCTCCTCCCGTGGGTTCGAGGATCTCGCCAAGATATTTGGAGTGAGTGACTCTATTTATCTTGCCGTATTTGGTGTTCAAATTTTGGACATCTAATTACGAGCAGTAATTACGAGATTTGTAGGCCGACCCTCACTGCACATTCCTTGAAGACTTCTATATGTTTGGTTCAACTACACGACAACTACAGATTCCTCTGTAGTTGTTCACAGCTGTTGTGTCTCCCTTCTTGTGCAGCGGGTATATAAGAGCACATTTCCATTCATCTGGTAAATTTTCTGTTTGCCAAATGTTCGTGATAGTTTGCGTGAGTTCCTGCAGTGAATTTGGTCCAAGGTTTTTCAATAGTTCCGCTGTGATGCCATCTTCACCGGATGTCCTGTTATTCCTTAGTTTACTTATGTGCCTGTGGATTTCTTTCAGTGTTGGTGGTGGTGATTCTGAGTGGGTATAGATGTAATTTTCCTTGGGGAATCTTGTGTCGTGTTCGGGGCAATTGAGGAGATCAGAGAAATAGTGTACCAGCTCCTGACAATTCTCCTGATTGGTTAGCGTAATTTAAGTACGGGCAGAGTAATCTCACATTCCGCTGTCTGAAGCAAAGATTTTGTGGTGTGTATCCACGAATTTCTCTTGCGAAAGTCCTATAAAATTGCGGAAATTCTCCTCTATAGGGTCTAGTTGTTTCATGTACTTCCTCGTAGTTTGCCTGATAACCTTGGCGGTTTGTTTTCTAGTCTCGTCAAAAAACTGTTAACTTTCTGGGGATTTTTTAGTATTGTACTCTTGAAAGGCTCGTTTGCGTCGCTGCAATGCATTTCCATCATCTTCAGCCTTGTCGATCCACGGCAGGATGAAGGCCTCTTCAGCATGTTTCCAACTTGCACGGTCCTGGGCATTCCTCTGCCACTCGGGTCCAATATACTAATGATGTCATCAATTCATCGTGCTTTCGGTCTTCTTCGCGGACGTTTGCGATCAAGCACTATCCACTCCAGGATTGCCTTGGTCCATCTGTCATCCCAACGCCTCGCTATATTACCTGCTCATCCCCATTTTAATTGCTTTACTCTTCTAATGATGTCACATACTTTCGTTTGTTTCCTGATCCATGCGCAGGACTTTCTGTCTCGTCTTGTAATGCCAAGCATACATCTTTCCATTCCCCTCTGTGCTACTCGAAGTTTTTGAATTGATTGCGATGTGAATGTCCAGGTTTCACTTCCGTATGTCATCACCGGTAGAACGCACTGATCAAACATTTTTCTTTTCAGGCAAAGTGGGAGTCTGCTCTTAAACACAATGTTGAGCCTACCAAATGCCTGCCAGCCACATTTAACATGCCGTTCCACCTCCCGGGCGGTATTCCCATCCATTGAAATCCTCTGCCCAAGATATATAAGCTGTCCACAATCTCCAAATCGCTTCCTAAAACTGAAATTCTTCTGTCCTGTGCGAAGTTATTGAACATAATCTGACTCTTTTTCAAGTTTATTTTCAAGCCAAATGGTTCGCCAGCCCTTTGCAGTTCTTGTATGCGTCTTTGCAGCTTCTCTGGGTCTTGTGAAATGAGAACAATATCATCTGCAAATCTAAGATGGTTTAAGTTTGCAGTATTGATCTTTACACCATCCAGTTCCCAATCCATTTTACGGAATACTTCTTCAAGGCCAGGCGAGAAAAGAATAGGCGATATTGCGTCACCCTGCCATACACCTCGTTCTACATTAATTCCCACTTCAAGATCATCAAGGTGAATTGTGGCTGTAGCTCCATCATATATCGATTCTAATAGGTTTACATAGGCTCTCTCTACATCTTGGCTAAGCAGTGCATCCATTATCGCATGCTTTGAGATGGAATCAAATGCTTTTTCATAGTCGATAAAAACCAAGCACAGTGGCATGGTGTATTCGTTGTGCCTTTCTATGACCTGCTGTACAACCTGGATGTGATCCATTGTTCTGAATCCACTTCTGAATCCTGCTTGTTCTCTTGGTTGTGCGTCATTCAATTTTTTTAATATTCTTTTAGAAATTATCTTAGTGAAAACTTCTGTTTAGCCTTGTTAATTCCTTTGTTTTCCTCCAGAGTTTTTTGCACTAGCTGCAGGTTGAATCGGCACGTGTCCTCTCGAATGCGTTTTCTTATAGTTTTGCAGAGCTCTGTGCACTCGACCCTGCCAAAAGGACTACCCGCATTTCTCATTGCCCGCCGTTTCTTCATTAAATCAATGGTCCCACTGAAGACTTTTGTCTGTTTGAGACATTCTTCCTCTGGTGCTATTAAAGCAGCCGTTTGAATCACATTGTTGGCGATTTCTTCATATTGAACTGATAGTTACACTACCTCCGGATCCTGTAACACAGCAAACCGGTTTGACAAAGCAATCTCAAAATCGCTTCCTCTCTCTAGCAGTTTCCTAGAATCCACTTTTCCCTTCTTTGATCTTACCATTCTTTCGCGTTCTCTTCGACAGTTAATCCTAACTTTTGTTCGTACCATTCGGTGGTCACTTCCAACATTAAAATTGTTAAGGACAGTACAATTGGTAAATACTGTTTTATCGTTGGTCATGAAGTAGTCAATTTCACTTGTAAGCCCAGATGGTCCATTTTCTGATGATATTTTTCTTATAGAACGAATTCATAATATATAGTTCTTGTCCTTCAGCAAAATCAACCAATCTGTCACCTCTATTGTCTCTCTCACCAGTTCCATATGGGCCAGTTGCATTTTCGTCAGTTCTTGTTCCAATTCTGGAATTAAAATCACCCATCAGGATTTTGTATTTACATTTCTCCTTGTATAAAAGCTGGACCACATCATCCCTATGGCTTATAGTTGGTGCATAAGCTTGGACGATTTGAAGCCTAAACTTTTTATACAGCTGAATGACGCATTGGGCTAGTCGGTCAGATGTACTTTCAAATTTTACTACACTGTCCTTTGCTTTCGATTGATGAGGAATTCAGTTCCGCCACATCGGCCATTTTCCGTATGTTCCTCGAGTGTGATGTACGTTGTGACATCATTGGAAGAGTAAAGCAATTGAAATGGAGATGAGCAGGCCATATAGCGAGGCGATGAGACGACAGATGGACCAAGGCAATCCTGGAGTGGATACCGCTTGATCGCAAACGTCCGCGAAGAAGACCGAAAGCACGATGGCTTGATGACATCGTTAAGTATATTGGACCCGAGTGGTAAAGGAAAGCCCATGACCGTGAAAGTTGGAAGCATGCTGAAGAGGCCTTCATCATGCAGTGGATGATGATGATATACTATATATATATATATATATATATATATATATATATATATATATATATATATATATATATATATATATATATATATATATATATATATATATATATCTCAGGTGTCAAGTTCTTGGGTATTCATATGAAGGGCAAACTGTCATGGGACTCACATGTGAATGAACTTTGCAAAAAATTGGCAACCGCATCATATGCTCTATATAGAGGAAACAGGGGTACTGCTGATATAATGTTATCAAATTATTATGCTGAATTTTATAGCCGTGTACAGTAGGGACTGATTTTCTGGGGTAATTCACCTCATTTATTGCGAGTTTTCAGATTTTAAAAGCGCCTAATAAGAACAGAATGTCCTGACATTGCCATTACTATACACATACGAGATTGTTAAATTTGTCAAGTTGAATTCTCAGAAATTTGCACATTGTTCCTTCCATGAATACAAAACTCGTGGTCATTGCGACTTTGCTTATCCGGTACACTCGCTTAAAGTATTTGAAAATAGTGTATATTATGCAGGGGCTAAATTCTATAATAACTTGCCAGGCAGGCTTAAGAATGTTGTGGTAAACAAAGTCTTTAGAAGGCTGGTGTGGGACTTTCTTGGGCGCGCAGCCTTTTATAGCTTGGAGGAGTATTTTACCAAGTGTTGATGATGTTCTAGGCTTTGAAGAATTGTTTTTTTGTTGTAGTTTTATTATTGTTATTATTTTGAATATCTGTATTACCGGTCAATGCTATGTATTGTTTATTTGACCTAATCTATACATTTTGTTAATGTCTTTTGGATTTAATAAACATTATTATTACTATTATTAAAATAAGACGAAAAATTAAATTATAGAAGTAAAAACTAAATAAATCAAATATAAGTGTATAAATAAGTAATTATGAAGATTCTCTTATTCACGAAGGTGTTCAGATGAAAACCCCACATTGAATTATGTAAGATATATATTTCATACAAATATAAATAGTGTAAATTATCATTTTAGACACTAACCCATGCCCGTTTAAGAATCTCTCGCGTCCCCAGTTTGAAGAATCACTTCACTTCCAACATTGGGAATCAACAAATTTTGGTGAATTTGGCGCATTGAAATTTTATTCAGTATTTACAAAACAAAAGATATAAAAAAAAATAAAATAATTTCGGGCAGTCTGCCTGATGCAGATTTAGGTTTCATTTATATCATCTTCTCATTTGATTAAAGCTACGAGTATTTACCTGGTGTTTGACTAGTATATTGTCCATGTACTAAATCATCGAGGAAAAAGACAACAATAAACTTTTATTTGCACAATCTTAAGAATATATAAATGAAAAATAAATCTCCTGTGATATTCTCCACTGTCCTCTAGAATTACCCTTTATTATCCTGAGATATACAAAAGTTACTGTATATTTCGACACGACCTACAGTTTTTGCTAATGTTTCCAACAAAAAACTAGTAGTTCAATTGTAGAGTCAAATCTACAGAGCACCACACGAAATAATAACAAAACAAAAACTATTTCCATAAATAATCTCAATAATTCAAGCACGATGTTATTCTCACTCATTTAATTGAAAAATATTCACGGGTAATAAAAAATAACAACAGTCAAAAGTGAAGCTTCCTTGCATCGAGAAGAAACATCAATAATAAAAAGAATGACTAATAAGAAAATAATCTACAATACAATGACCTAGTCTTCATCTTCGGGTAGATCTTCATCCGTCGTGTATTCTGATTCTTGATCGCCCTTCTCCAGCACGTTTTCTTCCTCTGAATCTTCGAACTCCCACTGAGGATGTTCAGTAATTTCGGCTGGTGCCTGCTTGACGTCCAGTTTGAAGATTTTCTGCTGATCGAAGCCTATGTAGGAGTCCGATCTAAGGCACACGGTAAAATTGAAAACGCCAGTCCATTTTGGTGCCGTAAACTGGAATAATTGCCATAATTTTAATATGTTTATTCATTAGCAGGTCGTATTGCTACAATTAGATGTATGATTGAAGGGAATATGAATTTGGATTAAGCAAAAGGACGAGGAATGAGGGAAAGACAAATGCAGTGGAAATGAAACACCTAAGAATAACTGGTGAAACAGAATTACTAATGATACAATTTGAGAAATGACCAAATAAGAATAAACAATGAGCAAAATAGTAAAATATATTCCAGTAATTCCAGACTGGAAATTTTCACTTAAATAATGAAAAAAGTCCGAGACAGCCAAAAAAAGTGGAACTTCTAACACTGCTAGAGCTCAGACAAGAACTCGAATTAAATTACAACTTGAATGAACTTGAAAGAATAATGAACAGCTTAAAGACCTAAGACAAGTGACAAATCTCAAAAACAAACAAAAACGATTCCCCAGGAACACTGTTCTTACTGCCATTAGTTGAATAACCGGAGCTGACCAAAAAAAAGGTGAAAAAGTGAAAACAGGCAGAAATACAACTATATAATGATTATGAACATTCCAGATTCATTTTGGGTAACACCAAAACTATATTCTGTTAGACAAAATGAAAAATAAGCTTCAAGAATGTTCGGCAATAGTACTTCTACCACATCCCATTTTACAGTCCAGACTTTACGCCATCCAACCTTGATAATTATTATTTATTGACACCATTAATGATTGAACAGATTTTCAATAAGTTGATCTTATTATATATATTATTATTATTATTCACGTATGGGCCCTGTTGGACCACGCGAAGTACAGTTAGAAGCGTTTGTTGTTCTTAGCCTTCCTTTGCGCCCATACTGATTTCATTCTTTTACTATGAGTTTTTTCCTTTCGTCAGACCAAGCTGTTCCGGTCTTCTTACATTTTTCTCTCTGGCCAATCTCCCAAACGTTAACCTTGTGTCTGAAACAGTTTCTATCTTGAATTTCACTTTGTGTAATATTTGCTATTCTTAGGTCCTCTTTAATTGCAGCAATCCATTTAATTATTTCTACTTCAGCTCTACTCCTATTTTCATAAAATTCGACTATTTGTCTAGTTAGACTACTCAAATTCTTCCGTTTTATATGTCCGTAAAACCTAAGTCTTCTTTTTCTCATATCGCTATGTATATCTGTGTATTGTTAGATTTCTTGGTTTCCTCAAAGTCGGTATGTTGTGATATTTATTTGTTAGGGGCTTAAGATTTTTCTTTCTTTCTTTTCAATCTTCTCGATGTCTTTCCTTCTATTAAAAATGGGCGTTTCTGCGCCATATAGACATGCTGGCTTAATAATTGTGTTGTAATGTCGCAGTTTTATGTTTTTAGATAAACATTTTTTGTTGTAAATATTTTGTGTAAGTCTCAATGCCGTTTCCATTTTTTGACATCTACCCTTATTGGTCACTTTTTCCAACCCGTTTCCCATGATTATTTCATCCAAATATTTGAATTGAGAGACTTGTCTGATGTTACCATATTTTGTTTTTAGAAATGGTGTTCTTAGTCTGTTGCAGGTTATGTATTGTGTCTTTTCAAAGGAAATTTGAAGTCCTACCTTTTCTGCTGTTTCTTTTAATATTTCAATCTGTTTTTGTGTCGTTAATATATCTTGAGCTAAAATTCCTAGATCATCAGCAAACGCCAGACAATCAATTTTGATATTGGTTCTTCCCAGTTTAATGGGCTGGTCAATATTCAGAGCCAACTTTTTTTTCACGCC
Organism: Cosmopolites sordidus; assembly: GCA_031761425.1. Taxonomy (NCBI): domain Eukaryota; kingdom Metazoa; phylum Arthropoda; class Insecta; order Coleoptera; family Curculionidae; genus Cosmopolites; species Cosmopolites sordidus. Next base: position 737,766 of record JARFXV010000161.1, on the reverse strand, counting down.
ACTTCTGTATTACTTTTTCTAGAACACAGTAAGAGTGGCGAGAGTCCATCCCCTTGTCTCACTCCAGTTTTAATTTCGAAGGGCACTAGGACCTTGTGTTAATTAGTGTTGCTTTAAAAATTGCCAGCGATTTCAGATCTAGTGCAGCATTTACTCAGATATTGAATTAATAGCAGACAGAATACAATAGTGTCTAAACCGAATACAGTGGTATCTAGACTGAATACAATGATGTCTAGACTAAATACAGTGGTGTATAGATTGAATATAGTGGTGTCTAAACTAAATACAGGGGTATCTAGGCTGAACAAAGTGGTGTCTAGACTGGATATAGTGTTGTCTAGACTAAATACAGTGATGTCTAAACTGAATACAGTGATGTCTAGACTAAATACAGTGATGTCTAAATTGAACACAATGGTGCCTAGATTAAATACTGCGGTATTTAGAGTGTCTAGACCAAATACCGGTGTCTTAGAGTGAATGCCTGAATTCAGTGCCGTCTGGACTGAATACAGCGGTGTCTAGACTGAGTACAGTGTTGTCAATGGTGTCTAGAGTGAATACAGTAGTATCTAGAGGGGATACAGTGGTGTCTAGATTGAATACAGTGGTGTCTAGATTGATCTTTAATATTTTAAGTTAAAAAAAGGAAACAGTCTACTATGGTGTATTAAAAACAATATAAAATGATAAAGGTTCATTAAGAATGAATTATTTAATGATGGTGCTAATAGGGTTAGAGAATGAAGCTTTTTTCTTACCTTAAGATGAACAATTTCCTTATCAACTAAACTTGTAACATAGTATGGAGCAGTTAACAAAGTTTTCGACTTTCTGTCGCAGATATATGTCCACCAGTATTCCTGTTTTTCATTAGGGAAATATGGACTATGTACTGGATGAGACGATTTTGATTTTCCTTCCAGAGATTTCCCTCTCTCGTGCAATTTACGGAAACGTTCCCATTCCTAAATAAAAAGTGATAAACTGAAAGTTATAACAAAAAAAAACAAATCTTTTTTACTTGATCGTCGTCTTCTGGGTTTGATTTCTGTGCGACGCTTTCATCTTCCGACGACTTTTCTTCTTTTTCGTTTGTATCGGCGTCGCTTTCGTCTGCTGATTCGTCAGACTCTTCTTCTACTTTGGGTTTCTTCTCTTCTTTGGGCTTCACCCGCCTCTCCCTCGAAACGCTGGGCGAATCTTCCACTTTGGTTTTGATTGTGTTAGATGTGGTTGGTTTTTTAATGGGTTTGCCTGATTTCTTAGTTTTCTTTCCACCTCCTGGAAAACATTACATGGTAATAAATAAGGTGCCTTCATTTGATCCCGAAACCCACATATCATGTGTTCAAATGACCCAGTAAACTATTAGAGAACTACCAATATTAAAACCCTCTATTTGACATAAAATATGTTAATTCAAAGAATAAATAATGATGAAGGCTCTGTACAACTGAAAAAACAATTACCTCCTTACCTCTTTTCTGTTTCAACCACGCTGGTCTTTTTATAGACACTGACTCATTGTCTCCTTCCGTTTGTTTAGCCTCCTCAATTCCATTTTCATCAATTTCATTAGTTACTTTTACAGTTTCGTCTCCGAACAATGTAGACATGTCTTTTCTCTCCAAAGTTACAGTTACTGTAACAATGGCAAGAGCAGTGACTTCAGTTGGATTCTCATCATCCATAACTGCAAAAAAAAAAACAATTACGCAACAAAGCACGATAAAATAAAATGAATTCAATCACCTTCAACGTTTATTTGAAAATCAACATAAGGCATCTTCCCAAGGACTTTCATAACATTCTCATACTCATCATCACTCAAACTTCTAAGAATAGCCCGACGATCTTCTCCCTTCAACTGAGCATATTGCTGTAAAGTTTTAATTTGTCTTTTCTTCGACATAAAATACTTTAAATTGTCATCATTAATATAAGGCAATTGCAAGAGGGGAGATTTATAATCCCACATGCCTTGCACAATCATCGGGCAGAGTTTCATACAATTTTCTATGGTTTCTATTGAAAGTAAATGTTCAACTAAAACAAAACATATTTTCCTATAAAAAAAAAATAAGTTTTTAACTTTTTTACATACTTCTTTGAGCATAAGCCAACAAAATCAACTGATTAACACAATTAACTTGTTCCTGTATCAAATATGGACATTTTGCAATAATATATCGTCGATCTTTCTCAAAAGTATTGGGATTCAAAGGTATCCTGCTTAAATGAGCATGAATCAGAGCTCTAGCTTTTATACTATAAAGACTGCATAGAGGTTTCTCCTTATTTTTCTCATTGAGATTTGGAAGCTTTTTAATCAACTAAAAATACTCTTATTAGAAGCAAAAAAGCAGAAAACAAAAGATGTGTATGTTACCTGAGGAAATTCTTCATTGTCTGATTGTCTTTCTTCAATTTCAGAATTGTGTCTTTTATTGAATTCGAAACTAGCAGCCAATATCATTATGACCCTTTTCAAAACCATATGTGGTGTTTTATGGAAATAAAAGTAATACATGTGAGTTGTATCTAAAAGAACTTGATCTCCTGTAAATTTGATACTTCTGTACCACCAAGTACCAACCTAAAACCCACACTATATGTTATATATCTTCAACACCCATATTAAAAAGATCACTTACCACAATAGGAAGTACAACCATAAAGACTAAAGCATATAATCCCAAAACCCAAACACTATTTTCTTTTTCCACTATCCAAGATGGCAGAGCTATACCAAAACTCATGGCTCCTGGACCATCAGGATTTCCATACTTTTCCCAATTCCTTCGTGCCTCTTCATCAGTTAAAGCCTAAAACAAATCATTCACAATTGCTGGTCCTGAAATTACCTCATAGACAATTTATTAACCTGATAAGCTTTAGTTAGCTTCATGAACTCTTTTTCATTGCCAGTATCCTTATCTGGATGAAGAATTAAAGACAACCTTCTGTACTTCTTCCTTATTTCACTTTGACTGGCACCGGGAGATATACTTAGTATCTCGTAAGGATCAAAATTGGCCATCTCATAATCAAACTGTGAGACTTTGTACGCCAAGAGGAATAGGATTAACCAGCCGAAAACAATTCCTAATTTTATACAGAAGCTTTTAGTTTTCTTCCATGGTTCCGCATTTTTTAGATGTTCTCGTTTTATTAAACACGGTGGGCAGTGACACTGTTTCTTTTCTTCTTCAGGATCTTGAATATTAAAACAGAAGTGTAGACTATGTTTGGTAATATTAACCTAATTTTCTTACTAAATAATTATGTTTTACGCTGCAAGTACTTTTCAAAATATAAAATAACCCAACATTATTTAGCAGTATTTAGAAATTGTAATAATTTAATTGAAACTAAATAGAAATAAACGCAATTTCAATTAATATAACTGTTTCATGCATATGTACCTATTTTCTTTTTTCTTGGCCAGTAGAATATGGTTACGGGAATCAAAATTAAGGCTAAGAAAGATAACAGAAAATAGAAAAACGTGCCCCCACTTTCATCATACTGAAACTTCTGGCCCATTTTTAAAAATTAGAGAAAAGGGCCACTGACGTGTCATTCAAAATATTCTTAAACTAAGAACTTTCAAATGTCAAAAATTTAAATAGTTTCGCAGGTCAAGTACAGTGGTGCCAACATTAAAAAAATTAGGTTTAGTTAGGATTATAAAACGATTTTGAAAATGTAATTCAATTTATTGTTTGTTATTTATATTTATTTTAATAATTCATGTTTATTATTTGCAATCTAATATTTATTATTTGGAACCAACGTGTATTCACATATTGATATAAAACGTATAATATATATTTTTATAAACTGGTATTACTTTGATAAATTATTTAATATGGAATTTTATTTATTTATCCTGTCAGGAAGGGATTTTCAATCTGTACATTATTCAAATCAGATTAAAACAGAGTAGATTTTAAAATTGACGCCATTTCTCAGAGGAAGTATGTGGCGCTAAGCGAACTGTCACCTACAACTAACGAACTAAACTTTCTTTTTATGGTGGACGTGTGTCCGCTTTATATGTGATAATTTTAAGTTAAATTTTTTAAGGATATGGTAAGTTTTAAATAATTAAATATGTCGCATTTTCAACGGATATACAGGAAAATGATGTTTGTTGTTTTCGTTAGTGAATTGTCAAGAGTATTCTGAAGATAAATATGATGAACCACGTGTGTTGATATACGGTTCATATGGATGTTTTATTTAAGATGTTTATTTTATAAGTTTAATTTATTACTATGCATTTTATGTAGAATATATCAGTTAAAAATTGTATAAACTGCATAACGTATATTTACTTTTTTTTTAATTAACATAACCTCAAACTATTTGGTGATGAGCATGTCTTTTGGTCCGTGTTTCTGAAGTATTATGATTACTTTTCAAAAGCTCTGAACAAATTACGTTTCCTGTTTTAGTGGATTTTCATTTTGCGGCAGTCGTATGAGTTGTTTGTGTTGTTTTAGGCGTTATCCACGGTGCGTCCGCTTATAAGCGTTTATGATGAAAAGTCAGAGGCACTGAAGGGATCGAGCATTGCTCTCCCGGTAGTTTTCAAGGCTCCAATCAGGCCTGATGTTGTAAACTTTGTTCACCAACAAGTATCAATGAACCATCGTCAACCCTATTGTGTAAGCGAGAAGGCTGGTAAGTTCTAGACTATTAATATCTATAATTTACACAAGTTTTGATTTGAACTGGGGAAATATTAATTATAATAATATAACAATAATCATATATACTCAAGTGGAAAAATGTTTGCCAAATGATTTGTTAAAATTATGATTTGGAAAAAATAATGTTGAAAATTTTTTAATGCACTATCTGATCAATAAATGCAAGAGGCCATGTTGTCATATATTTATTGTCCATCTGGTTCAATCATTAAACATTCAGTTATTGATCTAAAGGTAGAGGAAAAAAATGTTTTGACAGAAATGGCTGCCTATATGAATACAAGAAAACATTCATATTGTCCATATTTATTAATCAAAATTTAGATTTTACTGGTGCAACCGGACTTTCGGATTCTGGGGCGTCCGGGCTTAAACGCAAAATCTTTCAGAGGGAGTCTGAGACCTTTGGCCAACGTCTGAAACTGAAAACAAAAAATTTCTTTGGAACGGTAAATATCAATTCTCTCCTGCGCCCAGGAAAACTACACGAATTGGGGCGAACATTGAATCAGCAAAAAATCCGAGCAAGCAATATTAAGCCGAAGTAAAGCATTCAAAGATTGGAACAGTCAAAAAACAGCAATAAACTATAACATCTTTTTGGAAATAAGAAAAGAAACATCGAAGCTAATTAGACAAACTAAAAGAAAATATGAAAACTATCAACTTAATGAAATAGAAAAATATTTCCAAAAAAAAAATAACACCCGAAACTTTTATAAAACATTTAAAACTAAATTAACAGGCTATCAACCGCAAAGTCTTTGCTTCCAAAAGGAAAACGGACAATTAGCTCTAAATAACCAAGACATTTGCAAAGAACTTGCGAAATATTTTGAACAAATACTAAACTGTCCTGAGCCCTTAACCAAATTACCAACACTAAACCCTAAACAAACAAACCCAGATTCATTACCACCGAATGAAGATCAAATAATTAGGCAAATCAAGCGGCTTAAAAATAACAAAGTTTCTGGTGAAAATGGAATCACTGCTGAACTTTTGAAATCCGCTGGACCAAATACAATCAAGGAAATAATCAAAATTCTACAAGAAGTTTGGCGAACCGAACGGATTCCGGAAGATTGGAAAGATGCTCTATGTAAACAACTATAGAGGGATATCTCTTCTCCCAGTTTGTTATAAGATTCTATCTCAATTTCTACTAGATAGAGCACAGGCACAATTAGAAGCTAACATTGGTGAATATCAAGCAGGTTTTCGACCAGGCAGATCCTGCCCTGAACAGATCCTGAATCTAAAGTTTATCCTAAGACATCAAAAACTGTACAATAAAAATCTCGTCTGTACATTTGCGGATTTCAAAAAAGCATATGATTCTACTGACCGCGAATCTTTATTCCGAATCTTGAAAGAACAAGGACTAGATTTGAAAACGCTGGCAACTATTAAAGAAACATTAACTAACACAAGGTCAAAAGTTAAATTCATGGGTGACATCTCAGAGCCCTTCGAAATTAAAACTTGAGTGAGACAAGAGGATGGACTCTCGCCACTCTTATTTAATTGTGTTCTAGAAAAAGTAATACAGGAGTGACGTGAAAAAAAGTCGGCCCTGAATATTGATCAGCCCATTAAATTGGGGAGAACCAACATCAAAATTGATTGTCTGGCGTTTGCTGATGATCTAGCAATTTTAGCTCAAAATGTATTAATGGCACAGAAACAGATTGAAATCCTAAATGAAACAGCAGAAAAGGTAGGTCCAAATTTTCTTTGAAAAGGTACAATACATGACCTGCAACAGACTGAGAACACCATTTCTAAAAACAAAATATGATAACATCAGACGAGTCTCTCAGTTCAAATATTTGGGTGAAATAATCATGGAAATTGGGTTGGAAAAAGCGGCTAATAAGGGTAGATGTCAAAAAATGGAAACGGCATTGAGACTTACACAAAATATTTACAACAAAAAATGCCTATCTAAAAAACACAAAACTGAGACATTACAACACAGTTATTAAGCCAGAATGTCTATATGGGGCAGAAACGCTCATTTTGAATAGAAAGAGGGACATCGAGGACATTGAAAAGAAGGAAAGAAAAATCATAAGAAAAATCTTGGGCCCCAAACGAATAAATAGCACAACATACCGAGAATACCAAGAAAGCAAACAATATCCAGATATACATAGCGATATAAGAAAAAGAAGACTTAAGTTTTACGGACACATAAAACGGATGAATCCGAGTAGGCTAACTAGACAAATAGTCGAATTTTATGAAAATAGAGCTAAAGTAGAAATAATTAAATGGATTGCTGCAATTAAAGAGGACCTAAGATCAGCAAATATTACACAAAGTGAAATTCAGGATAGAGGCTTTTTCAGACACAAGGTTGGCGTTTGGAAGGTTGGCCAGGGAGAAAAATGTAGGAAGACTGGAACAACTTGGTCTGACTAAAGTAAAAAAGCTCATAGCGAAATAATGAAATTAGTATGGGCGCAAAGGAAGGCTAATAACAAACGCCTCTAATTCAAATAATAACAAAATTTGAGCCAAAACTAAGTAGGGAACATCTCCAAAGACATCTTGTTCTGAATAATAGCTATAATAAATTTGATAAATTTGATTTCATATATTTTCTATCCAACTCTGGATTGTCTATATAATATCACACTGTGTTTAATTTTTCTATTAGTCCCCAACTCGTGATAGAATCATCAATGGATTGTATTAGTGATTTGGGTTTAATTTCTTTATATTTAGTTCATTTTGATTCTAAATGATATATGATGATTTGCTTTTGGTCCGTGTTTATGAATCTTTGTGATTTGCCTTTCAAAAGCTCTGATTTATGATACATAAAGTTAAAGTGATACTTGTTCAGAGGCCCATGATCTTATCTTAATATTCCTTTAGGTCATCAAACTTCTGCTGAATCCTGGGGCACTGGTAGAGCTGTCGCTCGTATTCCGCGTGTTCGCGGTGGTGGTACCCATCGTTCTGGTCAAGGTGCTTTTGGTAACATGTGTCGCGGAGGACGTATGTTCGCCCCAACCAAGCCCTGGAGACGTTGGCACAGGTAGGATGACGATTCTATTGGGTTGATGCAAAAGTTTGGATCTAGATTGCATTGCATCGCAAAACTTAAGTGTTATCCACTTCATCGAGGACTAGTGGCTTCCAAAAGCGGCCTGAATTATCCACCAAAAATGGCATTGCGCTCCATCAAGACAATGCTAGCCCACCTGTGTGACCACCTAACACAAACTTTTACAATTTGACTAAGATGTTTTGGTCCATCCACCGTACTGTCCCGATCTTGCGCTCTCAAGTTACCATGTATTTTTAATTCATCACAAAACGGCTTAGATGGTAAAAACCTAACTTTCTTGGAACACTTGAAAAATTACCTGGTTCAGAATTTCTGTAGAGAATGGAGGAAGGTCATGGAACAGAAAGCCACATACAATTTTGATTAAATGAAATATTTAATAAATAAAAATTTTCTTAAAAGAACTTTTGCATCAACCTAATTTTAGTATTATAGATAATTTGTCCGTTACTTTGTGATAGTTGACAATTTTTTTACTTTGTTTTCTATCACTTTTATTTTTAAACAAAATTTGTGTGACTATAGTTTCGTAAAACGACTTTACATTTTTAAACAGTTACACAGTTTTAAAGTAGTGTTTGAGAATGTCAAGTCATTTTAAAAAAACGAAATTATAGTCACACAAATTTTGTTTAAAAATAAAAGTGCTAGATAACAAAGTAAAAGATTGTTTTATTTCTTTCTAATTTTAGTACTTTATTATTGGATTGGTAATTATATTTATGGAGTTTTTATGATGAATCATTTTTCTTTTCATCATGCTACCTTATTACAATGTTCTGTGATTTATATGTGAGTGTCAGTGAAAAAAAAAGCATTATGAACGGACGTTTTTGGCCAATTTTAACCTCTAGATTAATAGCAGCAAGTCAGGTGAACATATCACTTGCTGTAACTGCGGGGGTTCGCACACTGCGAACTTCCAAGGTTGCGAGGCAAGACCAAGTCGAGGTACCACTATGAAGCCTGAAAAGTCTTTACGGAGGAGACCTCTTGTGACGTCAAGGTCCCAAAATCCCAAATCCTTTCCCCATCCTCAAATACCCCCATCAACTTTCGTGTGGGGATCCCAAAGGAACCGGTTCCAAAGCCAGCTCCACAAGATAACCCACTTTCCGGGCTTGTGGAGCAACTCGTTGCTCTAATACTGGGCCAAATTCAGGCTCAGTTGAACGAAATGCTCCAAACTTCTCTTGGAGCACTTATCCCCAAATAAATCCCCCTAATTTCCGTGGCAGAGAAAGCCTATGGGGCTCCAGCTTCTCGAGTTTCCGGCTTTCATAAGTCTCCACACATGCTAACCTCTATCGCTATTTCCCAAATCCCGATCCAAATGGCGGACCGTCGACAACCGTTGGTCATCGGCCCGGCATTGGTCGTGACCAAGCTCCTTTTCCCGATGGAGACTAGGTCCCATCCCAGGTAACCTTCACAAAGTTTCTCTGGACTTTGTTGATTACACGTTTCTTAATAGTCGGACATGCCTCACAAAAGAAAGAGGGAAACTCCGACACTTCAAGGGATACCAAGAATCCCCAAGGAAAATGATACCCGTTTCGGGCAGTTTAATGTTAGATGGGCAAGAGCCACAGGCTAGCCCAAAAACCAGGGTGAAAAAGCGGGAACATATCCAAGGTTCAGTACCCAGCTAACAAATGACGTGTGTACTCTGACCTAATCACAGTAGAAAATAATGCATGTACCAGATATTTTTCAACATCTGGATGAGATTCAGAAAAGACTTAATGACCCTTAAAGAACCAATATTATTCAATTTAGAGCTCTGATTTCAGTACAGTTAATTTGCTAACGAATGTGTGTACTCTAACCTAATCAAGGTTAAAAATAATGCAAGTCCTGATATTTTTTAACGAATAGATTTAGCATATCTGGGGGAAGCGACATCTTTCGCGAAAAAACAAATACAAAACATACCGATAGGCAATTTTCTCACGTCCACCTTTTAACGTCAAAAAATTATGATAAACTTCTCCAAATTGAATTGCTAAAATGAATCACATATTCATTGATTTTCAAACTGTTAATACATCAACAAAACTGCAGGTATAGTTGCCAATCCGGTATTATTACACCAATAATGATGAATTGCTTTTGGTCCGTGTTTATGAATCTTTGTGATTTTACTTTCAAAAGCTCTGATTGGGTTTAAACCCCTTTCAATACATCATGTGGTGGAAGACACGGTTATAAAAGCGATTTTACTTTTCCAGACGTGTTAATGTAAATCAACGTCGTTATGCTCTGGCTGCCGCCGTCGCTGCCAGTGGTGTTCCAGCCCTGGTTATGAGCAAAGGACATGTTGTAGACCAAGTTCCAGAACTCCCATTGGTTGTTTCTGATAAAGTCCAGGAATTCAAAAAAACCAAGGAAGCTGTACAGTTCTTGAGAAGGTTAAAGGCTTGGGGTGATATCCAAAAGGTAGCTTTTCAATTCAGACAATCTTTCTGTGTAAACACTTGATGTTTTTTGTTATAGGTATATAAAAGTCAAAGGTTCCGCGCCGGTAAAGGAAAGATGCGCAATAGAAGGAGAATCCAACGTAAAGGACCGTTAGTTGTATATCATCAAGATCAAGGTAAGTGGAGTCACATCGGGAGTTTTTCAGCACTTTTCTCATTCCATTTTTAAGAAAATCTCTCTTCTAAGTGGTCCATACGGGTGCTAAATCATCTAGCAAAACATTGTTCTTTTTTAGTATTTGCCAAAGACTTTTAAAGATCATGTTTTGCAATACATTACTGTTATATATTTATACAGGGTGTCCCATAACTTATCTGCCACTGAAGAACTGGTGATTGTAGATATCAAAATAAGAGGATTTAGTCAATGAATGTGTTGGCAAATGTTGATTATTAAAAAGATGCAGATGAATTTTTTTACCCTATAAAGCTGGGAATATTTTTCGAGATATTCGTGTTTGAATTTTCATTGCACATCTTGTCGATGGCGAAAAAAATGCAGTTCAAAATACAACGGACTTCATTGAAAATAACCATTTTTTAAAATTTACTTCAATAGGTGTTGAAAATGTCCACTGTTTACCTCAGTACACCTTTGCAAGCTCTTTGTTAAGTGACGCCTCACATGTGAGAAGATATTTTCTTCATTTCTAATAACATTGAGAGCTTGTTGAATTTTTTGTACAAGTTTGTACATTTCCTTCTGGCAAAAGTTACATTCCATTGCAAGAAAATGCGTTACTTTTTGCCGTAATATGTTTATCGACTTATATTCGAAATTGTTCTTGAATAATATTAAATAAATGCACAGTCAAAGGTACATATCCGACGATGTTAAGTTTGGAGAATAAACTGGTAGTACAAGTAGTCTTGACCTCACACCCTCCTCTCTTATCGCCATTTTTAATTATTTATTTATTAGCCATCCAAACAAATGTAATTCTATAAACCTGTGTTGGCTTGAGAGCAGATTGGCGTGATGAAGTTCCCTTCAACCGTTTATTAGGTCAGCTGGTCACTTTAACCAAATAAGGACCTTATTTTATAAATAAGGTCCTTATTTGGTCATCCTGATCCTTTTATTTCTTGTGATTCCTGTGATTTTCGAAATAGTCTGTGAAGATAATTGCAAATTCCACAAAACAATGGTCAAGGCCTTTCTGATAAATAGAGGCGTATTCGCCTTCTTCGGGGCATTATTATGATGGCTCCTTCAGTTATGGTGTGTAGTGATTCCAATTTTCATCAATACCCATGTCATGTGTCATCCAGAACCCATAACGCTGATAGCTTTCTCATGTCCAAATATTGGTGAAGAATGTTCTGCACGCGTTCGTCTGATTTATTTATCATGTCGACAATCTCTAAACTTTACGATTGGCCAACATGATAATATTTATTTGGTGTCCATTAGTGACCTTAGTGATCTCAACGGATCGTCATTCGTGCCGATTCGATCACATCGAAACTCCGTAAACCTTGAAATGTAAAGCAACAGAGTCACTTAGTACTTCCTTCCTTTACGCGATGGTTTTTCCGTGCAAAAAGTAGTACTGTCATAGTAAAACTAAATATATCAACTTGAAATTCATGAAGCGTTAGTAGCAACCTAACCTATCGAGAAACATCTGACTTTTCACTTTATCCTCATACTTTGCTATGAATGCGTAACGCCTAGCCACATCAGAAAAGTTATTCCAGGGCATCAAAACCCTGTGACATTGATTCACTAAGTATATTAACCCTTTAAGATACAATTTAAAAAAAATTAACGTTCTAAACGTCTCTTTTCGTGTTTCAGCGTTCAACCTTCGCATATTTTGATTCTAGGTTTACGTCGTGCTTTCCGCAACATCCCCGGAATCGACCTCATCACCGTAGAAAAACTGAACCTGTTAAAATTGGCTCCTGGCGGTCATGTAGGACGTTTCGTCATCTGGACGGAATCAGCTTTCAAAAAGTTGGACAAAGTCTTCGAAAACTGGAAAACACCTTCATCCAAAATGTCCAACACTGACTTGTCCAGACTGTTCAAAGCTGAAGAAATCAAGGCGGTTCTTCGCCCACCACAGTAAGTAATTGAACAGTATTGGTATCATCATTTTGTCAACAGTGATGAAACATTCTGAGCACTGGGTTATGAACACCTGTGATTACTTTTTTGACATTCGCAATTTTCTGATTGATGCTCTTCATCAATTTAACGATAAAGTTAATGAAACATACTAATTTTGAAACTTATTTTTCATAGAAAGAAGATTGTACGTCGCGTACGTCGTCTCAACCCACTAAATAACACCAGAGCTATGCTGGCTCTCAATCCATATGCTGCTGTACTCAAGAAACAAGCAATCCTCAGCGAGAAGAAAAGAAGCATAGCCAGAGAAGCAGCATTAGCCAAGAAACGAGGTGTAAGTACTTGAATTCCTCTCATAGACTCTGAGTTAAAGTCTAATTCGGATAAATTGTTTCAGATCACCTTACCTAAAAACAGTTTGGTAATCAGGTCAGCTAAATTGCAGGAACGCAGGAGAGCAGCGATATTAAAGGCGAAAAAGGCCCCCGCTGCTAAAAAAGATGCGGCTCCAGCTGCTAAGAAAGATGCGGCCCCCAAGAAGGAAGCACCTGCGAAAAAAGCCCCCGCTAAGAAGTAATTTGAGGTTACTACAGTTCGTTGACTGTGGTGACAATATAAAAATAATAAAGTTTATAAAAACAAAATTGTTTTTTAATGTTTAAAATAAACCTTAAAACTGTGTAGACGTTGTTTTTCCTGTGGTGATACAGCCTGTCAGTAGGCCTTGACCTTCAAGCTTCGCCTCCAACCTGATCGATCATCCCTTGTCGGTTCTTAATGTACAGTAGTTCATTTGTCCCACCGTGGTTCTTGGTATAATTGCTTGAGATCGAAGTTATACTGATTCTCTAAATTGCATTTTCATTCAAAGCACCAAAAATTTGCTTTCCTTTCAAACACTGCAAGTACCTTTTGTTTTCTTTGTGAGGTTTCCACGTATCGCAGCTATAAGTGACTACCGACCGTTTAAGTGCTATAAATCTTACTTTCGTGTTACTGAATTACGTGAGTAATTAGGGACATTACTCATTAGTTACGTGATTTTTGAATATTCAAATGAATGCTAACATTACTACCAATTAAAATCATTAAACCCTTAATGCAATGTCAATAAATGACAATTCCACAGTTTTTGTTTTTTATTTGCCAAGGCTGCTGAGTTAGAGAAAATAACTCTTGAACAACTCCTATATTCTCTTCCCTATTTTTTTATTCAATAAAACACAAGTAATGTTATGGTTTTTATATTTGTTTATAGGATTCTTAGAAATTCCAATGGAATTTACACAATGAGTTATTTAAAATAGAGACTGGATATGTGTAAAACATATAATAAATTAATACCTATGGGGGTAGAACACAAATTTTGTTATATTTTTTAGGATTCATCCTCATAATTCATATCTTCTAAGAAAATTTCATCAATTTCCTTGACCAGTTCTTCCGACCAATCAATATCGGGGGTTACATCGGATTCAACCCATCTAGTTTTATTTACTCGTTTTCGATTTTTGTCAACTTCTTGTTGAATCTGTGCTTCAATTGATGAACTAATTTTACTCATTCTCACATCCAATTTTAACAAGTTTGAATTAAATGACATTGCATTTAATATTTCGTTACCTAACTCCTACGTAAAAGATAAAAAAATAACAAAAACAAAAAACCAATTCTTCTTTTAGAACCTTCGATGTGAAATACTAAACTCGAAGAAAGATTGAACCATCTCCTGATAATGCTAATATGGTTAGCGAAACGTGAGTCGAGAAATTAAGAGAAAATGATTTGGGGTTTAGTGTTAAAATCTCTTCCAGTTTAGTAAGAGTCCTTCTTTTAATCCTATAATTCACGTGACTAGTGATTTATTTAAATATCGGAACTTCATTTTTTTTGTGTTGGATCATTTAAAGCTGTATCATTGGTTGCCAAAAATATTACTAACATTTTCATTAGATCTGCTGTTGTTTTCAATTTTTTTGTCTCCGGAGCAATAAAAATATTTTAAAATACAGAATATTCTTTACTCAATCCTTAAACCGATGTGAAAATTTCAAATCGATTGACTAAGCCGTTTAAAAGTTATTGCAATTTAAAATTATCGTCATTTTTATACGTAATTCTATGGAGATTTAATAACATAATAGGTTAAATACGTTACAAATATACAAAGAATATATATCAAGCAAATAAACTGTTTGGAACCAATTTTGCACAGTTTTATTAATAAACATTTTCAGTACTTTTGCTTCCGATTGTACCTCCGATATATTTTTTTGTCATTGTTGGTTGCTTACATTTATAGGTCACGTAGTTTCTGGATTAAATTAAGGCTCTACATAATCACATGACGTTAGAATCTTACGATCCATACTTACATTATCCAAAGAGTTGTTGGAAATATCTAAAATTTCTAAGCTTGCATTTGCTTTAATTGCCTTAAATATTTCACAGTGTTTTGACAGGCCTGAAGCAGCCAGCGATAACCATCGTAGTTTGCAATTTGGATTTGCCAGTGATCTAACGAACAAATTTGCAGCATCGTCTGATGCGTGGTTCAATCGTAAATTTAGCTTTTGTAGATTTTGCGAATCTTGATTCAAAACATACGCCAGAGCTTTGATTCCTTTTGAACCTAAGGAAAAAGATATGTCCTTTAATTTACTGAAATGGTTTATAAGTTCGGGTATTTTATTTGTACTTTATTTTGGAAAATACAGGGATAGAGTAAAAACTGAATGATTTTTAAATGAAAGATGGCTTTTGTTGGTCATTTCGTTTGTAGTAACCTGAACGAAGAGTTGTTAGTGTTAGTTCGATACCTTACGATAATATATAAGAAAGTATTCTAATCCTCCAAGGGACGATATAAGTCGGCTCGTCATAAAAAGTTTAAATTGATGCCTCGGAGCCACTTGATACGGCGCCACTCCTTGACACGTTTCCCATCGTCGCTCGCAGGATTAAAATAAATTCTTATATATTATCTTATGACATCTTTGTGATCACACCGCCCTCTATCGGAAAAAGCAACTGACCTTTCATTCCTTCCTATCTATGGAAAATTCTGGAAGTGGAGTACGCTATCGCGTTAATGGAGCCTATCGCTTCAGCTGGGTACAGCAGTTCCTAACGACTATTTGAAATGAACAAAATCTCTGTATAGTCCTTAAGACTCCATTTGATTTTTTTTATTTCTGAATTTAAAAATAAATTACATGGTTATTGATTAAATGAGAATTTTAATAGTGTTACTTCTTATTGTTGAAACTGTCGCAGTGATCTCAGCAGACTTTGATTCATATTGGCTGGTTATGAGTCATATGAAAATTGTAAAATATGTCAAAAAGCATTATGTTTCATAAGAGCTAATACAAGGGTCAGCTGGAGACCCCCAGAAATAAAAAGTGCCCACCTCAGGGTCGAAATGTCATTTGAAACTAGTAGGAGCCTCCGGGCTAATTAAAAAACCTGGCTGAAGAAGTCGAAGAGCTAATTTTGAGGTTATTTTCAATAGAAAAACAGCTGAATGACAATGTTTTATTCAAAATATTCGATACCTTTTTGCCTCCCTGAATCAACTACTTACCGATTCTATTGTTGACCAGCACGATTTCTTTTACAGGATTTTCCAAAATAAACTTTGAAATTCCTATAGTTCCCTTGTTGCCAATTTTACAGTGAGATAAATCAAATATTTCTAAGTCGTGTTTCACTAAAGCCTTGAGTAATATTATTACTTTATCGCTGTCAATATCGGAATTTCGGATCCTAAAATCATCGTTATATTGTGTCAATTTACGAATGAAAGAGCGTTGGTTGTGGGCTGAAGAAGTGATAGGAACATATTTTACTTTAAGACGACGATAGAAATCGTATTACTGTTAATGGTGAACGCTATAACAGGTGTGGGAGTTAATAATTCTTAATTTTTTCATAAAAAAAATACGTTTAATTTGGGAGAAGGGTAAAAAATGGGTTATTCAGAGAATGTGCCATCGCTAACTGCCAATTTTTCCCATCTCTCTGGCAATTTATGGAGACCGTCCCTAAAAAACCGTACAGATTTTGATATCTCCGTAATTGTTGATGTGTTTCATGGAAGGTACGTGCGATATCGATGAAAA
Organism: Cosmopolites sordidus; assembly: GCA_031761425.1. Lineage (NCBI taxonomy): Eukaryota > Metazoa > Arthropoda > Insecta > Coleoptera > Curculionidae > Cosmopolites > Cosmopolites sordidus. Next base: position 721,279 of record JARFXV010000161.1, on the reverse strand, counting down.
CAAGTTGTAATCGGAAAGGGCCAAGACTGGTGAGTACGGCGGTTGTGGTAAGAGTCCTCAGCTATGTGCAGAAATGATGTCTCTGACCTCTTCGTGTGATAGGACGTTGTCGTGATGCAAAGTCACTTGTCCGTATCTTCCCAGAGAGCACCCAAATCAGAAAGAAGTCTGTAATAACTTATAAAACAACATCTAACAGAAGTCACAATATGACATATTAAAGAAATCATTTTTAAGAGTTTAAAATTTAGAGCTCTTGAAAAAATCATGAATGAGAAGTCAATTTTTTAACATCTAAAAGTATTATTTGTTCTGACTACTTATTGGAGCCAAAATTAAAATTTCCTAACGGTGTCACAAATAAGACAGCATTTCTGTGCCATATGTTATCTCAAATATATATATATATATATATATATATATATATATATATATATATATATATATATATATATATATATATATATATATATATATATAGAACAAGGACTGGATCTGAAAACGCTGGCAATTATTAAAGCAACGTTAACTAACAGGAGGTCAAAAGTTAAATTCATGGGTGACATCTCAGAACCCTTCGAAATTAAAACTGGTGTGAGACAAGGGGATGGACTCTCGTCACTCTTATTTAACTGTGTTCTAGAAAAAGTAATACAGGAGTGGCGTGAAAAAAAGTCGGCACTGAATATTGACCAGCCCATTAAACTGGGGAGAACCAACATCAAAATTGATTGTCTGGCATTTGCTGATGATCTAGCAATTTTAGCTCAAGATGTATTAACGGCTCAAAAACAGATTGAAATCCTAAAAGAAACAGCAGAAAAGGTAGGACTCCAAATATCCTTTGAAAAGACACAATACATGACCTGCAACAGGCTAAGAACACCATTTCTAAAAACAAAATATGGTAACATCAGACGAGTCTCTCAATTCAAATATTTGGGTGAAATAATCATGGACAATGGGTTGGAAAAAGCGGCCAATAAGGGTAGATGTCAAAAAATGGAAACGACATTGAGACTTACACAAAATATTTACAACAAAAAATGCCTATCTAAAAACACAAAACTGAGACATTACAACACGGTTATTAAGCTAGAATGTATATATGCTGCAGAAACGCTCATTTTGAATAGAAAGAAGGACATCGAGGACATTGAAAAGAAGGAAAGAAAAATCCTAGGCCCCAAACAAATAAATAGCACAACATACCGACTTCGAGAAAACCAAGAAATCAAACAATACACAGATATACATAGCGATATGAGAAAAAGAAGACTTCAGTTTTACGGACACATCAAACGGATGAATCCGAATAGGCTAACTACACAAATAGTCGAATTTTATGAAAATAGGAGTAGAGCTAAAGTAGAAATAATTAAATGGATTGCGGCAATTAAAGAGGACCTAAAATCAGCAAATATTACACAAAGTGAAATTCAGGATAGAGGTTGTTTCAGACACAACGTTAACGTTTGGAAGGTTGGCCAGAGAGAAAAATGTAGGAAGACTGGAACAACTTGGTCTGACGAAAGGAAAAAAGCTCATAGCGAAAGAATGAAATTAGTATGGGCTCAAAGGAAGGCTAACAACAACAAACGCCTCTAATTGTACTTCGCGTGGTCCACCAGGGCCCATACGTGAATAAGTGAATAATAATAATAATAATATATATATATATATATATATATATATATATATATATATATATATATATATATATATATATATATATATATATAATGTATTGACATATACAGGGTGTTAGGTAAACATGCCGCAAAAATTCAAGGGGTTATTCCTTGTCGTATTCTAAGAGTATTTTGTTCTATGATGATTTTTGAAAAACCCCTTTGTTTCGAAGATACAGGGCGAACAAAATTTACGACAACCATATTCGATATTTGTTGAAATCATCAATGCAAATAAAAGTAGGGTGTACGTCAATGAGTTTATCAAGTACAAAAAATTTTTTTTTCGATCTCGATCACTTGGAACGGCTGTTTTATCTAGTAAGTGGATTTCATCGGTCGCATTTGTTTACATAGATTGAGTGACGTTTGGCTGTTTGACGTGTCTTAAATAGTGAGTGAAGTCCTCTATTATAATGTATACAAACGCCGAGATGACATGCACTTCATGTAAGGACTTGCTGATGGCATTGAATTACAAGCTAGGCGATTGTACAGTGAACGATTTCCAGTTCGTAATGTACCTGACCGAAAAATCTTCGAAAACATTCATCGACGTCTTCGTGAAACAGGCACATTGAAACGAACTGAATGGTCAGGAAAATCACTGACTGTAAGAACGGTACAATTGGAACAGAATGTGCTGGACATGATAGCGGAAGAGCCTGGTAGTTCTACGCGAAAAATTACAAATACTTTGAATGTGAGTCACTGGACAGTTTGGAAAATTCTTAAGGATAATTTATTGTATCCATACCACATTCAACGCGTTCAGGCACTACTACCTGTTTGTTTTCTTCCACGTATTGCATTATGTCAATGGATATTGCAAACTTTGACTGATACAAATTCTTTTCACCGATGAAGCCACTTTCGCAAGAAACGCAATAAGGAATTTTCAAAATAACTATGTGTGGCAGATAAAAATCAACGCTGCCTGAGTTTCTGGAAGATGTACCATTGGCAACCACCACATTTCAGTTTGGTTGCTCGTGATTTTTTAACAGCAACATACGGATATCGCTGGATTGGTCGAAGTGGGCCACACGCATCGCCTGCTCGATCCCCGGACTTAAACCCCCTGGATTATTTTCTCTGGGGATATCTGAAGTCATTAGATTACGCTACTCCATTGAAGAATTTGGATGATTTGCGAAATCGGATAATTGCTGGGTGTAACTCAATTAGAAACGACCCTGGTGTGTTTGAAAGAGTTCGGAAGTCAATGACGAGAAGGTTGAATTGTTGTATCAAAGCTGGAGGCAGTCATTTCGAACATTTATTGTAGATTGAACAATGTACTTTTTGATAATAAAATGTTGTTAATGTCGTAAATTTTGTCGTAGAGGTGTCACGGAGTGAGACAGCAAACGTATGCTTCTATGTCTTTTTCTTCTACTCGACTCGTTGTGCGCAAATGTCGCGATAAATAAATGTGACACAAAAACATAAAAATATGCTTCTTCGACATCTTCAGTCAGGTTGTAATGATATTTCGACCCTGAGGTGGGCACTTTTTGGTTTCTGGGGGTCTCTAGCTGACCCTTGAAAAAAAAATGCAAACCGTCGCACGTCTATAAGCATACTCAATTTCCGGGCATGCGCATAAGACACAAAGTAGTAGTGAGAGGAGCGGACGTATATATGTCTGAGCCGTAATGATTTCGCCGGTCTCCAGACCTTGCTAGCAATATAGTAGTGTTATATATATTTGCTATTCTTTCTTTTGCTATGTCTTTTTACTTCTTAGTGAAATCAAATTAATGACTTTTTTAAGACGTCATATTTATGACACTTTTGATGTGTTCTAAAATATTATTTATGTACTCTAACCTAGTATTTATACAAAATTATATTTGTTAGATAAACAAGTTTTATATTTATTCAAAAAGTGAAAGTTTAAAATTTTGATATTAAAAAAAATAAAATGTTGTACTTTCAATGATTATGTTTATTCCATATAATTGGACGTTATTGTAAGTATAGTGTTTTGAAATTTAAAAAGCTGTATATTTTATAGAGTCCATAGATTATATAAAACAAAAACACTTTCACTACCACAGAGTAGTACGAAGTTAGTATCAAATAATACTTCTTAACTAAATTAAATTTACGAGGGACATTTGTAACGTAATGTCTCTAACATTAAGATTCATATAAAATTCAGTTTAGGACGTGAAATAATACAACGGCAATGTCAATATAACATCAGTCAAGCTGCATGTGGGGACTCGGTTAAAAATCGGTTAAAATCAGTGCTGCCCTAGTAATAAAAATCCAAAACAAGGAATTCTTATTAAGTCATATTTAAGACTTCTTAAGTACGAGTTTTTTTAATCTCTTTTTTAAGAATTCAAAACAAGGATTCCTTAAGGGGGCGTTCTGGTGAATCAGAAAAGGGAGCTCATTAAGCAGCCTTGCTTGTGAAGTTAGAAAGAAAAGCTCTTAATGCAATCTTAGTTACGAAGTCAAAAACTGTTCTCTAACAGTTCTTTTTTTAAGCAGTCTTTATTAGTTCGATAAGTGGAACATTCCAAGTCTTCAGAAGCTCTTAAAGATTTCTCGATGTTGGAGCTGACGTCCATATCATAAATGAGAATTTATTCGGAATTAATCAAGACGTCATATTGCTATATGGATTGTAGCCCATTCTGGTCGCTTTTCAATCAATGTATGATTCAAATTGATCGTTTATTGACGGTAGTGAACGGTATTAACCATTTCACCGGATTTCAGAAGCTCATCGTATGTGATACCCATCTGAACTCACCAAACGTACAGCATTGTCATGTCTATATTCGATTCGGTCTTGTGATCGATTTTGATGGTTGTTCTGGGCCAACCCATATTTTTGTGTGTTTTGTCTTTTTTGTTTTTTGTTGTTTTTTTCGTCTCCAGTCACGATCCGATGCAAAAAAGTTTTTCTTTCACGCTGAGAAAGCAAAATGTCTCAAATCGTTTTTCGCCTTTGTATCTGTCTGTCGGTCAGCTATGGCATCCATTTTCCTGCCTTCTAGATCTTTCCCATGGCATACAGACGATTACAGATAGTTCGGCGATGAGTTTTTCATATCGTCTTTTTCCAACAATGCTTGTAAATCGGCATCTTTCGTTCGGATATTGCCATTGGAAACTTCCACAAGTATACGACAGTTTTCACTAGCGTTTTTCATTTGAATGAAACAGAAATGCAGTACAGGCTGGAAATTTGCTCTTTATTTGGCTCGAAACTCGACTTGTTTGTCACTCGAAAAAAACATGACGCTAACTTGAAGTCGTTTAAACATTAACGGCGTTTTGAAAGGGGCTGTCGTAGTAACAAAATGAAATAAATGATTAGATCGTGAACTGACCATGGTTCCCAGCGCAATCTCTTAAAAAAATTAAGAAGTATTAACCACCACACCCGGGTAGTTATTATTGTGCCTAATTTAAAAAGTCTGGCACTTGTATTGGGCAACCCTTTATAATATGACTAATTTGCTAACATTGGTAAATTGGTACCTGTTCAAGCAAGCATTGCCTATATTATATTTTATATATATATTATATTACTAACTAACTATATTATATTAACTATATCTACAACTACTAACTATATTATATTTTATATATATAAATATTATATATAAAATTAATTTTATATTATTATAAATATTAATATAAATCTTATACTAATAATTACCTGATTTTCTGCAGTCTAATTTTTTCTAATCCTTTTGCAAATAGTGCAATGTCTTGATGAGTTGTTGTTAATATATTCCAAGAGAAACTATTTTTGGAATAAGTCTAAAAATCAAACAGAGTAATAATGGGTCAATAAAACATTCTGCCAGTTATTAGGCAACAAAATCCCTCACTTGTTTAAAACACAAAGATAGTTCTTTTAAATTCCGAAAGCCCGTTACGACAGCATTGAGTGGTATTTTACTCGGCGAATTCAAAGAACATAACATTTGGTCGATTCGCAGAACGCCAAGGTAAGAACCGCAGAGGTCACATAAATTCTTCATCTAAAAAAAAAAGAAGAACTTTCTTTTAATCGGCGAATATTTACATTAAAAAATCCATCACTAGAAGTAAACAATTTTACTATTAAGATCAAAAGTGAGATTACTTTTAAAATAAAAAACAAAGTATTTATTTGTTAACTCGACAAAATAATCCTCTAATACTGCAATACTTTTATTCCAACGTTTTTTTTCAATCGAGGAAAAAGGAAAAAGTCACACGTTGCTATATCTGGTGAATATGACGCTAGTGGAACGGTGTTTTTTTTTATGTATGTACGGTGTGTACGGTAATGTTATCGCAATGCAATAACCATAAATTGTTCTACCACAGTCATATCTACAATGTCCGTAATACTTAACCGGCATTACTTAGTACAAGATCCTTTCTGAGCGAGGTTTATCTTCAACTCTGCCATCACTAAGGGCCTGATGCATCAGTATAAGAAATATGATTTTTTTAGTCAAAGATCCAACTGAATTATTTCAACTACTTAACATATCACACAATAAGTTCTCAGGATGACATATAGATAACACCACTATTCACAAATCCATTTGTTTTTAGGAAGTACTAACCTTCAAATGATACGTGTCAAATTTCATGACAATATGAGGTTTAGTTCACAAGTTACAGTGATTTTAGTGACGATACTCTTGTAATTTTGAAAACAATGAAAATATTTGAGATTCGTGTGTTCATTGCTTTTTAATGGGAAAAAATACCGTTCAAGCAAAGCAATGGCTTGACAAGTCTTAAGCGGATTGTGCTCCATCGAGACAAATGATAGAAAAGTGGTTTGCTGATTTTAAACGCGGCCCTATAAATACCGATGAAATACCTATAAAAAATACCTATAAAAACAGCCCATAAAATAGTTCTGGCCGATCGTAAAATGAAGTTACGTGAGATAGCTGACACTTTAAAGATATCAGATTCACCATTTTACATCAACATTTGTCCATGAGAACGCTCGGTTCGAAGTGGATACCGCCAATTATTAATAATTCAATAAAAATTCAATAAATCAATAATTAATTATACTTTGAATTGCTTCCTCATGCACCGTATTCTCCGGATCTGGATCCTAACGACTACTACCTGTTTGCAAACCTAAAAAGAAAGCTACAGAAAAAGAGATTTGGCTCCAATGAAGAAGTGATTGCCGAAGTTGAAGCGTATTTTGAAGCCAAAGATAAATCGTTCTTCAAAAAAGGTATCGAAATTGAATCACTGTTGAAGGAGACTATGTAGATGAATAAACTCAAATCTTGCTAACAGTTGTTTTATTAGTCATCCTACGAACTTATTGAATGATGTGTTATATAGAATGAACGCGAACAGACTGACCAAGAAAGTTATGGAAACAAAAAGAATAGGTGAAAGAAGAAGGGGTAGACCTATAGTTACATGTGGACAACAGATAGCCAACATAAGACAGATTAAGGAAAATTAATGATTAAGATGAGAACCACGTCGATCGATCGTAGGGCATGGAAAAAATGGGTGAATGATTTAAACAAATGCACTCTGAAATAGTGCGAAAAATAGTGAAAACACCCTCCGAAAAATACATACTCTATTCGAGAGTATCAGAACGAGAAGAAAAAGAAGAAGAAGGAGAAGTTGAAGACAAAAGTAATGCAGATTCTTTGTTCCATAATCTCTTTTAAAAAATCGCCGACGAAAAATTTTAAAAATTACGAAGGATGCTATAATTTCAAACTAAACAAGAGAAATTTCTATTAAACTTGTCAATTGTCAAAGACAGTGATACTAACTTAAAAAGTAAATAGTTGTATTGAAACGTCAAGCCTGCGATTTTTTACTTTTTGATGAGACCATTAGGCTGAAGTAAAAGTTCGTCCTGTTTTTACGTTAGATGGTTACTGCATCGCCAAATCGAACTACCATCTACTTCACACGTACACAGTTTTAATGCTGTTTAACAGAAGGAATTTCAGTGTTCGGTTCCGTCTCACATTTTTTTAAGCATTATAAAATGTCAAAATTTTATGAGCATTTTTGACATATGATTTGTGTACTTTTGAAAAGGCAAGAACGCGAAATTATCGAAGATATGGAGAAACATCATTGAACAGAACGGAACTTATCATATTGATAAAATGTAATTGTTAGTGAATACATTTTTTTTCCTGAAATTCTCTCAAAAAATGGAACGAACTTTAGCAACGATCCCATATTTTACTTACCTTTTCAGGGTCATATTTTTCTGGTTCAAGGGTTTCCAGATATTCTTGAACGTGCATCTCAATGTACAATCTCTTCCAGCTATTTTGCTCTGTTGTACTAGTTATCCCAGTGAATTTTATACTGGATTTTCTCGATGTACTTTTACTGGAATGTTTGTTACCAATGTGATCTTCACCATTGTGATCTGTCTCTGTATTCAAAGCTTCTTTTAGAAACATCTCATTGACATCGTTTAGTCCATTTTTAACAAATTGTTGCAGAGGTATGTTCGTCTTAATTGGAACCGATTTTTTCGGCCATCTTTTCAAGTAACATTTTTTCCAATATATTTCGTCGTGTATTCGAGGAATCGTCAGATCGAGAGGTAGATTTTCCGACAGTAGATCAAGGAGCAAATATCTGTCTTCCAACTGTATTATTTCATCTAGTACAGGATTTTCTGCAGAGAAAGTTTTATTATTAATTTTATCAAGCTATAATTCAACTTTTTAAGTTATTTTAAGAGATTTACTACTAAACACCGCGCGTTTTGTTAACCGTCTTAGCACATCAGGAGATGTTTCAATTTGATTTGATTTCTCAAATCTGAGATCGATTCATCTCCTTACGGTGCCAACGTGGTTAAAGAACCGCGCATTGAGGAGTTTAAAAATTATTTTTAGCGACCAGAAAAATTTTATCCTCAGTGGTTCAGATGAATCTGATTCATCTATCCAGATTAATCTGATAAATTGAATAAGAATGAATCAGAGTTTAGCGATCGGAAACATTTCAACCTCTATGGTTTAAATATTTTTTAAAAAGGAATAAAACAATTTTTTACTTTGTTACCCATCACTGTTATAAAAAAAGTAAAAAATTGTTTTATTCCTTTTTAAAAATGAACTATCACAAAGTAACGAACAAATCAATTAATTATTTACAAAGAATATTGTTTTGAATATCGTTTTGACGATAATTTTTTTTTTTTTAACCAGAAATATTTAGATATAAAAATGTGAATTAGATGTTTTGAATACGGTTTAACTCTTGCAATGTTTGCTTGCACTTCCATTGCTATAAAAAAGGGTAAACACAATTGACTGTAGAGCCACGTTAGCCGCGGTGTCTAAGTAGTTAGCCTGACGATCGGGCAGTTTGCGTGGAGCGGGTTTGATTCCCGTACTAGGTATGGACTTTTTCTAAATACTTGTGAATGTTTCTGGGTAAGAGTGTAAAATCTGACAAAGAATTATCCCTCAGTCACGCCAGTTTGAGGCTGGGTAAGACCTTCTGAGAGATTTTCTACGTTAGGTACTCGCCAGTCGGTATGCTTCTAAAGATAATTTATAACCCGACGGGGGGGTGCTGACCGGGGTTTTCGGTAGCCGATGACCGAGGTTCCGAAGCCACGTTAAGCTGTAGGTTCAATAACTAAATAGCCTTCTCAGGTACTGATGCGCCTCCAACCCTAAACCTTTACAATTATTGGTAAATACTAATTTGTCTGTTAGTGATTTACTGTCTAACAATTTATAAATATATATATATATATATATATATATATATATATATATATATATATATATATATATATATATATATATATATATATATATCTAAAAACCTCGAAAACTTATTAAAAAAAGACTGCTAATACCAAAGTTCGATCCTACGAAAATAAAATCAATTCTAACAGAAGAGCTTGATAAACAACCAGCACAGAACTGGTAAGAATTGAAACAAAAAGTTATTAAAACAGTCTTAAAGTTGATCCCTTTACAAAAACGTAGAAAATATCCGTGGTGGGATGAAGTTTGCGAGCAAGCAGTATTAAACCGAAGTAAAGCATTCAAAGATTGGAACAGTAAAAAAAAACAGCAATAAATTATAACATCTTTTTGGAAGTAAGAAAATAAACATCGAAGCTAATTAGTCAAACTAAAAGAAAATATGAAAACAATCAACTCAATAAAATAGAAAAAGATTTCCAAAAAATAACACCCGAAACTTTTACAAAACATGTAAAACTTAATCAACAAGCTATTAACCCTAAAGTTTTTGCTTCCAAAAGGAAAACGGACAATTAGCTCTAAATAACCAAGACAATTGCAAAGAACTTGCGAATTATTCTGAACAACTACTAAACTGTCCTGAGCCCTAAAACAAATTACCAAAACTAAACCCTAAACAAACAAACCCAGATTCATTACCACCGAATGAAGATGAAATAATTAGGCAAATCAAGTGACTTAAAAATAACAAAGCTTCTGGTGAAGATGGAATCACTGCTGAACTTTTGAAATTCGCTGGTCCAGGTACAATCAAGGAAATAACCAAAATTCTACAAAAAGTTTGGCGAACCGAACGTATTCCAGAAGATTGGAAAGATGCTCTACTCCATCCACTAAACAGTAAAGGAGATAGAACGGATGTAAACAACTACAGAGGGATATCTCCTCTCCCAGTTTGTTACAAGATTCTATCTCAATGTCTACTAGACAGAGCACAGGGACAGTTAGAACCTAAAATTGGTGAATATCAAGTAGGTTTTCGACCGGGCAGATCCTGCCCTGAACAGATCCTGAATCTAAAGTTGATCTTAAGACATCAAAAACTGTACAATAAAAATCTCCTCTGTGCATTTGTGGAATTTAAAAAAGCATATGATTGTATTGACCGCGAATCTTTATTCCAAATCTTGAAAGAACAAGGACTAGATCTGAAAACGCTGGCAATTATTAAAGCAACATTAACTAACACAAGATCAACAGTTAAATTCATGGGTAACATCTCAGAGTCTTTCGAAATTAAAATTGGAGTGAGACAAGGGGATGGACTCTCGCCACTCTTATTTAACTGTGTTCTAGAAAAAGTAATACAGGAGTGGCGTGAAAAAAAAGTCGGCCCTGAATATTGACAAGCCCATTAAACTGGGGAGAATCCCCAGCTGATGATCTAGCAATTTTGGCTCAAGATATATTAATGGCACAAAAGCAGATTGAAATCCTAAAAGTAACAGCAGAAAAGGTAGGGCCCCAAATTTCCTTTGAAAAGACGCAATACATGACCTGCAACAGACTAAGAACACCATTTCTATAAACAAAATATGGTAACATCAGACGAGTCTCGCAATTCAAATATTTGGGTGAAATAATCATGGAGAATGGGTTGGAAAAAATGGCCAATAAGGGTAGATGTCAAAAAATGAAAACGGTATTGAGACTTACACAAAATATTTACAACACAATTGTAATGAGTAATTTATTACAAACCCTTCCAATTTTTCGACAGTGTTTCAACGCAGAGTTCCTTAAGAGATTTCGGTATGGAGAAGTCCCAATTTTCTATGTTGAAACTTTTAATACTTTTCTTGTCCCATTCTTTAGGTAGTTTGGGATTAAAATTATACACTTTTAAACAATTTTTGTTAATGCTTGTCGGTACGTGCATTTTTATCTGATGTATTGATTAAACAAACTTTGTTTTCAACGGATATCCTAGTGATGCCAGAACGGGTGTTTCTATGAGTATAATATTTAATTGATCATTGGAATTTTCTTTAAATAGGCCAACGTTTCATTTTTAAAGGAAAATCAAAGGAAGGAAGGCGTTCTAATAATCTAAAAAAATACCAGGGTAAAGTGTTTGCGTTGTTAAGGTATTTATTTATTCACTGTTTAAAACATTTAGAGCTGGAGCTTTTTGCTCCAAATATAGACCGTTATTTTCGATATCTTCAACTCATCTTTGAGCCAGTAACTCTATTCCTCTTTAGTACCCCGATGAATCTTTAAAGGCGAAAAACTCGACGCAGTTTCTACCTCTTCTTCAGCCCTGATTTTTATTCCTCGTAAAAAGTGAGCCATGATGTCGAACAAATGATAATCTGATGGAGCGAGATTACGCCTGTATGGTGGGTATGAGAGAAGTACAAAATCCAATTCGATAATTTTTGATATGGTCAGATGTTTTTTGATGTCAGAATTTTTGATATGGTTTTGCATACAGAGAATGTCAGGACACCGATTTAGCTTCGTTTATCAAAGTTGGAAGGCTGAAGTGGGAACCAAATATTAGACGAAATGAAGGCACTTAAAGGAACACAGTTGAAAATCAAAGGTAGGAACAGGAACCAATGGTGCCACATTCTACAACACGACAGGTCAAGACCCTTTAAGGATTGTAGAATCACAGATGATGATGATGACATATCTGCAAAGCTGCTGTTATGATAAACCGACATCTTCCAGGCCTATATGTCTCCTAATATTATCGTAATTATTTGAAAAGTTACTGTTAAATAAGCTAGAACCAATTCTAGTCTAAAGAAATCGTTAATTTGGTCACCAAAAAAAGACAAATAATTCTTCATGCGGAAATTGCACTCTACACTAAGAGTTTCTCATTTATGGAGACGCCTTTTTCATTTTAGCGTTTCTGGGTTCTAGTAACTTAAATCTTGTTTATTAACAAATCTATTTAAGTGAACATTCGCCTTGTTCGTACTATGCAAGGTAGGAGTAAAGGCACGAGTGGATTCTAATTGCAATTAGAAATTATCAGGTTTAAACTCTTGTAGTAGTTAGATTTTGGATGGCATACGCTGTGGGGATTGCAATTTTATTCTCTATCGAGCAGAGTGTCGCAGGTTTGGTGTTCCTGGAACTTCCCCTTATATTTATGATTTCAGTTGCTTTTGCTGTTCGTGGTCTGTGTTGTCTTAAGACACAGACCCAGTTAGTTACTAATTTGTTAAATGAAAAAAAAAATCGTGAAAATTGACGCTGAATTCAAATAATGTTTCTCCCATTTTCAAAGAATATAAATGGTAAACCAAAAATTGTATAAATAAATTTAGAATGGGGAACCTTTTTAACGCCACCCTATATATACAGGGTGTCCGCAAATAACGTCGAGATATTTTGGGAGGAGACTCTAGGGATTAAAACATAAAAAATCTTCTACAAACATACCCCAATAATTGCTTCTTAAAGGGACTAGGGCCCCTTAAAGGAGGAACTCTGAAGATGGTTTTTTCGCAATATTTTCGAAACGGTTTATGCTAAAGTTGTGAAATTCAGTATACTTCAATAAGTTGGAATGTAAAAACGTTGTTTGTGTTAATAATTAAATATTTTAGTCAGAGACGCCCCTGTGTAACAACAACATACGGGGGCGTCTCCTTGGTAAATGCTGCCATAACTTTTTTGTTTGTAATATTTTATAATTTTTAAAAATTAAATTATTGAATCGCAAAGATTTTTTTCAGAAAACTGACTTTTTCTAAATCGATGCACGATTAATCTTTGTCTTTGACGTTTCGTAAAACTGGGCCATATACGCAAGTCTAGATTTTTTATTTTTAAACTGCAAACTGGTCCATTAGTCCTTCGAAGAAATGGCAAATATGCATTTTATGTACGGGAAGGTGAACTGGAATACATGTCAAGCTAGAAGATTGTATGCAGAGGCTTTTCCCGAAAGACTATTTCCTTGTACAAAACATTTTCTGCACAGAAGATTATGCGAAAAGGAATCTTTCATGCCTTCGAAACATGACTGTGGAAAAACCGGAGCTGACTGTAGAAAATGAAGAACAAATTTACATTTCAAAATGCAGCAGAAAACCCAGGAATAAGTGTCAGACGAATTGCTGTTCAAGAAGTCATTCCTAAAAGTACCGTGTGGAAAATTGTCAGAGAGCAAGGCGCTCTAACCTTATCGGTTGTAGAAAGTTCAAGCCTTAAAGCCAAATGACCTATCACAAAGAATCCAGTTTTGCCAATAAAGTTTTGCCAGAAAGCAATTGCGTTTAAATGACAATTTTGTACAGAACATTCTCTTTACAGACGAAGCTATGTTCACACGCAATGGAATTTTTAATTCTCTCAATACGCATGTGTGGGCGGAAGAAAAACCACATGAATTTTTCGAATAGAGGCATCCGGACAAGTTTTCTATCAATATCTGGGCAGGGTTACTAGGGAATTTTTTGATTGGCTCGTTTGTGTCAAACAGTATTTCAAATTCTAGGAAAACCACTTGATGGACCTAATGGAAGATGTACCATATCTGTTGGCATTTTCGTGAAAAATGATTTGGCGAAACGTCGTGACTCTTCACAGCATCAACGGATCGACACCCGGAATGATTTAGAAATATTATCTACCATCCGTGAAAAAATTAGATGTAACATATATATATATATATATATATATATATATATATATATATATATATATATATATATATATATATATATATATATATATATATATATATATATATATATATATATGTTAGACTATTAGTCCGGGAGTACATCCGATCGTTTGTGTCCCGTTTGTTGGGAACGTGCAGACGTTTCGCCAAGGTCACACTTGGCATTCTCAATGCTTGTCTGAAGACTGTCAACTTGTCAACGATCGGATGTACTCCCGGACTAATAGTCTAGCGTATTCTTCCATCCGCGAAACACTACGAACTAACGTTATACACCTCTACGGGGAGGAGATTTTCAAAACTACCAAAACTTATGAAAGCTTAAGAAACAAGAGATGCACTTTGCTATACAACCTCATGTTCCTCATCAACTGTCGCAACGAAAACCTGCAACCAACTTTCACAAAACTGTCATACCACACAAAAACAAGAAGAACAGAAGCTATCCTGAACAAAGCCAGCACGCACCTATTAAAAGAACAAATGAGACAGATGGAGAATGAATCTCCATCTATCTTTAAGTCAACAAATCCACTACCTACTGTGGAATAAAATAGAACTTTTAACACATTGGTGCGCTGAATCAAGCAAAAAAAACACATTCAAAAGACTTCAAAATAAATTAAATAGCCTCACGATAAAATCCAGAAAAGCACAGCCGCAAGCAACCAACACCAACACAGTCCACAACATATCAAAGTATCAGCTCTCAACAGCCGAGATAAGCGTTCTAAGCAAAGGTTTCAACTATGTAATCGCACCAAAATCAATTCCAACAGAAGAAATAATTTATATTTAAGATAAAATATATATATATTTAGATACATAATTTTATTATTATTTTAAGATAAAATATATAATATAAATATTATATATTTTATATATAATATTTATATTATATATAATTTTAATAAATATATATAATTTTATTATTTTATTATAAATATAATATATTTAGATAAAAATATGGTCGAACTAATTAGACAGGATGTCTCCAGCATTCTAAGACATTCTAAAGCACCCGCAGCAAATCTAACCGGTGCATAACATCAAGCCATCAAGAAACTAAACAAAACAAAGGAAATAACCATACTACCTGCCGATAAGGGAAACGAACGATCGGATGTACTCCCGGACTAATAGTCTAGCGTATTCTTCCATCCGCGAAACACTACGAACTAACATATATATATATATATATATATATATATATATATATATATATATATATATATATATATATATATATATATATATATATATATATATATGCCATGTTTTTTATGGACGATGGGGCTCTGTCTCATTTCTATGTAAATGTGAGAAATCATTTAGATCGATTATATCCCACGACGGGCCACGACGTTCCCCAGATTTAAATCCTCTCGATTACTTTCTGTGGGGATACTTCAAGGCATTCGTCTATGCTATCTCGATTGGCACTGTAGAGGAATTGCAGCAACATGTATTTACTGCTTGTGATTATATCAAAACTAAGCCTAACAGCATAAGCCTAATAAGCCTAAATAAATAATGGTAACATCTTTTATGAAGAAAAGACCCTATAGAGGGTGCATTGAAATAAATGGAGGTAATTTTCAACATCTGTTGTGAATAAGTGTTAAACTCTTAATAGTAATTGGTCTTGTTATTGTTGCTACTAAATAAATATTTTCGTACAAGGGCGTCTACTTAATTATTAAGATGCATTTCGATATCCGTGTAATCGTGCGTCAATTTAGAAAAAGTCAGTATTCTGGAAAACGGTCTATCCTGACGAGATGAAATAAGTGGACATTTTTTACCTAAAAACCTTTGCAATTCAATAATTTGATTTAAACAATTATTACAAACAAAAATATTACAAACCAAAAAGTTATGGCAGCATTTACCAAGGAGACGCCCCTCTATGTGGCGCCCCTGACTAAAATATTCAATTATTCCCACAAAAAACGTTTTTTCATTCCATCTTGTTGAAGTATACCAAATTTCACGATGTTAGCATAAACCATTTCGAAAAAAATATCTTTATAGTTCCCCCTTTAAGGGACTCTACCCCTTTTAAAAAGCAATTTTGGGGTATGTTTATAAGAATTTCACCCCAAAATATTTTGACTTTATTTCCGGAAATCCTATATATATATATATATATATATATA